>CM034148.1:762072263-762672263 GCA_019776745.2 Taxus chinensis | reverse complement strand
ACTAATCTATTCGATCACATATGTCGAGAGTCCGTAATGATTTTCTCAAATCAAACACTCGCATGGATAGAGCATTGTAGTAAGGTACCCTTATCTTCGGTTATGGACAAAACTCATGCACTGTTGAGCTTACCAAGTTTGCACCAAAACTTAGACATATATTCAAAAATATTTCATACTCCACCTAACACGTGATATGACTAGCTATCGTGAAATTTAATTTTATAACTATCCATTTCAAAAATCTCATGAATCTCTAAAACTCTCTTACCAATCTACTTGAGTTTCCTGATGGATGCTTACAAATGCACATTCTCAACTATTTACTTCCCAAGAACCTCAAATATGCAGGTAACTTTAAAATTATATTAGTCTTCCCATAATGAATATGCAAAGGTATAACCTGTGAGTGTAGGGAGATTTGAAAACTTCCCATGCACTTTTTCCTGCAAAGACCATGATCCATTTTAGAATGGAGATTGGTCAGTATCACACATGCTTACCTCATTTTGCTTCCTAAAGTGATCTGAAATCAGCTCATTTCGATTGACATGAAAGCTCTACAAAGACCTGAATGGGTTGTGACCTTAGTAAAAGGTTGATACATATGGAACAAACATCAAGGTGGACTATGATAACAATGGTGCTTAAATTTTCCTCAACCACTTAGTTAAGTGATCGTGCCTCTTCATGATTAGAATTATACATGTTAGTAAACACCTATGGAGAAATTCAATATTTATTCACCACTTGATCTACATGCTTGTAGCTAAACAACATATGGTTTTTTGTAGAGCATGACTACCATGGACAATTCTGTTTAAATTAATGGGATCAAAATAAATGAAAACTAAATCACATAATGATCCAACATAGATATTGACATTAGTTTGAATGGTCTGACTGTAGTGACACCATTCTTCATGTGAAAAAAACTTCATCTGAATGTTAAACTGCATAGGAGGTTTGTGTATCCATAGATGTCAAAACTGGAGGTATTAGGACAAATATGTGTGATCTTAGGGATTGGAGTTGGAAGTGATTGTAACCTCAAAGGATTCACCCTATCTCCATTTTACTAGATTAATTTGTGAAGGTTGAGTAGATTAGCAAAATACTTGAGGCTCATGCTGAGTAGTTCAGACAACAAATACTTGGACATCGAAGGTCAAAGATTTAACACCCAACAAGAGGCCAAATAAGGAGTCACTCCATTAACTTGGATAGAATCTAAGGATAGTAGGTTTTCAGTCATTAAGACTCTTAGAAAAGAACCATTTCACTAAGTAATTAAGTGGACCTAGGCTGAGGTTAGGCTAGCATTTGAAGACATCCCATACCTTACTTCTAATGATAGAACTATGGATTTTTTATTTCTTACACTGTCCATGATATTAAACCCATGTTAGGCCTCTATCTTAAGGATCTCACTTTGTCCTATCAATTTAATTTTTTCAATTTCTATTTGACATGGATTGTGATTTCTCCTTAAGTAATGTACTTATAGTCCATGATTCTCTTCAAATGATAAAATACAATAAATATGGACTAGCAACAAACATTTACAATATGAAACCCTAAGAAAGAAGGAGGATATAGAGTGACTTAGCTTATTTTTGAGTAGTATAGAAATGATCTAGGTACGTAAAATAGCTTAAGAAGATTGGAAGAAGCATCGTTAAGGATCACTGGAGGTTATGAGACCCAAATCTATGTAGGGTGCATCGGAGTGTCAGGGACAAGAGGCATAGGAGCACCCAGAAGGCTCATGTGACTTCTAATATGATTTCTTCATGTAAGAGGAGGTTCGATGTTGATCCTTTTTTATCACTCTGGTTATTGATTCAATGTCATCGATTGTACCTGTAACCTGAAAAAAAAGTCTAACCTGCACATACCCACAAACCACATCAAATCCTAAAAATAAATATGTAAAATGTGGAGTCAGACTGACCCTAGTGGTCACCTGAAGAGTGAACTTAATGACCAAGCGATGCACTACATTTCAGACTCCATGTAGTTCTTTGTGAATGTGTGTAAAAATGATTCCCTAGGATTCCCTTATGCAAGTTACATAATGATAGAGGGCTAGATCTAGAATGTAAGAAATGTAAGTAGAATGTGTGGGATGGAATAGAATATACTTCCCCTCCTATGTTATGTATGTAGAGTGATGCAAACCTTGTCCCTTGAATGAGTGTGTTAGATGGATGCTTTGTATTGCCCTTAATGCCTTTGAATAAAAGATTAGGTGATAGATAGATAATGCTTAGTGCTTGACCCCTTATTTAAGAGCTATAGCTATGTATATGTATGATTACCTTGTTTGAATTTCATAATTAACAACTGAAAGGCCGAACCCAAAAGTGTACAATATTCACAAGAAGTAAAAGAGTCTCAAAAGAGTGAGTAAAAGGTAAAAAAGGGTCAAGAGCGCCTAGGAGGGACAAGAGTTCCTGGTGCACTAGTGTCCTAATTAGGTGCTAGTGTCTAAGGCCATAATAAGATAAATCAGTCAAATACTCATAGAGTTTTAGGGTATGTAAGATCAATAAAATTATAACAGGAAAAATCAAAAGGCCCAAAAGACATTGTCAATTACTAGTTTTCTTCACTTAGGAATCATATATATATTAGTATGATTTAGGACCTAGAAATGTACCCAAGTGTATAGATTGTGTGTCTACATTTTTCCCCCAATTTATGTTATTGAGTGAATACTCGATAACATAAAGTAGATCAAGATATGTGTACCTTATGATCCTATAGAGAAGAGAGTAGATGATAACATGTTGAGTGCACAAGTGAAGCGTGAAGTGATCACAATGTGAAGCATAGAGACTAGGAAAGGGGAATAGACCCTAGGGGTGAAGCATTCATGCGTACTCATGTGTTGCTGAATCTTGTGTGAGATGCTTCTTATTGGATATTAAGGAAAAACCCATAAAAGAAGAGCAAAAGAGTATTTAAAGTTATGTATATTAAAAATTAGAGTAATGCATGTATAAGTAAGTAAAGAGTGTAAAAATGTGTAAAAAGAAAGTTTACACCTAATATGTAATAGAGTATGAGATAGAAAAATATCCTATTTTTCTTGGAGTTATTGGATTTGAATGCCGATGGTGAGGTTTTTGGGTGATCTCATGCAAAGAGCGAGTTTTTTGGGCAATCTCATGCCAAGAACAAGTTTTTTGGGTGATCTCATGCCAAAGGTGAATTTTTGGTTAATCTCGCGCCAAGAGAAGTGTGTTGAGAAGAGAGGTCTAGCTTTTCTCTCCTTATATGATGCTTCTTGAATAAGCACCACTATAGATGGTACATCCTTGATATATTATGTTTGTAACAAATAGACTGAATTATGTACCTTGAGGCAAGTGACTGCTACTGGAGAACTAATATGAGAATTATTCTAAACTATGATGCCAAGGGTGATAAAATGAGTATTTTTCCCCAAGGACACAAGTACCCAAGTGGAACACAAGTGCCCACCACTATTGTCTAGATCTGGGTGTTAGTTTATGCTCTATGTTTTGGGCCCAAGTACGATTCTAAGTCAATTTGTAACTATGTTCCTGTGTTGAATCTTTATTGTGTTGTGTTGTAATGTGGCTCTGAGTTGTTATAGGGGTGATTTTTTCACCTAATAGATGTTCCCTAATTTGGGGTGCATGTGAAAATGTAGGAGAATGTTTTCTAAAGGAGAGGACCTGATACTGATATTCATATCTGAGTGTGGATATTTATAAGGGGTAGGGGATGTGCATAGTAGAAACCAAGGAACATGTAAAAAAAGTAGGCTAATAACAAGAGTTAGTAGAAATGAGCTAACATACAATAGAATACAATGTAACAAACAATTAGAACAAAAGATGGACCACAAAAAGTGGGTTTCAAACATGGGACATCACTCAAAATGTCACAAGACAATCATGGACAAAGCAACCAAAAGCATACAGTGATCAAACAAGACATATGGCATAGCCCACAAATAATAGGAAGTATAGAGTGATAGATAACCATGATTATATTGGATCCTAGAAGATAAATGCTACACATGAAGCACATGTTAGCATGTTAGAAAGATAATTAGTATGTCAAATCATGTATATATCAGTGAAAAGTAAGTAGTAGAAGCAAGAAGTAATGAATAATGTAACAATAAAACATGCTATATGTAGAGTGTGAGAGTAGTAAAGGTAGATGCCCCATGGAGCCTCAACGGGACTGGTAAAGAGAAGTGTCGAGCATCATGCATCATGTATGAATCTACAAAAGCTCCTGTATTCACCTCAAGATACTAAGTGAATACACACGTGAATATAGAAAAATATATTGAAATAATAAGTATTCAACTAGCATGGGAAAAAAAGTGTAACATGTAAGTAGAATAAACTAACAAGAGTAAATGCAACCAAGATATGCAAATGTTATGCAAATATGATGGTGTGTTGCAATGTGTAGTATGTGAAAGGAGGAGATACATGTTTCCCCCATTGGATGTGCATGTGATGAGGATAATTTAGAAATTCTCCCTCAACAGTCAAGAATGAACAATATAATAAAAGTGTGTCAATGGGAAAGGAATGTATTGCATGTGATTGAGTATATATGCTATGAAATATATGTCATGAAGCACTGAGTGTGAAGTTTAGATAACATGAGGTTAATGGAAGAAGTGTGCCCTCAATAGTCAAGTGTGAACCATAGCACTAGAGTGTATCATCGGGAAATGTGGGTATAATGTGTGTACCAAAGGTGTAGGAGTGTTGAAACATATTAGACATAAAACACGAAGCATGAAGTGTAGTATCAAACACTAGAGACAATTGATAGTGATGGAAGGGGGGAAAGTTAAATTCCCCCAAGTGTGCATGTGATTGAGATCTATCTGATGATGTAAGAGAGATATTGCGATGGTGACAGAGTTTGGAATGTATCATAAGAAAGTATATTGTTATCGCAACGAAAGGTACAAGAAAGATTAGGAGCAGGGTTGGATTGTGGGTCAACAATAGGAAGTTTAAATAGGTTAGATATCAAAGGGTGAATTGGTTGGTCTTGCTTGGTTTGTGGTTTCTTATTTGGAATTGGTAATGTTTTAGAGGATTGATAGGAGGAGGTGATGGGCCACAAATTTTTTAAGGTGGTTGTTTAGTTAGAATTGGTAACGTTGTAGAGGGCTTGATAAGAGGAGGTGACGGGGAAACACATTTTTTAAAGGTGGTATGACATTGGGTTAGATAGGTGGCTCTTAACTAACCAAAGAAGAAACATTAGTAATTATGGTATGATTCTCATTAGACATAGAGGGATCCGATTTGGGAGCCTAATGAGGCTTAGCAATTGGAGATGAACATGTAGTAGAATATTGTGTAGCAAATGAAATAAAACCTTGATGCTCAAGGTGCCTAATTCTTTGTTTTAAATCATAACAATCATTGTCATGATGTCCATTAAGTATGTGATAATTGAAAAATGGGATACCTATGTATTTCACAAGCTGATAAGGAGGGTAGAAATGATTAGTTTGTAAGTTGATCAATTGGTGATTGAGGAGCTCAAGAAGAATATCATAATGCTTAGAATTTAGATAAATATTTGAGAGGTGGTGGTAGCAGTAAGACTTGGGGTGCATTATATGAGCACATGTGGTAGACATAGGATTAGGATGAGGTGTAGAAGAAGAACTAGCATGGGCATGAGAAGCATCCTTAAGATGTTGGATTTCAGCTATGAGATATGTGATTGTGGTTTCCATAACTTGAATTTTATGTTGAAATAAACAATGTAAATTTTTAATTGACTTACAAATGGATTGATTGGTTGTGGTATCAAAACCAATAGGGTCATCAGAGATATGATCGAAGATGGAACTTACTTATGTAAGTAGTATATTACGAGGGAGGTATATAGTGTCTAGGGATTTTTGGAAAACATATTTACAAGGTGGGTGAATTTGAAGCAATTGGTGCAAGGAGACTGGAGGATTTTTAGGAGCCATGAAAGAATATCACATAGAGTGGGAAAAATAAGGATCCAAATGTTTGATTCACATTGGCTTCACCAAATGATTTAACATAAATTGAATTAAATTTGTATTTCAGAGTAACTACTATAGTGTATGATGTATAAATGATACAATATAATAAATGCACAAGAAACAAGCATGTACAATATGAAACCCTAAGAAAGAGGAGGAGATAGAGTGACTTGGATGATTTTCAAGAATTCTAAAAGAAATATGTGTAAGTGAATAGCTAAAATAAATTAGAATAAACATCGTCAAGGATCAGTGGAGGTTCAAATACCTAGAACTATGTAGGACAAAAGCACCCATAGGAGGAAAGGAGCATTTGGGATTTAGTGACTAGATCGGGGTGTGAGTGTCCACCAAGATGCTCAAGTTCTGATATTCTGTGCAAGAGGAGCTTCATTGTTGATCCCTGTTTGGTGCTCTGGTTTCACTTCAATGTCATCGATTATACATGTAACCTAAAAAAAAATATCTAGCTGCACACCCACAAACCACATCAAATACTAAAAATAAAGATACATAATGTGGAGTCAAAATGATTGCGAAGGTCACCCAAAGAGTTAACTTAGTGTTAAGTGATGTACTACATTTTAGAATCCATGTAGTTCTGTGTGAATGTGTGTGTAAGGATGCACTAGGATGTCCTTGTGCAATTTGTACACTAATAGCAAGCTAGATCTAGAATGAAGAAAAATGTATAGTATGTGTGGGATGGAATAGAATAGAATTCCCCTCCGATGTTGTGTATGTAGAGTGATGTAAGGCTTGTCCCTTGAGTGAGTGTGTTATATGGATGTTTTGTAATGCTCTTATGCCTTTTGATGCAAGCTTAAGTGATAGTAGATAATGCTAGTGTTTGACCCCTTATTTGAGAGATATAACTATGTATATATATGATCCTCTTGTTTGAATTCGTAATTAACAACTAGAAGGCCAACCCAAAAGGGTAAAATATGCCCAATAGGTAAAAGAGACCCAAAAGAGTGAGAAAAGGGGAGAAAGGGCCAAGAGAACCTAGGAGGGAAAGGAGTGCCTAGACGCTAGTTTCCTAACTATGCAGTAGTGTATAAGGCCATAAAATATAAATCATTAAAATACCGACATGGATGTAGGGTGTGTAAGGTCAATAAAAGTATAAAAGACAAAAAAGGTCTAAAATACATTGTTAATTACTAGTTTTGTGTCTTAGGAATCATGTATATATTAGTATGCTCTACAACCTAGAAATGTACCCAAGCACATAGATATTGTGTCTACACCTATTATGAGGATAAGATACTGACATGAAAAGGAAGGGACACTAAATGGTTGATATGTAGCCTCCTATCCCAGTCTAGAAAAATATACTGCACCTTAAAGTACCTCACTCTCTATTACAAGGATAACTATGGGGTTTAATATTTCAACTATAATAGGGGGTATGATCATGATGTCACACATTTTTTTATGTAATTGACTTTTAGGATTGTAATAATTTCCTTTTTCTTTATTTTTATTTTATAATATGGATTTTAACTCTTTTAGTATTTATCCTCCTCTTCCATACATATTCAAAAGACTACTCAAATGGGTATGAAAGATGTCAATAATATAGAAAGTACACTTACCCGCTAAAGAGAGAACCTACAACCATGTTACATAGGTACCTCTAGACCTACCATATGGAAAATAGTCTTATATTATTTCAGGTCCAAGTATACCTCAAGTGAGAGAAGGAACAAGAAGAGTGAAAGCTACAGGGAAGAGAAATACAATGAAGGATAAAGTGAGTAGCTGAACACAAATATTGTTTACTTTATAGGGAATGAAGATTGAAAGAGATGAACTAGGTAGTGTAATAATTGTAGATCACTATAAATGTCATAAGATAGAAGTATATACCTATGATAGGCCCAATATGAGGAATAGAGAATGATAAAAATTAATTTTGAAAGAGTGTTATGAACATGAAAAAATTACCAAAATATCCTAGAGCAATTAAATGGTCAAATAAACATGAGATGGGAAAGTTATGCATGGTAAGTTGTAAAAATATTTTTGTAGAATATATAAATTACCTAAGTAGATCATAAAGAGGACACTTTTTGTATGAACCGAAGAGGGATGAGATATCAAAGGAAGGTTGCAAAAAATAAAAATAAGATACTCATGTAGTAATATATTTAGATTGTGATATAAAGTAAAAACATGATATTCATGAAGTAGAATAAGATACTTAGGAAGTATGATTTTTAGGCAATGAAATAAATTAAATCAAGAAGTAAAAAAGGTTACTTAGGAATCATGATATCTGAGTAGTGAAATAAATTAAATCAAGATATTTAGGTAGTAGGATATTAAGATATTGAAATAAAGTAAAGTAAGAAGAAAAAAATCATATTGTGATAATATGGACATGTAAATAATGCAGTCATAAAGGGAATGTAATAGAATTATAAACATCCCCTATTACATCATGAACCTATTACTGAATGTCATATCATATGTGTATCATAGTTTTCTCAATGTCCTTGAGAACCTTTTATATTTTACATAATATATAAAAATTCACTACTACCATAGTATCCTCTGCATACATGGATATCTGAGAGATGAACTCTTGAAAAATTTCATCCATCAAGGGAAAGAGGGGAGGGATAAAGGGAATATGTTCTTCTAATTGAAGATTATAGAAGTGAGGAGGTTATTCCTTAATTGGCATAATGATTGTGTGTAGAGATGGGTGGTCCACATGATTGGGAAAAAAAAAATGAGGATAAGGGGAAACCATATTCTAAGGAAAATCTAACTATACTTGAAGATGTTATTAGAGTATGTGACAAGTGGAAACATAATTAGAACAAAAATCATAATGTAATAAAAAATTATGTGGAGAAGAGGGAGGACCTAATGTTGACTAAATTTATTCTTCATGCAATTCTACCTCAAGTTGCTTCATGTGATTTTAGTAGGCTTGCTAGTCCTTAACATCATGGCCTAGTGCATCATGCCATTTTTAGAACATTACAGGCTCATTAAGGGAGCCTATAGTCGATGTAGTAGGGGTGGGAATGAATATGTCCAGAAAGGAAAGGGAAGTATCATGGTTTGAGAGATAACTAAAGGAGCCAATGAGGGTTATGGTTTAGGCTATGGGTTGTAAGGGATATCAATGATACAAGAGATAACCAAAAGAAAAAATAAGGGTTGTGGATTAGGCACTACATCATTGAGAGGTATATGAGTAGGAAAATTTGGTGGAGGATCTATGGTGAGGTTTGGATCATGCTTTGATGTGTTAAGGGAAGCATCCCAATCCTTATCATCAATCAATTTGTCATACTTGATCTCAAAATAGTATCTCTTAGATTCAGAAGGGAAGGTGACATAGATGATGTGAATGCAATGGTTAAAGGTATATTGTAAATATTTTGAGGAAGATGTGATAATTAAGGCTTCCCACTTATAGGAACTATCAGATTTAGAAGAAGGTTGTGACCATTGTTAGTATTGTATAATATCCTCAATATTAGCTTGCTCATAACTAGATAAGAGGGGACCATCTAGTGAAAAATCATTGTTTTAATGAAGTGTAGAATTTTTTATGTGAATGGATTCCATAATAGTTTTATTAAAAAATGAAGAAATAAATCCTTAGGAGGAGGTTGCTAGTAAAAATATTAATGAGGATCACATTATTTGTCTTCTTGTAATAAAAGATGCACAATGAAGGGGAAAATTGTGCATTGAGAGAATCAGGAAGATCATAGGTTTTGATATTAAAGTTGATCTCATTAGACTAACCATCATTCAGATCGAGGAAGTACAATAGATTTCTCTAAAAAGGATGATGATGTAAACTATACCCTTGAAGGGAATCAATGGAGTAGTTTAAAAACTAATACTCTCTTAATGAAATACTAAGGATTTCCTCAATAGTGGGGATTTTAAAGAAGCCACATTGTTTAAATTTTTCTAAGCTCGACATGTTTTTATCCCTTGATTTTTATACAAAAATAATAAGCTATGTAATTTAACACATTAACATGTGAATGAAGTGACAACACACATCCAATGTGTTCATGGTTGAATAAGAAGAAAGAGAGTTGAAGATTATTACTTTCACTCTACTAATGTGAGGAGGCACAATGATAAGAAAATAAATACAACCTAATGGAGGCATTTTTACTTTAGTTATACCCTTGACACATTTAGGAGGTTGATTTTCGGTTATCATTTTAATACCCTAATGATTCAATAATTCTAAATAAGTGACACATGTGCTAGAAACCTCATCAATGAAAACCCTTTTTATTTGTACACTACCAATATTTATGGAAATGAAAAGAGGATGTTCTTCATCATGAATCATGAGTTTTTATAGAATCACTGACCTAATAGGAAAACAAATATATAAGAATTGATTGATTTTTATATCAGTTCAAATAGAAATTTCTTCACAATATTGAAGTGTGCTCATATAAGAACCATGCAAGAGAGGATATTTCCCAAAATCTAGTGGATAAGGGATATTCATGTTGAAGAGTGTTTCCATTAGTAAGTTACAATACCTAGTAGCATTTTTAATGAGTTTGAAAAATAGGATTTCACATGGAAGATTGGTGATTTTTATGATTAGTTCCCATTTTTCCAAGATGAGATGCAAAATTTTGGTATGAACCTAAGGAGTTTAGTTAGAATGATGTTTGAAGAAGATAAGAGCTCATGTTGGCCTAGAGTTTTATTTTTCTCAGATTGTACAACATCGACCATATGCTAAAATGCCAAGATGGCTAAGATCACTCTTGTTAAAATGTTATGGTAGTGTAGTCAGGAGAGACTAGATCTTCACAAAATGATATCAAACCAATAACTTTAAGATGTAAAATGGAATTTATCTAAACATGTTTTTTGGATTTAGATTTTTTAGAGGTTGATCTAAGAAATTTTTATGTATTGGATAGGCCTAAAAATTCCTAGAAGTCCTAAGCTAAGAATTGAGACACATGGAATTGATGCAAGAAATGACTCTTTCCATACCTTGTATGTCAACCATGTTTTGGAGTTTTCTATAACATGTTTATAAGTGGTTTTAATCATGTCAAATGAAGAATTTTTCTTATTGTTTGTTGAAGAGTGTTTCTATTAGGAAGTTACAATACTTAGTATAATATTTAATGAGTTTGAAAATTAGGATAATTTTACATGGGAGATTGATGAGTTCTATGATTGGTTCCCATTTTTCCAAGATGGGATGTGAAATTATGGTATGAACCTAAGGAGTTTAGTTAGAATGATGTTTGAGGTAGCTAGGAACTCATGTTGGCGTATAGTTTTATTTTTCTTAGACTGTACAACATCGACCATGCTAGAAGGCCAAGGAAGCTAAGACAATTGCATCACTCTTGTAAAAAAAATGATGATTAATGTAGTTAGGAGAGACTAGATCTTCACAAAATGATATCAAACCAATAACTTTAAGATGGGAAATGTAATTTATCTAAACATGTTTTTCAGATTTAGATTTTTTAGAGGTCGATCTAAGAAATTTTTATGTAGCCTAAAAATTCCTACAAGTCTTAAGCTAAGAATTGAGAGACATGGAATTGATGCAAACAATGTCTCTTTCCATACCTTGCATGTCAACCATGTTTTTGGAGTTTTCTATAACAAGCTTATAAGTGGTTTCAATCATGTCAGTTGAAGAATTTTTCTTATCATTAACATAATGATGCAATTTATCATCCTTGGAGTGATTGGGAAAAAGGATCCTTCTAGATACCCAATTACATGTTGGTTGTATGCTTGACATCATGATTTTCATGCTATTATGCTTTATCATGTACTTTGATGGCCTCATCATATCATTCTCTAGCCATAAAATCATGATCAAAGTCACATATACAAAAGAAAGCATTAGAAAGGGCTCTAAATGTTTAAATGTTATGAGAATGGCCCCAATTAGAAAGAAAACAAGAAACTTATTTTCATTTTACCACTGAGGAATAGGTTCGGAGAGTCCATGGGTTGTGAGAATGGCCTAGGTAGATGGCTCTTTATCTCTTACCTTATGAGTGGATGGTGACAATCCAATTAATGTGGAATATGAGGAAAGGAGCCTCCTTTAGGCTGAGGAGGGGCCAAATCAATGTTATGAATAGTTCTATTGTAAGCATTACCATGTTTGTGAGTTTGTGACTCCATCAATGACATTATGGATCCAAGGTCTAATGAGGACTTGGATGGTTTTTTGTTTAGATTAAGGTCTTTTAGATTGTTCAAGGGCTTATTCCAAAGTGGATGTAGAGAAATACCTAACCTTGTATTGAAGGAAATATTTTAAATCCCCAAGAAAAAATTGAAGAAAAATGTTATTAGACAAGCTGTGCTCAGCTCTATTTTCCAAGATCTTCCATCGCTTGATGAAGGCTTGAATCGTTTCATGTTCAAATTATTTACAAGTGACAAAGGCATTAATGTTGTTATTAGATAAGTCATGATAGTGAACTTATTCAACTATGACATTGATTAAACATTCAAGTTCAACAATAGAGTTAGTTGAAAGGGAATGAAACCTATCTAAAGTGTCAGCTATAACGCTATTAACTAAGATCTTGATAACAAAGTAATAGTTAATTTTAATCCAATATTTCTAGACATCGCCAAAAATTTTTAATGTGAAGAGAAGGATCCACGGATCTTCTGTAGGAGATCGTGTGAGTGACTCCATCAATGTTTGTTATGGAAATATAGGGAGCTAAAGGCTCTATTTGAATAGATTGGAGAACATTATTATTATCAATGCATGGTTTTAGGAGTGGATTCCTATTAGGACCAAGAAAGGGGGTGTGGGAGATAATTATTTGGTGCTCCCAAATGAATATGTTAAGGTCATTTGAGACAAATTGGCTTGATTTTAAAGGAATTGGTTATTATTAGTGGTTTTTTGTTAACTCATATGCTCTATAAACTCTAAGATTAATTGCATTGAAGCCACATGGGGATTGGTTTGATTAGTTTTGTTAGGTTGAGAGTTACATTGTTGATTTGAGGAAGAGCATTGCTAGAGAAAGCAAATGTCATGGGTAAAGAAGAAGGATGATTATGGGATTGAAAGATATGGTAATACATGTTTTGGCTTCATTTAGTAGTTTAACAGATATTTTGAATAAGCTCGGTTTGATTGAAGTACTCATCCAAACATTGTTATATGGATTCAAAAGCAATTTTTTGGAAAATGTGGGAAAGCTTTGGATGAATCTTTGCATGACACTTGTGTGTGGTTGGGATAGATGTTATCCTCTTCTTCACATTCTTGCTCTAATTATTCCTCAAGTACAGGTATTCTCAAGTGACATCTATTAGAAACCCTATTAATAGATGTATTAGAAAAGGTATATTTGGAGTTAGTACCAACCATATTACAATTTGCATAAAGGGGTTCTAATCAAGGTAAAGAAGCCCGATCCATGTTCTAGAGTGCTACAAAGATGATCCATGGTAGGAGGCTTAGGAAAAAAGATAAGAAGATATAAAGTTGATATTGAGGAGATAAAAAGAAAACGTGAATATGACTCACTCAATAGTGGAGTAAGATTCATGTTGGGTTCACCATAAGTTATGTGGCTTAAGAAGGTCAATATAATTATCCTCTTTCTACTTCAAAATAATTTAGATTAGGATATAAGTAGAAAACCATTCTAGAGGCGACACACAAGCCAAGATAGAAACTAAGAGGTGTATGAGTCATGGACCTAGAAGATAATAGTTCATACTCTATCCAAGGGGTTAGGGTTCCAAATTCTATATTTGACTAAGATGGAGGATGGTGTCTTACAAGGATTTTAGGTTGAGAAGTAAAGATACTAAACAAGATATCTAAACTAAGGTTGTGGAGCCAAGTGGCGGATATAGGGAATGATTGATAATAAGCACAATGCAATAGACGAAGAATATATTACTATATCCTAGTTTAATACTTGAAACATCAACATAATCAATTATACAAAACATAAAGGAAAATGAAAGGTTAGGGATACTTACCTTTTGAAGACGCCATTGGCACATTAACCACCCCCAATGTTAGTATCATTTTATGAGAGATTTGTTGTGGGTTGATCACAAGATGGATAGGTTGAAGAGAAAAATAGACCAAAGTTGGGGGCTCTAAAGACTTGAAAAACCTTGTTTGTGTAGCTCCTATTCTTGTTTCATTTACTAACTCAATGTTCTAAAGTATATTTCCAAGTATAAGATTCATTGAATCTTAAACCTTTAAGACCTTATACGGAAGCTTGACAAGCACAAGAAAATTGATGATATGATGTCTTGGTCGAGACAAATGAAAAGAACAATGCATATATATGGGGGAACATAACTGAAGTCACAAACCCTCCTAACCGACATCATCAATTGTGGTCGATGCAATCAGTTAGTAGAAAGTCATACCAAATGACATCAATTAAGGTCAATGCCATCAACTTGTAATTGTCCAACTAAAAGTAACTAAAGGGTTAAGATCATTGAAGGGAAGCAAACTTTTAAGAGCATATGCCAAGTTGATTTGAAGGGGATATGAAGATACTATACTGTAAGTAGGTGTGTAGGTGGTAGAATTGAAGATATCAAATGGTCATAAAGAGGTAGTAAGATGGTATTAAGATATGCTTAGGATGGCCTAGGTTATATGGGGCACATGATGACTCTCTCCAGGCATTGCTAACCAATCCACATGTTTCTGACACTTCCCTTAAAGTGCTCCTCAAGGAGATTAATGAATCAACAACCTGCAAAGAGAAATCATTAGTAAGAGTGAAAAATAAATGTGTATACACCCAACCTCCCATATTGTGACCCAGATCAATTAAAATTTCCATCAAAGTGACCAATTCATTTGTGCATATGAGATTTATTATTTTGTGTTTTTATAGCTATAGTTTTATTTATAGAAGTTTACTCACAATTAAATAAAACAAATACATTCTTGGAATTCCAAATTTCTACATGCCATAAGACAGATATATGCATTTTAAGAGCATGCAAAATGCTATGTGTGGCTATCAATCTATTAGAACTTAGACACTCTTTCAAATAGCAAATCATAAAATATAAACTCAATGCAAGTACATAAACAGTATCTTTGTATAACTTGTAGTAATCCTGATCTGGCATTTATCTGATAATAGCCCTGAAAACTCTGCAATGCCAGAGATCAGTGCCCCTCCTTGTCAACTGACCTTTCTGTGTTTCTTTGACTATAAATGGCCACTTGTTTCTATGACGGTATCCAGAATTTTTTGCATTGCTAAATCCTTAAAATCACATACTAGAAGGCCCTTTTTGTTTTTTTAAATCAGCTTTGTACGTATATCAACTAGATAAGCTTTTATCTGCTATGGGGTGCAGGTTTAGTATTTATAGACTGGACTCTGAAAGAACTAGAACAAACTTGTTTTCCATCGGCTCTTTCATTTGATTGTGAATTAAATTCTTTGAAAATACCTGTGGATTTGGACGACTCAGCCTTTGTTTCATTTTTTAGGTTTTCCCAAATAGAATCGTATGTCCTCAATGGTGTAGGAACCATAATGGGTGCCTCTGGTTGATGATTAGAACGAGGATGTTTTCCCAAGAATGTTGCTGAAGAACTCCAAACTGAAATATTTTCAATACATGAAGGCCATGGACTGGTACTGTTAGTGCTAGTACAACCAGTAGTACCAGTCTTAATATTGTTCATCCACCAACTCCCTTTGAACCCATGCATGTCCATGTGACCAACAAGCTTAGAGGCCCTTCTGGCAGGGGACAGGACTTGGGTTCCATTAGTAGAGAAAGCCGGTGTATCATGCTCTAATCCAAAGCTTATTACAGAGGAGCTTAGCTCGTTTTGGATTGGTAGAGGGAGGGAGAAACATGAAGCCATGGAGTGTAGAGAGCCATGATGAGAGTTGATCAAAGCTGTAGTAGTATTGTTGTTATTAGGGTTGTGCTTGCTCTTCCTTCTGCCTGCCCCTACAGGAACATTTCTCAGTGTTCCCCCAGCAGTCCAATACCTTTGACAGTTCTTACAAAAATGCCTAGGCTGGTTTACATTGTAATTGTTGTAGTAGCAGAACTTGGTGTCCAAACTATCACACCTGGGGCATGGAAGGAGTTTATCAGGTTTTTTGGGCATCACCTTATCACTACTGCCTGAGCTGCTTCTTTTCCCATTTGCTGATTCACTGGTATCTGTTTCCTCCACGCTTTCCTTTGCCTTCTTTTCCTGGGACTCACCATCACTGTTCTCAAATGAGACTCCCTGACCATCCTCACGAGGTCTGGTGGAGCTATCATTTGTTTCCTGTGTAGTCAATCAGTCCATGGAAATATATTTTATCAGTTCAAATTGAATTAAGCAATAATCGAATAATGGAAGACCTTGTAAGATCCATGTAACCAAGAAAGAAATTTCCAAATATACAAATCTATGTAACAAGTTTCTCCTGCAGCTTATCTGTAATTTATAGAAATTTTATCACTCTCAACATTTAAAAAATCAGACAGACACTTATACAATGTTACATGCTTTCATCTATGTAATATGTAGAACTATTTTCCACTATTTCATTACAGCCTTAGCTTTAACACGACTGCCCGTCCACATATCTAACAAGGCAAGCTTAGTCGTTAAAGAAAACCAAATCTACTAGATCCTAGATATTCTAGAAAATACACGGAAAGGACTCATTTCCATGGGACAGGAAAAGGTTATTTTTAGCTTGACTAGCAGGCGTTGGTGTACCTGATGAAAAAGACTGCTTAGATTACACATATCAACAAAATTAATGCAGATAAACAATGAAAAATATATATTATTCCAATTGTTAATGTTTACAAGATTTATACATCAAGGAGCAACTACCAAAGAAGAAATTGATTTTAGTTGTGGATATTTGGAAACCACGAGAGCAGGGAATCAGAAACTCTCAACCAGTGGAAAGGTTTATCCTATTCAGACTACACTATGGATAACTCAATCCATAGTGTTACACCTTGTTCAAAATTCAAGGTATAGGGTTTTGATACCTTACATTAAAAGGGGGTATTCATTTCTTGGCCTATCTTCATCATACTACCCTTTTGAGGGCAGATCAAATCTTGAAAATTTGAGTAGTTATTAAGGAAAAAAAGCAAAGCTAGGGAAGCTTACTCTATCTGAGACATTGGCTGACTCAGGAGGATCATGAGACACTGGAATGGTGGTTCCAAATAGTTTGAAGGGCAGATCCAAACATTTCTCTTTCACCTGCACCTTCACAGTTCCAATTTGAGATTTCTGACAAGATTTATTCAATGCGTGGGACATTAGTACCTCCTCCTCCCTGTTAATACTGCTGCCCAAAAAAAAAACAGAATATTAGAAAATTCTTGTGATATAATAGGAAGCAAGTAATATCAGCAGATACCCAATATAATCCTATATATCAACATCAACAATGGAGAGGGGATTGTTGTATAAAAAGGTGGCAAATGTTGAAAACTTGAATCTGATTAACATGAATCAGTAAGGACCCACATGCACGTGCTTGCATTCCATTCCAGACTTTATACTCTTCAACTATAATATTTGTTTATCATTCCAATGTAAAAAGAGAAATTAAAGCTGTCACCAATGATCTGTATGGTTTTTTTTCCTTCAAATTTCTTAGTATTTCCAAGTGGGTGGTCTTATATATTTATTTTATCTAGCAGTCTCTATTCATGAGACCTCTCTATCCAAGATTTGGATTGTTTTTTTATTGATGGTATTTTAAATATAATAATTGCCTAATGTATGATCTTCATGTCAGGCTGCCTTTTAGCTTTTGGCTTTTCTTCTTTCTTTATCCTAACTTTCCAAATAATTAACTGCCTCACTTTTTGCCTTTTTCATATTTTTTATGAGAAGAAAATTCCACTACTCAAAGCCTCTGCGCTCATGTATAGAAGTTAGTGAAATAGGAATGAAGATTCATATTGTTGGGGCTTTGAAGGGCATCACTTATCTTTCTTTGGCCCCCACATCATCATTAGAATTATTCCTTTGCTGTATTTTTCCCTCTCCTACATCATCATGGAATTTATTCCTTGCTTTAGGCTAGATATATGATTAATGTTCCTCTTTATCAATTAAGATCAAATTCTTTGAGTCCCACTTAAGTTCAAAGACCTAAAGTTTGCGTCTATTCAATTTTGTATATGACCCTTTTTACTTTTATATAGGAAAGTCTGTCACAACCCTCAATTACTCCATGAAGCCATGAAATCTTTTTAAATAAAATAATCCAATCTTGTTATTGTTATGCAATATATGGTCAATTTCAATGCACACCATACTAGAAAAGTGAGGGAGGATGCCTAAAGTTATGCTTGTAAAGGCTATTTCCCTTAAATCAATAATAACGTAACATGTATCCCAAGATTAGAAAAAATCTCGACTTGAGAAAGAAAACAGCAAATGACTTTCTTTGATAGTAAGGAAGGGGGAAAGATGATTTTTAATGTTAAAGCTAGGGAATGTTTCTCACTCTGCTTTAAAGGGAATGCCTGCTTAGAAATATTCATCTTTATGAAAAGTAATCGAATTTAAGATATAAAGCATGTTAAAAGTAGATTACTTTGTGTTCAATGTTTGTAAACTCATAATGCCTATATCAAAAGAAGAGTATTTGTACACGATGTTTTATTTTGTATTAACATATTTTTTTAAAAAGAATGTAGGATATGGTATTCTTATAAACTCTTAAAAATTTATAAATCTTTTCAAATAAACTGGTATATTTGTGTTGATTCTATTTATTAAAAATTAATATGAGATGATTCAAGTTAAAGAGGAGAAAGTCGTGTTTGAGTTCTATCATTTACTATTTGAAGGAGTATCTTTATCATTGAAAGAATGCTTTACAGATAATAAGTTGGGTGTTTCTAGAACAACCTCTATAGGGTTCTCCACCACATGTACTTAGATGTTGCTACAGTCATTCATGTAGTCGATTTTCCACTCCGCTTCCATAGGGGTGAAGTTTTTCTTCATTGCAACATGACAATACTCTTCGTGAACCATTCTAACGGTCTTTCCTAGTGCAGGCAATATAAGAATGACACTTCCACCACCCGGGCAAGGGTTACTATTTCTTTGACTATTGTTGGTGACACTCAAACTCTTGGTAGGGATGGGTGAACGACTCCTAATCCTCCTTCAAAGGAACCTTCTTCTTGGGACCTCTTAAGGATGGACCACTTCCATCTCCTAGTAATGTTGTAGTAGCTTGTTCTTGAGTCTCTTTTCTATCATGTTTTCTATTAACTTAAGTAATCATGTTTTAAAAAAACTTTTTTTAGAGTATTTTTTTATTAGTATTTTAGGACTTTCTAAACCATACATTCCTACCAGCTATTTTTTATTTTAATTTATTATATTTTGAAATAATATAATATATCATTAATTGTTAATAAAAAATCAAATCAAAATTTAAAACATATGAAAATAATATAAAAATAGAAAATATTATCATATAACTATCAAAAGGTTAAATTTTATATATTTAAATTATTGTTAAGTAATCTCAATGGTTAATTTTAATATATTCAATATTTTAAATTGTTTGATGTTTTCCTTATAAACTTCATATCTATTATTAATTTTTAGTTGGAAAATATAATATTTCCTCATTGAATCTCACATAAGATAGGCTTATAGTTATTGCTAAGAAAAAATTAATGTACAACACATGTTTACTTTAAAAAGAGGTAGACAAATGCATAAAAGGTTAAAATTTTGGAACATCCATGATGAGGTAATTTTGTAAAAGAGGTTAAGAAATAAAGACGTAAGATTTTTGGGTGATCTGAATCATGAGTAAATAGTGAAGAAGACCCATGTTATATATGTGAAAGGATGAAGTTTTCTTTTTCTATAATGAATATACCATTTTTTCACTATAATAGTTATGATTTTCGTTGAATCTAAGAGGTTTATAAAGGAAAATGTTATAAATGGTTAAGTTAGGTGGACCTACAGATTATAGAATATATGATGGAATTTAATAAATATATAGAAATAACCATTGCTTATTTAACATACAAGAGTTGGTAGAATATTACCATTTCTATTAAAACGAAATTTTAGGATAGAGTACATATGCATATTATTTGCAATAAGACTAACAAAGAATGTTCAATTTGATCATAAGGGAATGTATCCTTACTAATGAGTGAATACAAAAATAAAGATAGAAAACTCATTCAAATGTTAGATACATATAACACTTTAACATGTGGGAGAGATGACCAACTAATGCAAGATGTTTGAGGCATTCTAGTATCCAGGATATTGAGGAAATAACTGATTACGAAAGGGGAAATGGAAACCTTTTTGATATTGAAAGTCTTACAATATATCACCACAAGAAATTAGTTATAATAGACAACAATTATAATGATACATGGCTACAAATCATTTCATCTTCCAAATTGAGTGATGATTGATTAAATTCTTGTAGGTGTTGTGGTTGAAATTCAAATTGTGTGTTATATTGGTAGGTTTTCTACTAAAAAAAGCATGGAGAGTGTCACCTAGTGCGCTTCATGGTAGTGGGATGCTAATACGAGGACACATGTTACAGAGGATATGTGTAGATTTTTTTATACGTGTTGTATAATGAGAAGTAAGACATGTGTGTAAGTGTTGTGATGTTGTTATGTGTTGTGTAACATTGTAAGAAGCTTCAAACAATACAACGCCATGCATGAAATTGATGCAAGAGCATCCAATTTCACTTACAATCTTTTCTCACAAAAAAAGAGTTAGAATTAGGAGAATAAAAGGTGGTGTAGTTTTGGTAAGCTTTTCACGTTATCATCACAAAATTTCAGCCACACGATTATTTTTTATCTTCCATCAGATTATAATTTCTCTCTCCTCTCCTTCATGTGAGAATCCCCTTATACAATGAAATCCTATAACTAATCTTAGTTACAAATCAACTCCTATTATCATGCAACAAAGTCCAAAATTGAACTTGACTCTATCTCACACCACTAAAAAAGGCCCGAGGTGTTATAAAAAACTCTAAAATCGTTCCACACTAACCTTTAAACTCTTGAATTAGCATAAATTCCTTGTTTTGACACAAAACAACTATTTTCTCCTCCAATTACTCAATTACATGCCAATTTTACCTTTTACATACACTTAGTTATTAGAAAAAAAATGGGAAGGAAAATGACATCAATTTACTAATAGACCTCATACCACACATTTCAAACATCCATGATGCTCCTGCATCAGATTCCCCTAGTGGGGAAAATTTGAGCTCTTGCTCAAATGTATGCTTGAACCCTTCTTCCTTCTTGCTTTCCAATTTTGTCTTGCAATATTTGTTTTTCCATCTTGACTTGTATGTTGCCCTTGGATGCCTTTTCTCCCTATCTTATTGTTGCATCTTGCATCACACTTATTTTTCATGAATTTTTCCCCTCAAACTTGTCTCTTGCATGTCTTTTATCTCCTTCATGAGTCTTTGTAATGGCTCTGTTTTTCCTTCTTTTGATCTACTTGTAATAACAACATCTAGAATATTGTGAGATACAAAAATATAAGGCATAAGTGTGTTTTCCACTTGTTTCACCACCATGCTCTTCTCGTTTTCATATTTGGCTTCTTGGTAGGCTTGTTTCACTTTGTAGATGAAATAGAAGTCTTCAATACTTAAATCTAACATCTTTGCATCCTTTGTGAGTTCACACGCTTCCTTAGTTATATTCCACTATAGCTGATTGTCTTCTTCTTCACTTTGAGACTCCATATACTTAATCCATTTTTCCTCTAGGTTTTCATGTATGGCATCCTCCAAGGCCATCATTCCCTCTAGCAGCTACTCTAATATTTTGTAGACAAACTCACATTTTGGTGCTTCCTCATCTTCAAGCTTCAATGCCTCAACTTGAAATTCCTCTTATGTGGCCTTTGTTCCTACAATAAACTATCCAGAAAAACAGTTAAAAAGAAATTATTGAGACCCCTTGGCCTCCATGGATGCCTCTTCCTTTGGCATCTCTCATTCTGATGCACTCTTTGAACTCCTTTCTTAGTTGTTCTCTAGGAAACTCCTCATGTTACTCTCCTCGTGGCAACATTTCTTCTCTTTCAATTTCCTTCTCCAACCCAACTGTTCTTCTTTCAAAAAGTTCTTATACTGGCCATTTGAAAAAAATTCTAATGGGAAGGTTCCATCCATGTGCTATGAATATTGCACCTCTCAATTCCTCTTGTATTTGTTGCATCATATTTTCAATTTCTTCTCTTATAGACTTAACAACTTGTTGGAGTTTGTATTGTATTTCCTTCTCAATCTATTTCTTCTTTTACGTCTTTTCAACCATTTATACAAAATTTTTGCAAACTTTTCAAATATTGGTTATCCACACAATCTAAATATTTCCCAAAGATTTCAGCGCTCTAATACCAAAAATGATGACACCAATCAAATGATGCAATTGATGCAATATTAGAATCCACAAATTTCTTTGTATGACTATCCAAATTTGTGATAGTTCTTAGTCATTCAAATTTCACAAATGTTTTGGTTAGGGATTTCTAAACCCAAGTACCTGTGACTAGATCAAATTCCAATATGAAATTTAGAGTTCTTTTTATAATACCCCCTTTAAGTTTTATTCAAAATGTGAAAAGAGTCTCTAAAATGGGTTTAATCTAATCCCCAAAACTTTGTAAACTCCTTCCTAATTCCTTAAGATTGTATTCTCATCGATTTCAAGCATTATTTTATTTAATCCATCAAGATTTCATGAATTAATTCAATTTTTCCTTTGTTACGTTTTTCTAATGTCACTCAAAATTTATGGTATTAAAGGTACAATCAATTATGGGTTGCATTATACTAAGAATGAAAATACTAACTTGCATAGATTTTGTGATTCTGATCATGTTGGTGATGTATTAGATAGAAAATATACTTCTGGTTATGTGTTTAAATTTTGTGTAGGTGCCATTACTTGGTGCAGTAAACAACATCCAATTGTTTCTATCTCTTCAACTGAAGCTGAGTATAGAAGTGCAATGGAAGATGCAAAAGAGGCTATATGGCTGAAGAGGTTGTTCGATGAAATAAAGATGAAGGATCAGGGTAGTATTCCTTTGTTTCACGATAACCAAAGTACCATAGCTCTTTCACATAATCCAATACAACATTAGAGGAAGAAGCACATTGAGATACATATACAGTTCATCCGTGAGAAAGTGCTAAGTGGTGAGATAGATCTCAAGTTTGTGCTAACTTAACATTAAGGGTGAGTGTTGCAACATAATGGTTAAGTGGGTTGGCCACCCCTTAATTAATATGGGTCCAACATTATAATATAGGTTAAATATTTAATAGTAAGAATTTTTTTATATTTCTATTATTAAATATTCATACCTTAGAAATCTAATTTAGGTTAAAGTATTTAATAATGTGAAAACATTTATTTCTATTTATTAAATATTCTAACCTGGGGATATGTATCAACATGTTAGGTTGAAAAGGTGGGTCGGGAGACATACCCAATCACCTTATCTAAAAAGGACATAGGGTCCTCATTTGATATATTCAAAAATCTATGAAAGGTGAAAAGTTTTACCCATGTGATTAGGGTTTCAAAGGAGGAGATGATATTACTAGATGTACTTAAGTTCTCTGAAGTAAAAGGTTACTTTGAAGTGGTTTTTACCTTCAAGTTTTCCACTATATATCATGTCTCACTTGTGTTATTTATCTTTTGTGAGTATTTCTTTATTTATTTGTTTGATGATGTAATGTTCATCTAATTATTTATCATAACATTACAGAATGTATTAATGTTTAGCATGTATGTTGAATTAAACATGTAATTAGTTGAATCCTCGAATTTCTAACACATGTTTCCAGCCACTTTTTTTGCATGTGCCTTGGTTTCTTTCAATCACATTCCCTCCCCCCTATAGAGATACAATTTAAAATAAATGTTCGGTCTGATCCTTTGGGCTACATCCTCCTAGCAACGCCGCATGCACCCCCAACAAAGGGGGCATACATTGGGTGAATTACTCACCCCATTCAACAGTTTATAGTTACAATACAACACAATTTAGTACAGAATCAACATAGTTTACAATTTCAGAAACAACCCAAAATTTTACTTAGGTCTTCAACACAGCACAAAAGCCAAAGCCTAGACACAAACATGAGTGCTTGAGCACCCATGAACCTTCCTTGGTGCCTATGACTAGGGGGCATTTACAATCATTTTCTCATATTGGCACAATTTTCAGTAGTTTACACAATGGTTTTCATAGAATAGGTATTGTTATCTAAATTCCATAGCTAGGAGGTTTTCCACATTTTCGAAGTCCATTCGGAGTTGAATCTTTGCCAATGGAAAAAGGAACTTATCCAAAACACAAAGAAAGTAGAGAAGGCTTGTGAATGATGCCAAGTGTTGAACCTTCACAACTTAAAAATTCAAAGGAAGGCATAAAGTCTTAAAAGTCCGCAAGGTTTCCATGTGGAGCTAACTACAAAGGTCCCACCCAAAAAGGGGTTTTGACATTATATATAGTGGGGCCCTTTACTCTCCCAAAGGAACAAAACGATGTGCTCGTGGATGGTGCCAAGTGTCGGCAAAGTGCATTCCCAAAACCCTGAAGGGCAGCAGAAATATTAAGGATGCAAGCTTCCCACGTGGATCTGGAAAGAAATGGACTCTAGTTTCGAAGCAGGTCACAAAAGGTGACAAGCCATGTATCACATATGAGTGATTATGAGACTTATCTATAAGATCTAAATGCTCAGGAATTTTTCAAAATATTGGAGGTGAAGGGTCATCTAGCTTGTCATTTCAGTAGCAAATTAATGCGTAGCCCCATGTGAAGAATGCCAACCTGCGAAGACTCAAGTTATTCATCTGCATTCAAAGGGTCATTTCAGTATAGCGACAAAATATGCGTTGTTTGAGTCATGAAGGTCGGAACCAATGCACAAGGGATCAAATATCTGGTTATGTAATAAAGAGCCAAGGGATGTTCCTCAAAAGGTGAGTCCATCTCAAAGGAGTCAGTTGTAGGATAGTTAAAGATGCATTAAATAGGCATGGCTCTCACCCTTTAGAAGGGGTAGATAATGGGAAAGTGTGAGAAAGATCTCTAGAAATCTATTCCTGTCACTTCACTCCATTTATCATAATTAAAAGCAGTTGGAAAGGAGTGTAGGAGGGCTTCTTATCTTCTCTTCCTCCTTATATATATATATATATATTGTACACAAAGGAGATAGAGAAATAGAAGGAGATAGTTAGAGATATAGATATAGATATAGTTAGAGATATATCTGAGAGTCAGTCAGTTTTCTTCTCTATCTCAAGTCCCTCTTTTGTAAAAGATAGGGGGCCTGGAGCTCTAGCCTTCTTCCTGGGTTTTGTAACAACAATCTTGCCTCTTTTCTAATGTAATACTGTGCACAATTGTTGGAGTAATATATATGTCATGTGGTGCTTTTTGTTCATCATTTGCATATCTTTATTGACTTTGATCACCTTTATTTTCACGTAGAAACTGTGCATCTTCCAATGTTGTTGCTATCTTTGAAGCTGTGCTTAAGTAGTTTGAGGTAGTGTTTTGTGTGAATATTTTCTGACCTGTGGTGCAATTTCGATCCACCCTTTTTTAGTTGTTCACCATTTCCCTTTTTCAGATGATTGTGGTCTCGATTGATCTCTTAAAAGGCTCGTTTGGCACATCACCCCCCTTTAAATTCATGTTTTGTTTCATTTTTCTAACCCTCATCTCACATTAGAGAGAAGAGCCATCTTCTTTAAAATTTGGAGGTCTCCTTAGGGCGCACACTCCCACTAACCTAAGGATTCCCATGACTCTGACGGTCCAATCCGCCAAGGATGATCATCAACAGTTTTTCTGGCATGCCCAGTGGGATGACTCAGAGTGATATTTTATCATGGCATCAACTCGGTCTATTCTTGATAAAATTCAAACATCAATGAAGATAGTTGCAGAGCACATCCAATGACTCCACATGGTCTGAAAAAATCATTACAAAGGCTTGTAGACCTCCCTCTCATCCATTTCCACTCATCTTTCTTTCCACGTCTTCCATTTCTCTTCATCCTATGAAGTCGTGCAATCATGAATTCATTACCACCAAGGGATCATCCCTTTTTCCATCTCCAAGCCACCCATTCCACCCTCCCTCTTTCTTTGAGTAGTTATACCCCCCACACCAGCAAGAAATGGCTCCAAATCCAAAATAAGAGGAGCATATGGTGAGAAGTGATACAGGCTCAGGAGGTTCGTATCACAAGCTAAGTAGAAGAGAGGCTGCAGAAGTTGCCTTTGTTTTTCCTCCCCACAAAGCAACTCCCCTGGAAAAGTTTTTATCAACGGGATTCATATTACAAGATGAAGCCACATATGATGGAGAATTTACAGACTCAAAAACCATCATACAAAAGCATAAAGCTTTGACAGAGGAGGAAGAAGATAAGCTCTAGTGCTTATCAGATTTGGGGGGATGGCTCGATGAAGAAGGGCCTGTAGAAATAAAAATATTTGCCACTTCATCAACCCACAACAAAGGCAACCTTCCACTCACAACAAATCCCTTGGGACTAGTCCTAGGACTCTAGAAGAAAGTATTATTGAGAGCTTCTTGCTTTCAATAGAAGATCCTAGATTCACCAAAAAAGTTGCTAAAAACAAAGAAGGAGAGGATAGGGATGACACCCTTCAGAGAAGCCTACAAAAAATCCCTGTTCCAAAAAATGCAATCCAGAACAATTGGAAGAAGCAAAGAGTCAGACCGACTCCCACCAAAGGAAGGTCCTCCGCAAGGGAAGACTCAGTACCAATCATGCTCACTTCAGGGCATGAAGATAATTTTCAAGACCCTGAGGGTCAGCTACAACACCTCCAACCAAAGAGAGGAACATCTAAAGGAGGTATTCATTTTGTTTGTTGATACCGTGGGTGGAAGAGTGAAAGGTAATTTTTCACTCTCATTACAGGCCATATCAATAGCTAAATTAATCATATGGCCTCACTTCATAAGAAAAGGAAGCTATTTTTCCTTGCATGTTTCGGGTTTTTTTTAGCTTGTACCAAACTAGTTAGATTAGGAGTAGGATAGATTTCTTTCAGACAAAATAAGTGCTTGTGCACACTCTACATGACTCATTTGAGGCATGTATGTTTTGTCTTTTGTATAGGCCCACACTTATATTACTCTATTAAGGAGGCACCAGATCCTATGAAGACTCTGGCTCGATGAAGAATTCACAGTTGGCTGAGGTGGTTGTAAGCTTCACTTCGAGAAAATGCGAAGCAACTAAAAATCACAGTTGGGCTATCTTTTCAATTTTCTACTCTCACAAAAATAAATTATAGAGTTTTCTCATGAGAGTAAGAAGGCACAAAAATCATTCAATGACTATGAAGGCTCCGTAAAAAATCCAAAAGTGCTATGGGCTCAAATTCATAGTGGCTTCGAAGCATAGTTCTAGATCAAATTGATAGTGGAATATTGTGGGTTCTTTCCATTTAGCAGGCTAATGGTCCCAGGTGAGTCGTTAGAAAGTTATCTAAATTCCATAGCTAGTAGGTTTTCCACATTTTTGAAGTCTATTCGGAGTTGAATCTTCGGCAATGGAAAAAGGAACTTAGCCAAAACACAAAGAAAGTAGAGTAGGCTCGTAGATGATGTCAAGTGTCAAACCGTCGCAACTTCAAAATTCAAAGGAAGCCATAAAGTCTTGGAATCTCGTAGGGTTTCCACGTGGAGATAACTACAAAGGTCCCTCCCAAAAAGGGGTTTTGACATTATATAAAGTGGGGCCCTTTACTCACCCAAAGGAACTAAATGGTGTGCTCGCGGATGGTGCCAAGTGTCGGCACAGCGCATTCCCAAAACCCTGAAGGGAAAAAGAAATCTTAAGGATGTGTGGGCTTCCCATGTGGATCTGGCAAGAAATGGACTCCAGTTTCGAAGCAAGTCACAGAAGCTGAAAAGCCATGTATCACATATGAGTGATTATGAGACTTATCTGTAAGATATAAATGCTCAGGACTTTTTCAAAAGATCGGAGGTGAAGGGTCATCTAGCTTGTCATTTCAGTAGTGAATTAATGTGTAGCCCCGTGTGAATAATGCCAACCTATGCAAGACTCAAGTTATTCATCTACATTCAAAGGGTCATTTCAGTATAGCAAAAATATGCACCGTTTGAGTCATGAGGCTGGGAACCAATGCACAAGGGATCAAAATATCTGGTTATGTAATAAAGAGCCGAAGGGATGTTCCTCAAAAGGAGAGTCCATCTCAAAGGAGTTAGTTGAAAGATAGTTAAAGATGCATTAAATAGGAATGGCTCTCACCCTTTAGAAGGGGAAGATAATGGGAAAGTGTGAGAAATATCTCTAGAAATCTATTCCTGTCACTTCACTCTATTTATCATAATTAAATGCAGTTGGAAAGGAGTGTAAGGAGGGCTTCTTATCTTCTCTTCTTCCTCCAATATATATTATACACAAAAGAGATAGAGAAATAGAAGGATATAGTTAGAGATATAGATATAGTTAGAGATAGATCTGAGAGTTAGTCAGTTTTCTTCTCTGTCTCAAGTCCCTCTTTTGTAAAAGACAGGGTCCTGGAGCTCTAGTCTTCTTCCTAGGTTTTGTAATAGCAATCTTGCCTCTTTTCTGATGTAATATTGTGCATAATTGTTAGAGTAATATATATGTCATGTGGTTCTTTTTGTTCATCATTTGCATATCTTTATTGACTATGAATGCCTTTATTTTCACGTAGAAACTGTGCATCTTCCATGTTGTTGTTATCTTTGAAGTTGTGCTTAAGTAGTTTGAGGTAGTTTTATGTGTGAATATTTTCTGACCTATGGTGCAATTTTGACCACCCTTTTTCATTTTTTCACCATTTCCATTTTTCAAACAGTTGTAACTTGATTGATCTCTTAGAAGGCTCATTTGGCGCATCCCCCCTTTAAATTCATGTTTTGTTTCATTTTTCTAACCCTCATCTCACATTACAGAGAAGAGCCAACTTATTTAAAATCTAGAGTTCTCTTTAGGGTGCATGTCCCACTAACCTAAGGATTCCCATGACTCTGACGTTCTAATCCGCTAAGGATGATCATCAACAGGTAGAGTCCTCCAACAATAAAAATTAATGCTTTCTCTGTTCTTTTATTTGCATTTGATTGAACTAGATCAAACTTGAACAAAGTAGGATCACACCATCTGCAGTGGTGTATAAACCATTGGGAGGTAGTCAGGGTTGGAGAATAACACTAGACCTTTCTCCCCAACACTTCTTCTATCATAGTGTGAGATCGCGCAAAAAACTCGCACTTGGCATGAGATCGTCCAAAAAACTCATTTTTTGTTTGAGATCACCAAAAAAACTTGCTCTTGTACAACATCTTTAGGACACTTTCTATCCTTCTTACTCATAATGGATCTAGTGCACATGTTCCTTTTCGCATGTTTACATACTTTTGTATAATTTTTCATATTTGGATCAAATTTTTCATATGCACATAATTGATTACTATTTTTCTATTCTCTTTTGCAGGTCTATCCTTATGGGCAATAATAGTCACATCATTGAACACATCAAGCAACAATGACAATAGGTTTAGAAAATAAATCACGCAAACTGGGTAATTATTTAGTCCCAGTTTTATACTACTATTCATATGGTTCTCGAGTGAAAAAGAGTAGTAGTTAACCCATGTCTTTGGCCACTTTATTTTTCTTTACGATTTTGGTTTTGAGCTGACACCCACACTTGCCCAGTTTGTACTGCTATTTTGTGTTATGTACCTTAGGATATGATATTATAATGTATATGGGTTGATGGAGATGTCAACATGTGGCACACATCCCCTTAGTTAGTTCTATGAGGTCACATAGGAATTAGTTATATTGGGTAATGAGTCGGCCTACATTGGGATTAGGTGTTACCCATCTATTAAGAGTAATGTATGTCTATAAAAAGGAGGTGAGTATCATGTCATGGAGATAGGATTCGAGTCTTCTAATTGGTAGAGGTATATTGGAGGTGCCCCCTTGAAGTGGATTTCCATCTTAGGAGATTGTGGAGTTACTCCTTACTTAAGGAGCATTATATGGTGTTGCCCTACCTTAAGGGGATTATTCTACATATATTGAATATTTGGGAATCTTTTCTCACAAATATCTCTTGTTTTTTGTTATATTTTGCAAATTATTCATTTATTATATGCAAATATCTTATCAAGTGGTATCAGAGCGTCGATCCGGGTAATTTGTGGGATGAAACCCTAATATTGGTGATTCATCTATATCTAAATATTTACTTGGATTTTTCAGAGGATTTTTGTGGGGAAAGGATAAATTATACAATGGAAATTCCCTCCAAATTTTAGATTTTTTGGAGTTGTTTTGCAAAAGATATGTCTGTTTTAGGGTTGAAACCCTAATTTTAAGGTTTCATCTATATTTTTCAATCGGTTGTGAATTTTTTATCAAATGTTTTACCACAGTTGTGAAATGGTTTTAGAAAGATATAGTCCAAATTTTATAAGTTTGGAGGTGTTTTGTGGACGTTATTGCATTTTTATTGTTTTTCAATATTCTTCTCCAAAGGTTGTAATTTTAGGAATTTTCTTAAAAATTTTACATTTTAGGAAATATATCAAAAATTCAATTGGGGTTTTTATTCTGTTATTTCTGATTTTTGGGTGATCTCTAGCCAAAAGGGTTAGAACAAGTTTTGATCAAAAGGGTCTATTCCTAAAACCCTAGTTTTGTGAATCACGAAGATGAGAAATTTTTATGGGGATGGGAAGATTGATGCTAGAGAATGGTGGATAAAATTTAAGTAATACCATTCATCAATTATAATTCCATGTCTTTACTTGCAAGATTAGCTAGGTGGTCTAGCTCTATCTTGGTGGCATCAAGTGCAAAAAAAACCGTCTTAATTGGAATTGTGAGACAATTGATAAAGTTTTCTTAGATCGATGGTCCAAAGAAGATGATGGAGAAGAGGATGTTACTAATAAGGGTGTTTCATATAAGGATGAGGAAGAAGAAGAAGAAGAAGTGTGTTGAAATTCAGGTAACAAAAAGATGTAAGTTCAAGTTTGGGATAAATTCCCTGTATATTGATGTATTGGAAGCTGATGTTATTCCACTTGATGCTTTTGATGTTGATTCAAGAGTCCTTTTATAACAGCGATGTTATATTTATGAGAAGGGAAAACCAATACAAATGGGTTAAGGATGGGATCAACTACAACATCTGAGCACACTAGTGTAAGATACACGTTACTATGGTGAGTGCTAACCAAGCAAAACGAATTATTCAGGAAGTTGGATCTCAAGTCAGGTTATCACCAAGTTAGAATGAAGGATGAGGATATATGGAAGACTACCTTCAAAACAAAATAGGGTTTGTATGAATGGTTAGTGCTTCCATTTGGTTTATACAATGCACTCACTATATTTATGAGGTTGATGAATGATGTATTGTGGAATTTTATAGATTCATGTGTCATTGTTTATCTAGATGTTATCTTGATTTTTAGTTCCACATGGGAGGAACATCTAACTCATTTGTAGCAATTTTTGCAAGTTGTCAGGGAGAAACAACTACTTTGTAATATGAAGAAGTGTGCATTTGCAAAATAGTCACTTGTCTATCTTGGGCACATGGTTAGAGGATGAGAGCTATGAGTGGATCCAAAGAAGGTGGAAGCCATCACTAGTTAGCCAACACCAACAAGAGCCACATAGACAAGGAGTTTTGTGGGAGCAGCACAGTACATGCGGAAGCTCATTCCAGGCTTCTCTGCGATTGTGGTACCTCTACACACAGTGGCCACAAAGAGTAAGGGTTTTGACTGGGGTAAAGAATAAGAAAAATCCTTTGAGTTATTAAAATACAAGATTAGTCATGCTCCAATACTTGCTCTTCCTAATTTGTAGCAGCCCTTTGAAGTAGAGACAAATGCCAGTGATTATGTTATAGGCGCAATGTTTCTTCAGGGAGGTAAACTTATATGTTATCATTCTAAAAATTTTACTTCAATAGTTAAAGGATATTCAGTATATGATAAGGAAATGTATGCTATTATTTGTTGGGTAAAGAAACTATTATGCACACTAACCAAAAACCTCTCCAGTATTTGCAAGCACAATCTAAATTGTAGTAGGTAAGGCACTACAAATGGATGGGGTTCCTTCAGTAGTTTCATCTGGTGATCAAAGACAAGAAGGGTAGTAAAAAATTGATGGTAGACATGTTATCTAGGCCACCCACACAGGATAATTTCTCTTGCTTTTCCGCTATCTCTCAGATCGAGCCCTTCACGAAGGAAGCTTACAGAGAGGCATATACCCAAGACAGAGACTTTGGGGTGATATTTCAGTAGTTACAGTCCTAAGGAGCTGAAAGGATGGGGAGTGAATATTATTATCTCAAAGATGGGATTCTCTACCGATGGGGGAAGCTTTGTGTGCCTAAAGAAGAAATACTTCTATTGATGAGGGAAGCACATACCTCAAAAGTAGTGGGACATTTCGGTGTTGGTAAGACCCTATCCCACTTGCAAAGGTACATGTATTGGCCCAATATGCAAGAAGAAGTATCAAAATTTATACGTGGATGTAAAATTTGTTGTACCAACAAGCCTAAGACTATGAAGGAGAGTTTGTATATGCCTTTGCCAATACCTACTCATCTGTGGGAGGACATTTCTATGGATTTTGTAGGAGGATTACCTATTTCTAAACATGGCCATGACTATCTCTATGTTTTTATTGATAGATTCAGTAAGATGTGTATTCTTATGGCATGTAAAAAGATGGTAAAATCACATGAGGCAGTAGATCTTTTCTTTGCTAATGTATGGGTGCATTTTGGTTTTCCAAAGTCTATTGTTTCTCACAGGGATTCCAGATTCTTGGGGAAGTTTTGGACTACTTTATGGGACAAGATGGATACCAGGTTATAGAGGAGCAAAACTTTCCATCCACAAAAGTTGGACAGACAGAGGTGGTGAACAAGACTTTGGTACAATTGATTAGAAGGTAGAATAGAAAATACCTAAGGACTTAGGATGAGTACTGAGCCTACATTAAACATTCCTATAATGGAAAATACACACATCCATTATGAAGTCAACATTTTAAGTATGCTTGGGATATCTACCTACAAATACACTGGACACAACAGTTGGGTAGCAGGATGATGAGGAGACATGAGACACAGAGGTGACTAGTGCAAACAAAATCATTGAGAGGATCCAGAAAATCCATCTCAAAGTCAAAGAATAGTTAGAGAAATATAGAGCCAAGTACAAGGTTAGGCACAATCAACACAGGAGGGAACATAAGCTTCATGTTGGAGATCGATTTTGGATTTACTTGAACAAGGAGAGACTATAAGGTCAATCACAGAAGCTCAAGACACTACGATATGGACCCTTCACCATATTGGAGTAGGTTGGATAAAATTCCTTTCGACTTGATTTGTTGTCATTTATGAGGATGTACTCCATAGTAAACTATGAGAACTTGCACATATATAAGCCATACATGCTAGATGAAGATGAAGGACTACAGTTGCTACCTTCCATTGAGGATTGCATCTTGGAATCATGAGGTGAGTCAGAGGAAGATATAATGCTACAACAGAGGGTCAGAGAGACTAGGGGAGGTCTGCAAGAGTCTTGGTAGGTTGGATTGAAAGGAAAGACACTAAGGTAGCCCTAGTGGTACTCAAAGGAGAAAGTGAGGGAATTATTTACTTATCTACTCCCCCACTAAGCTTTTATGGGACCAAAATCCTCCTAAGTATGGGGGGGTGTCATCTATAGGGATCCAAAATGACTCTACTTCATCAGATCATCTAGCACCAAAGAAGGAAAATGAAGAAACAAAGGTTCTATTTTTATGTTAACAGAACCATCACTCTGTGTAGAGCAGAGGTTACACAATCGATGCCTAACTTGGGTGGAGGTCTTGTAACCACTGGTCTGCACTAGGTGGCGGTCCTCGCTCTTTCAGACAGAAAAATAAAATTCGAAACAAATAGTCCCATAACTGGAAAGGTTTTCTATGTCTCTTCTCCTCCATGACCTTTCCCATCCTCTAGTGCATGGGAGGGCATGAGAAGGGCTATAAATACATTTAGGTAAGAGATTATTAAATTACCGAAGCATGAAAACAAGTGAGCAATAAATTCTTAGTGCTGGAATTATGTTTGTAGAAGAAAGGAGTGTTGAGGAAGATAAAGCTAGTAAGTGGGAGGAAGTGTGAGATATTATCTACTTCTCTTTTATACTTATTGTAAATTATGTACTTTTTAATTGAATTAGCCTATAAAAAGTTGGAAGAAAGAGACTTTTCCCTTCCCGACTGGTTTTCTTCCTCTGGAAGTTTCCAAGATAAATCTTGTTGGTGTTCATGAGTTTATATTCTTTCCTTTTCTATAATTGTTGATTCTAAGCATAAGAAAAAATTCATTCAATAGCTATCTCTGTCATTTTCTAATCAAAAGTAGAAAAACAACGTTTAATTATGATTTTGTGAACAATTCCAAAGTAGAGAGTTTACAGATCATTTCATACAGGATCTTTCACCCACTAGGCATCATCACGCACATTCTACAGGTTTTGGACTTTTGTGTCAGGCAATTTCTGATGATCCACAGTCTTTTTCAAAGGCTCATGGGATACATGAGTGGGATGATGCAATGACAACTGAGTATTCTTTTTTGATAAAGAATCATACATGGGATTTGGTATCTCTTCCTAAAGGAAGAAATATGGTTAGGAGTAAGAGGGTATACCAAACCAAATACGCAACTGATGGGTCCATTGACAAGTATAAGGCTCGTCTTATTGCAAATCATTTTTCACAAGTTGAAGGTATTGATTACTCTGAGACTTTTGTACCCATTGCCAAGATGGATTCCATATACCTTGTACTTGTTATTGTTTCATCACAGGGGTGGCCCGTATACTAAATGGACATGAAGAGTTCCTTCTTACATGGAAATTTACAATAGGAAATATACATGGAGCAACCTGCTAGATTTTTGTAGGATTCTTCTCTTGTTTGTAGGCTCTGAAGGTATCTCTACGGTCTTAAACAAGCCCCTCAGGCTTTGTATGAGAAGAGGGATTTTTTTCTTCTATCTAATGGTTTTGTTCATTTTCACTTCAATCATACAGTGTATCTCCAGCATATTTTGATACTTATCTTGTATGTTGATGATTTGTTACTTACTAACAACTCTTCTTCCCACATTTAAACTATTCAAAGGGCTCTTTCTACACAATTTGACATGACAAATCTTGGGTTATTGCATTATTTCCTTGGTTTGCAGATTTCTCAAATAGATTCAGGGATTCATTTTAGTCAGAAAAACTACACCCATGATCTTCTTCAGCGATTTGATATGGTTGATTGTAAGCCAAGTCCATATCCTTTTCAGTCTGGGGTTACTCTTACTTCCACATGTACCACTCCACTTTGTGATCCTACTTTGCATAGGAAATTGGCTGGAAGTCTCATGTACTTGACCCATACTCGCCTTGATATTTCATTTGCAGTAGGGATTGTATCTAGGTTTTCACATTCTCCTCATATTAGTCACGGGTAGGCCACTAAAAGGATTTTTTGCTATTTGCAAGGCGCTTCTCACTTCGGCCTACACTATACTAGGGGTTCTACTCATTTGATTGGCTATATAGATTTAGATTGGGTAGGTTCCATTGATGACATGTGTTCCACTATTGGTTATCTTTTTTTCTTGGTTCTTCTCCAGTTACTTACGCATGCAAAAAGAAATAGGCTATTGGACTTTCATCTTCAGAGGTAGATTATAGAGCAGCAGTTACAAGGATTCACCAGATTATTTGGCTTCGATGTTTATTAATAGAGTTTAGATTCCCATAGGATTCAACGAATGTACTTTGGTGTGACAACCAAAGTGTAATTCACATTTCTCACAGCCCATTTGAGCACCAGCAGACCAAGCATATTAAGATACACATCCACTTCATTTGTCAACACATTCAGGATGGAGTTCTTTTCTTGGAGTACATTCCAACTCAGCAGTAGGTTGCAGACATCTTTATGAAGCCTTTTACATCACCTCACTACATTGAGTTGCGTGGCATGTTTGGGGTTTCAAAAGTTGGTCTTGGGGATGTTCATGAGAACATCTTCCTTCTTCTTCTTCTTTCTCTTTCCTTCTAGCAAGATTCTTTCCTTCTTTTGGTTCAAGATTTCTTCATGGATATATTGTACATGAGTACCTCATCAGGCCTAGTTTCTAGGACTTGTACTGTGGACATGCCACTTCTATTTTGGCCCCTAGCTTCACTTGAGGGGGGATGTTAGAGTAGGTATTTACCTTAGCTCATGTTCACATAGGTACTTTATTTACCTGTATTATATTTATCCTCACCCACTTATGTGTGTGGATATTTATTTTTATTTATTTAGATATTAGGGGGATATTATCTAGTTGTTAGGTATAGTTCTTTCCTTGATCTATGGTATTGACTAGATTCTTGATGTCTAGTTCTCTCCTAAATCTATGGTCTTGACTAGTTCTTTGATGATTAGTTCTTTCATTGATTTATGGCTTGATTTACAACCTTGACTGGTTCTTAGATTATTATTTCCTTCTTTTGGTTCAAGATTTCTTCATGGATATATTGTACATGAGTACCTCATCAGGCCTAGTTTCTAGGACTTGTACTGTGGACATGCCACTTCTATTTTGGCCCCTAGCTTCACTTGAGGGGGGATGTTAGAGTAGGTATTTACCTTAGCTCATGTTCACATAGGTACTTTATTTACCTGTATTGTATTTATCCTCACCCACTTATGTTTGTGGATATTTATTTTTATTTATTTAGATATTAGGGGGATATTATCTAGTTGTTAGGTATAGTTCTTTCCTTGATCTATGGTATTGACTAGATTCTTGATGTCTAGTTCTCTCCTAAATCTATGGTCTTGACTAGTTCTTTGATGGTTCTATTGATAAGCTTGATTTACAACCTTGACTGGTTCTTAGATTATTATTCCTTGCCTATATAAGAAAGGCATTCTCATTGTATTTCATTGGGTTCCATAATAATATATAATATTGTTGTTCGTTTGTTTGCAAAGGTTTATGTAAATTTATTCTGGTGAATTTCTTTCATCTTATTGATCATGTTGTTTTATTAGCATCTGAGTTCTTGGCTTACTACGATTTGGTTATCGTTCCTTTTATGGAATATGGAATCAGGTTTGGAGCAGGATCACCCACTAGGATCTCATATGGGTGGTTGGATGATCGAAAATGGTGACAAGTGTGTAATAATTTAAAGCACACTCATTATATGGCTTTTTATTATGTTTTAGGGATGAAACATGTCAAAGAGGGAGGCAACGCTATGTACCTTGGGATATTATATTATAATGTATATGGGTTGATGGAGATACTGACATGTGGAAAACATCCCCTTAGTTATATGGGGTCACATAGGAATTAGTTATATTGGGCAATGAGTCGGCCTACATTGGGATTAGGTGTTACCCATATATTAAGAGTAATGTATGTCTATATAAGGGAGGTGAGTATCATGTCATGGAGATAGGAGTCGAGTCTTCTACGTGGTAGAGGTATATTGCAGGTGTCCCCCTTGAAGTGTATTCCCAACTTGGGATATTGTGGAGTTACTCCTTCCTTAAGGAGCATTATATGGTGTTTCCCTACCTTAAGGGTATTATTCTACATATATTGAATATTTGGGCATATTGGCCAACAAATATCTCTTGTATTGTGTTATATTCTTCAAATTATTCATTTATTATATGCAAATATCTTATCAAGTGGTATCCAAGTGTCGATTCGAACAATTTATGGGATGAAACCCTAATGTTGGTGATTCGACTATATCTAGAGGTTTACTTGGAATTTTTCAAACGATGTTTTTGGGGCGTGGATAAATCATACAATGGAAATTCCCTCCAAATTTTAGAATTTTTGGAGCTGTTTTGCAAAAGATATGTCCATTTTAGGGTTGAAACCCTAATTTTAAGGTTTCATATATATTTTTCAATAGGTTGTGAAATATTTATCAATTTTTTTTACCATAGTTATGAAACAGATTTAGAAATCTACACTCTAAATTTTAGAAAATTTTGAGGTGTTTTGTGGACGTTATTACACTTTTATTATTTTGTAATATTTTGTTCCACATGCCGCAATTTTAGGAATTTTCCTAAATTTTTTACATTTTAGGAAATCTCTAAAAAATTCAATTGGGGTTTTATTCTGTGATTTCTAGTTTTTGGTTGATCTCTATCCAAAAGGGTTAGAACAAGTTTTGATCAAAAGGGTATATTCCTAAAACCCTAGTTTTGTGAATCACAGAGATGAGAAATTTTATGGGGATGGGAAGGTTGATTCTAGAGAATAGTGGATAAAATTTAAGGAATACCATTCATCAATTATAATTCCATGTCTTTACTTACAATATCAGCTAGGTGGTCTAGCTCTATCTCGGTGACATAATGTGCAACAAAACCGTCTCAATTGGAATTGTGAGACAATTGAACAAGTTTCCTTAGACCGATGGGCCAAATAAGATGATGAAGAATAGGATGTTACTAATGAGGGTGTTTCAAATAAGGATGAGGAAGAAGAAGACATGGATCCAGATGAGGAAAAATAGAGGCTAAGATTTCAGTTAATACAACTCCAATATTAAAATCTTCTCTATTTCAGTTTCATGGATGCATTCAAAGGAAAAAGGTAATTGTGTCTATAAACCCTAACAGTAAGAATAATTTTATCAACCTTGATTTGACCCATCATCTACATGTGCAAGAAAAGCATATTAAGGAAGCTCAAGTGGATGGTAAGCATATTCAATTTTTTGAAGATTTAAATCTCTCTATGGATAAATATGTTTTACATTCATATTTTTATGCTTTAGATATGGATGGTATGAATATTGTTCTTGGATATCCTTAGTTAGAGACATTGGGAACAATTAATCTTAATGTGCAAAAGAAATTTATGAAATTGTGGTACAAGCGAAAGAAAATTACATTGCAAGATATCACACTTAGCAGGAAAAAAATTAATATAAATGAGGATCATGAAGAGGAATTTGAAGACGATGAAGAAGGGAATAAGGATTATTCAGAAGGAGAGACTGCAGAAAAATATGAAAAAGAAAAAAATAATTCATCTACTCAAGATAAAAAAGAAATAGCAAACAAGGTGGAAGACAAAAATAAAGAAAAGGTTGATAAGGTTAAGGATACCAAGGTTTCACCATATATACACCCACATCATCATGAGAGGGAAAAATCATGGAGTTATGCTATGCCACATAAGGGAAACAATCTATATAGATATACAAGGAATTGGAGGAGCAATAATCAGGGCTATACATGAAATCAATTGAGCAACAATTATATGTCATGTAATCACATGAACAACTATTATGGATATGCATGGATACCGAGGAGGATCACATATGGAAAAGGATGAAATTAGATGAGTCTAATGGAATATGGAATCATGTTTGGAGTAGAATCACCCACTAGGATCTCATATGGGTGGTTAGATGATCGAGTATGGTGACAAGTGTGCAATAATTTAAAGCACACTCATTATATGACTTCTTATGTTTCGGGGAAGAAACATGTTAAAGAGGGAGGAAATGCTATGTACCTTGGGATATGATATTATAATATATATGGGTTGATGCAAATGCTGACATGTGGCACACATCCTCTTAGTTAGTTATATGGGGTCACATAGGAATTAGTTATATTGGGTAATGAGTTGGCCTACATTGGGATTAGGTGTTACCCACCTATTAAGAGTAATGTATTTCTATATAAGGGAGGTGAGTATCATGTCATGGAGATAGGAATCGAGTCTTCTACTTGGTAGAGGTATATTGGAGGTATCCCCCTCGAAGTGAATTCCTATCTTGGGAGATTATGGAGTTACTCCTTCCTTACAGAGCATTATATGGTGTTTCCCTACCTTAAGGGTATTATTCTACATATATTGAATATTTAGGTATATTGGCCCACAAATATCTCATGTGTTGTGTTATATTATGAAAATTATTCATTTATTACATGCAAATATCTTATAATTTTTTGCTTTTACTATTTCTGACTGGGGCACTCTAGGCGGTGTGGTCCCCTCTGGGTGCCCTAATCCTCATTAAACTTTCCTCTCACTTTTTGGGCACTTTCTATCTGTTTGAAATTTTCATATTTTTGGTGGTCGGCCTTTTTGGGGTCAATTACAAAATTAGAATAAGAGAACCCTATAAATATAAAGTTATGAGACAATAATGAGGGGCCAAGAACTAAACACTAGTATCTCTACCTAATGTTACATCCATCCAAGGCATCTAGAACTCCATTTGCATCCATCTAGCTCCATCTCAAGGGAAAGAAGGTTGGTTCATCTACATCACGCTTCATTGGAGGAGAGTTTATTCTATCCCATTCACCATTTATTTACATTCTACATCTATTTATTATTCATTACTCACAAAGTGTGACACACACAAGAGCACCTAGGGCACAATTCTACACACACACACACACACACACACACACACACACACACACACACACACACACACACACACACACACACACGTACACCTAGAACTACATTTGGGTCTGAAATGTAGTGCAATTCTTTGTTATTAAGTCCACCATTTTGGTTGCTAAGGTAAGTTTGATCCATTCATATGAATATTTAATTTTTATTGTTTTGATGCTTTGCTTGGGGTTTTACAGGTGATCTCCTTTATTGTAGGTCATAACGAACATTCAACGAATTTCACGCAACAAGAAGAAAACATAGGCAAACATCCAACGACACCTCAAAGGAGGTTCCTTGGTCATTTATATAGACCAAGGAACCTTATGTTACCCCATATTTCTCGAGGTGCCCCTGTCTACTCAGAAAGCTCATATATACATTTTTCTAAGTCACTGTGCGATGGTTTCATCCTCATGTTTAGCTGGGTTCCATTACAACACAGTCCTGTGACATCTCCAAATCAGCTAAGGAATTTCTTACTCTCTTTGCACATTAGTGTTTTACATTTTTATAACTTAGTTTCTTTGGTAATTCTTGTATTGCATTACTTCATTTATTTAATACTTTTATAGCATCAGGTTAGGCTAGAATTTTACATTTTCACTTAATCATTCTGGTGAACCTGAACTCGATCTTCACGCTCTTAAGATCCTCATTATTTCTCATCCTAACATCTAATCATAATGTGTATCCCAATCAATGATTGTTTTCTTGAAAATTCTAAATTTCCATTTTACTCTTCACGCTTTTAGAATGTCATTCTTTGTTTATCATCCTAGGGTCTAGTCACCATGAATATCTCCATCCATACTTATTTGCAAAATCACCCTGATTACATCACTAAGCTTAAGCAATATTTAGCTACTACTTATATTATTCCTCACACATCACATGAGTATGTGTACCATAAGTTCACTTCCGCACTATCCCTCAATGAGGATCAAATCACCTTTACATCTAATGAGTTACCGCCTCACACAATTATAGAGCATGACCCTCCCTTATATATATCCAAGTTTGCATTCACAATGTCGGGGTTAAAAGTGCTTTGGTTGATAATGGGCATGGCTTAATATTCATAACATTACCTATCTCCATCATTTAGGTATTTCATAAAGTTCTTCAACTCCATCATCAGTATCCATTCAAGGATTTAAAAATATCCACAAATGTGTCTTAGGTAATGTCAACCTCCCCATCACCATTGGTCCATGTACAATCACCATTCCATGCCATGTTATGCCTAACAACCTTAAGTACAATATTTTTCTAGGGTGACCATGGATACATGTCATGCACACGGTACCCTTCTACTTTGCATATGTGACTTAAATTTTTGTACCAAGGTGTTGTTTACGATATTCAGGTTGATCCCTCACCTTTCACATATTGTAACTTTATCAAACAATCTAGTGACACCCCTAGCTCCTCCTATGCCTCTTAATACTTTTTTAAATATGGGGTAGGATACCAATTCTTACGCTATTATGGCTTCTTTGATAAGGATACGATTCACCAAGAACCGGGTGTAACTACACTTTGGGACCTTCCCACATAGTCTCACAGGTTTGGCTTAGGATACCATTCCCCATATCTTGTTACTGTGGAATCTTATACTACTTTGCATACTTATACGCTTCCCCTTTCCCATCTAGAACTCATTAGTGGCATAGTGCTTGTTCGGTGTGGGATAGTTTATATACTTTTGCTACTAATGATGCTCCTTTAGAACATATGGGTGTTTATGATCAGTTCCTCCCCTTTCACCATAAGCAACATTCTCCATTATCCCTTAACACTACAACTTACTTAGGTGAGACTGATACATCTACTGATGATACTCAATCCTCTGAACACTATACATACATATCCATACATCAAGGATCGGTCTACCCTTCTTAATGAACAAACCATCCAATATAATCTTGAAATAGATACAAACACACACATAGTTTTGTTATCCGCCTCGCTCATGCCTAGTGAATAAAAGGATATCAAGCAAGTATTGCATGAATTCACTGATATTTTTGCATGGGATTATAGTGACATGTCAAGTATTGACCCATTTGTCACAATGCATAACATTGTCATTAACCTTGGCACAAATCCCATTAACAGAAAATCCACAAAATGCATCCCAAAGTAGCACTCCTCGTTAAAGAAGAAACCCAAAAACTACTTGATGTCAGTTTTATTTGCGTTGTCAACTATCCCGAATTAGGGTATTTAATATTGTACTTGTTATGAAATTTTGACGGTCGTGTTCATGTTGTTACACTAGTTTTCACAATTTAAACAAATATTTCCCAAAGGATAGTTTCCCCTTGCCTCATATTGATGCAATTTTTGATTCTACAGCCAGATATGACATCTTATCTTTCATGGATGGCTTCGCGGGATACAATCAAATCAAAATCAATCACACTGATCAAGAGAAAACTTTATTTACTACACCATGGGGAAGATTTTGCTACAAGGTTATGCCATTTTGCCTTTAAAATGTCAGCGCACAACATATCAGTGGGAAATGACACACATATTCCATGATTATATTCACAAAATTATAGAATATTATTTTAATGACATCTTAGCTAGATTAAGATACCGTTCCACTCACGCTAAAGATCTACTGGACTCTATTTGAACGCTTACTTCAATATCAAGTGCAATTAAATCCCAAGAAATTTTTTTTGGGGTCACCACAGGTAAACTTCTTGGATATATCATCTCACAGCATGACATTGAAATTGATACTAACAAGATAAAATCCATCATCGACATGTCTCCTCCTAAAAATTTACACCAATTATGATCATTATAGGGAAAGATTCAATCTATACGGCATTTCATTACACAACTTGCTGATAAGACTCAACCATTCACACACCTCATGAAGAAAGATACTAAGTTTATATGGGACAAACAATACCAATAGGATTTCGATGACATCAAAGCATATCTTTTAAATCCTCCTATCTTGGTCCCTCTACTTGCCGCCTGATCCGTTCTTATTATACATTTATGCCACATTTAATGCCTTGGGAGCCTTACTGACACAACATGATGATTCTTACTAGTGAGAGAGAAATCTATTACATTAGTCACATGCTACTCTCTTACAAATGTACAACTATATTTATATCGAAAAGTTGTGTATTGGCCTTGTTTTTTGTCACAGACAAATTACATCACTATCTACTTAATCATGAGGTACATATTAACACTAAACTTAACCCATTACAATACCTCTTGTCCTGTACACATTTTTTGGGATGTCTAGCATGTTGGCTTATGCTCCTCACTGAAATTTGATTTCAAGTTCATTCCAAAATAACAATCAAAGGACAAGTTATAGCTGGTCAATTAGCATAACATTAGCCCTGCTCGACGCATCGCTAGTCTCTGATTCCTTTCGCGATGATTTTAGTGCCTACAATATTGATCCGCATACATGGACAATGTATTTTGATGGCTCTTATTGTCACTTTGGTGCATTGGATCCGAGATAGTGTTTGTCACGCCACAAGGTGATCTAATCCCCTTTACATACTAGCTTAGGGTTTTCCTCTACAAATAACATCGTTGAATATAAAGCCCTCATCCCAGTTCTTCTCACTGCTCAAAAACTCCTCATTCACAATCTATGCATCTATGGTGACTCTCAATTAGTTATAAACCAAGTAAACAACACTTATCACATAAAGGAGGAACATTCAGTCCCATATAATATGCTTGTAAAAGATCTCTTGGCTACTTTTGACTCTTATTTTATCACCACGGTTCCTCGCAAGGATAACCATCATGCAGATTTTATGGCTAGTGTGGCATCACTCATCCTGTACAGGATATTACCAATGAACAAGCCACATTCATTATTACACACTTATAACATCCCTTTGTATCTCCATTACCTCTTGCAGCTTGCGCCATAATGTCGCAGTCAGGAAAATTTGAATGGTTCACACCCATTTACAATTACTTATATAAACAAACCATTCATGATAATCTACAACCTCATGAAGCTCGTCATTTGTGATGTGAGGCTACTTGTTATGCCATTGTTGGAAAAGAATTATTCAAGTGTGAAATTTATGGGTGACTCTTACGTTACTTAGGGCTTTTGGATATTCCCACTAGTATTTTGCAAATTCACGACAGCATGTGTGGTGGTCATTTTTCTGAAAAAGCTATGTCATGCAAAAACTTTTGCGCTAAGGGCATTATTGGCCTATAATGGAGCAGGATTGCCTTGAATATGCTACTCATTGTGAGAAGTCACAAAAGCATGGAAACCTCCATCATGCACGTGCATATGACCTCCAACCAATCACGCCAACTTGGCCCTTTTCCCTTTGGGAACTCAGCCTCATTAGCATGATCAATCCATAATCTACTGAAGGACACAAATACATTATTATTACTACAGAATATTTTACTAAATGGGTTGAGGCAGCCCCCTCTGCATAATAGCACTGGTAATGACATTTGTGGCTTCCTCACCACACATATCATCACACGCTTTGGTGTGCCTTCTGTCATAATTGTTGATAATGGCTCTTCTTTCAAAAATAAAGACATTACATTTTTTTGTGCCAAATTAAAAATTAAAAAATCATTTTCTACACCTTATTATCTGTAAGGTAATGGCCAATCTGAGGCCACCAACAAAACCATTGTCAAAATATTACGCAAAACAGTAGATTCCAGTGGTAATGAATAGGATAATTAGTTATTCTATGCTCTTTGGGCCTATCGTACTAGTGTTTGCACACCTACTAATGTTACTCCATTTTCATTGGTTTATGGCGGTGAGGCTGTCATTCCATCTCGAACTCAAGATACCTTCATTGCATGTTTCACTCAAAGTAATTCTTAAAGACAAATATTATCATGAAAACCATTTACATGAGTTAGAAATGTTGGACTCACATCGCGTTCAAGCACTCAAACATCTTCGTGGATATCAATCTCGCATTACACATGCATACAATCGTAAAATCCATTCTCATGAGTTCAACAATGGTGACCTTGTCTTAAAAGAAAATCATAAAATAACAAATGTTGAAGCCCCTCTCAAAGGAAAATTTAAGCCAAATTGATTTGGTACATACATTATCACTGACAAAATCTAGGTGGTGGATTTTGTCGCCTTGCCACCCTTTTGGGAAAACCACTCAAAAACCCGCTCAATGTTATGCACCTTAAGAAATATTATGCCTAAACATGAACACTCACTACCCTATGACGTGCTCTAGTCTCACGGTTCCATATTAGACTATTGATGGTATATACCTATCAATGAACCTCATCAAATTCGCGCATTTGTCACTCAACCTCTATACCATGTGACATTCCTAGATTAGTGATATACATCGTAGGCTAGATCATCACTCTATGTCTACCATCTCGTAGTGACATACACCATAGGATAAATCATCATTGTTTCTATTATCTTGTAGTGATATACGCTTACACTACTTCATCACGCATCTCACACACTTTATCTCTAGGTCACATATCATCACCACACATATACATTCAGCGCGCATTACGTACACACACATAGTTTGATTATTTCCCGATGACGCACTCTCGTTTATGGTTCATTCTTGACTGCTGATGGGGTATAAACAAATGAACCTCACTGCACACAACTTCATTCACTTCGGGGGCCATGCGGCTCCTATCATATATTTTAAATTCCATTCCATCCATCCACAACATACTACATATATTGATTGCCTTTACTCTTGCTTGCATTTACTCGTACATGTTCACTTTATTACACATGTTAGATAGATATCTTATATGTCATTATCTTTACCATACACACATGCACATTTACGTCTTCTTCTAGTTATGATCGCAGATACAGGGCTTATACATGCATAGCAAGGATGTTTGGCGCACTACCAATCCCAAAAAATGGTTCCTAGGGGCATCCACTCTCGTACACTACAGGTGTTATTGTTTTATTTGGTACTTCATAACATACTACTTTATTATTTATTCATGCTTTTGACATACATCTTATCTTTCCAACATGTTAATGGGTGTTTCATGTGCAACATTTATTTTACATAGTTACTTGTTGTCATGGCTATATCTTTATTTGTACTTGTTTGTCTTAATTTATTATTATATGTGGGCCTTACCCTTTGTTTGGTATGCACACTTGTTTGTTTTTATGTGACCGTTATGGCCTTGAGTGTCTTACAACATCGTGAGTGATTTCCCATGTTTGTAACTCACTTTTCATAGTTTATGTTGGCTCCTTATGTGGTTACTTACATCCTAACTTAGATTGTACATTGTCTTTGTAGTTTATGCGTGTTCTCTACATGCATACTTGTTTGCACTAACACTTATTTCTTTGCCAGTTGTTTACATGTGCCTTGGTTTCTACCAAGTACATCCCCTCCCCCATGCAGGGCACAATTTCAGCAGTCGGTCCTCTTTTGGGCCGCATTCTCCTATCTGTGACGTTGTATGTGCCCCCAAAGAGGGGCATCATTTGGTTTTACACACAATACACAACACAGTACTGGTATCATTTAGTTTTCAATTTTTTTCCATGACACATTGGGTTACATAGCGAGTGGGTTCAAACCAATCTATAGAACTCCATACACAATGACTTTTACATGGTAGATTGTCCTTAGCATTCTAGGGAGCAGTTACAGGTTAAAGGATAAACCAGACCTTCCTCTCTACACTACTTCGTCCAGTGGCATCAAATCACCTAAAAAACTAGACAGTACAATGATCTCTTCATTTCTCTTGGGATGCAGTTATAGGTTGGAGGATAAATAAGACTTTCCTCCCTACACTTCTTCAGCCAGTGGTGTGAGATTGCCAAAAAAACTTGCACTTCATCGACATTTACATGATCCTTTCTACACCTTTTTTCTCAACACGGATCAGGTGCACATGTTCCTTTTTCATTTTCATACTTTTTCACTACATGTTTTTTAACATATATACATCCGTCTTTAAATACAGTTTTACGCATATACATGTGTATTTGACTACTTGATTATCATCTCTTTTGCAGGACTGTCCGTATGGGAAGCAAACATTCAACAACAACAACATGACATCATTGACATCACACACTACGATACTAATGTGTAGGTATATTACACACATTTGCATCCACATAAGCTTTTCCACCCCGGGTTCACTTTCATCACTTATACACATTTACATCTTTAGTCTCCACGCTCCACCTTTTTATCATTCCATGTTTTGTTAGTCCCTCGTCACATTTTCTATAGCAATCTACATGGATATTAGGTACGCATATCTATCTATTAAATGTTACCAAGCATTCTTCTCACCAACATAAAGTGGGGGTAAATATAGACACAAAATCATGCACACTACTATTCATATGGTTCTTGAGTTAAAAATATTAGTAATTAACCCATGTCTTTGGCCACTTTATTTTGCTTTATGCTTCTATTTTCAATCTGATACCCACACTTTCCCAGTCTGTACTACTAAACTGTGTTTTTCCTATTTCTGACTGGGGTGCCACAGGTGCCATGGTCCCCTCTAGGCGCTCTGATCCTCTTTAAACTTTCCTCTCAATTTTTGGACACTTTATAACTATTTGAACTTTTCATATTTTTGGTGGTCAAAATTTTTAGGGTTAATTACGAAATTAGAACAAAGAACCCTATAAATATAAAGTTATGAGAGTATAATGAGGGACCAAGCACTAAGCACTGGTATCTCCACCTAAGGCTACATCAATCCAAGACATCTAGAGCTCTATTTGCATCCATATAGCTCCATCACAAGGGACACAAGGATGTTTCATCTACTTCACACTTCATAGGAGGGGAGTTTATTTTATTCCATGTACCATTTATTTACATTCTACATCTAGTTATTTCTCGTTACTCACAAAATACGACATGCACAAAAGCACATAGGGCACAATTCCGCACACACACATACCTAGAACTACATTTAAGTCTGAAATGTAGTGAAAAAATTAGTTAGTAAGTCCACCATTGTGGCCATTGAGGTAATTCTAACCCCTTCATATGCATATTTCTTTTTTAGGGGTTTGATGCTTTAATTTGGGTTTTCTAGGTGATATCCTTTATTATAGGTTGCAGCAAACATTCAATAACTTTCACATGACAGGAAATGAACATTGGTGAACATCTAATGACACCTCATAAGGAGTTTCTTTGGTCATTTCCATAGACCAGGGATCCCATAGCTTAGACCTGGGTTCCCTAAGTGCCCCAATTTACTAAAACAGCTCAGATCTGCATTTTCCTGAGTCACTGTGTGACTATTTATCCTCCTGTTCAACTAGTTTCCATTGGAACATAGTCCCGCAACATCTCCAAATAAGCTAAGGCCTTTCTTACTCTCTTTGCACATTAAGGTTTTACATTTTCATGGCTTAGTTGCTTGGGTAATTTTTGTATTGCATTACTTTATTTATTTACTTCTTTTATAGCATCAGGTTAGGCTAGAATTTTACATTTTAACATAATCAACAGGTATAATCCGACACAACACATACGCATTCACCCCTAGGGTCACTTATTCTTATCTATCTTCTATGCTTTATTTTTATCACCCCACATTTTTTATTATTTCCTTGAAATTCTTTTTCCATCGATCTACATGGTTATCAAGTACACATCTCTTATCTACTTTATACTATCGAGTATTTACTCAAAAAAATAAAGTGCAGGAAAATGTAGACACTAAATCACACACTTTGGGTACATTTCTAGGTCTTAGTCAAATAATACTATTCATAGGATTCCTAAGTTAGAAAACTAGCAATTAACAAATGTCTTTGGATTTTTGGTCTTTGTTCATGCCTTCTTCTTGGCCTCTTACACCCTACAACAGAGTTGATGCTTCATTGTTTTATCTTTTATCACTCTAGACACCAGTGCCCAATCAGGATGCCAGCGCCCAGGCACCTATCAACACTAGAATTTTCCTTCATGATTTCTATTTCATTATTGTATGTATTATGGATAGGGTGTTGTTAAGTATAGTTAGTCATAGCATCCAATAGAAGATAATGACATCGCCAATACAATGCCGCCAATAAAGTAAAGTATGCAAGGTAACAATTAAAGTACATTAGATAATGTTGTGAACGTGATAGTCAATGATAACAAGTAAATATTTATCTTAAGTGGTCATGGTAATGTTAAAATGTCAAAAGTTAGGATAAATGGATAAGTAGGGTCAACATGGTTAGGAATTATAAAAAGTTATATTTGTAGTAATAAGGAGTGATTTCATAAATATTTTTTATATTTTATTTGTATAAAGGTAGAACCCATGTGAAATGATAAGGATTATCTTATCTTAAAGGATAAATTTGCATGTAAAGTAAGAGTTAAGGTACAAAATATGATTGGATAGAAGAGATTTCCTATCCTATCTTAGAGATAGGATGGATAATCCCAAAAGTGATATTAATAAGAGAGACCACCCCCTCATTTGATATAGAATAAAATTGTAATAATTATTATATGAATAAAGGATTCATTGCGAAGGTGTGTTAAGGAAGCCATCAAAGGTGTAACTATGAAGTCTATCCCAGAATTATTGTTGGAGGTTGAGTGGAGTTGGTAACACTAGGAGTAATCCATGGGTGAGATTGTAACAATATCATGTTAATAATATAATTTACATATGTATTTCAGATATGTCATCATTCCTTTATATTATAGTTTGTGGTGTTCTTGTGTTATGTCTATTATTCTGTTTCTAGATTACTACCACCAAACCAAAGCTCGTGCATTACTAAAATAATCATAGAGTGAGGAGGTACCAATGGGATATTATCTTAGTGTCGGATTGGTGTTGAAATTTTGGTTCTGTTGCCGGGACCATTCCTCATTAGTGGAATTTGTGGAGAGATAGTCCTACATAGTCAAAAATCATTTTAAGGGTAATATTGATTTTACCATGAATAGTAATTACCATAGTAAAGTCAGTTTTTACCATGAATAGTAATTACCACAGTATTTACCATAGTAAAGTTAGTTTTTACTGTGAATAGTATTTACCATAGTAAAGTCAGTTTTTACCATAATAATATTTACCACAGTAAAGTCAATTTTTATCGTGAATAGTAGTTACCATAGTAAGTCAAGTTTTACCATCGTAAATGTAAGTTTATTGTGGTCTTTCCTATTCACTGTAACAAGGTGTAAAGTCACTTTCTATAATATTGATCTCAATTATTTTTGCACAAAAGTCTTGTTGATTGTACTTGTGGATTGGTATTTCACTATGGTTATACTGGTTGAAAATGAGAAAAAATATTATTTTTTCATCTTAATCTAATGAGGATGCTCCCTCTTTCATCCAATAATTTAAATGATATTGCATCTATAATGGCATCATAAGAAGGGAACAATGGACTGATTTTTTTCCCTACCTTTTTAGATGGTTCTGCCCTTAGGTGGTTTGAAACACTAGGGGATAATGTTAAAAATGCATGGGATTTATTAATTGAAATTTTTCTTGAATAATTTGGTGCAAAATAGACGTGTGTATATCTAATGATCGAGATCATAAAGCTAGCCCAAGGAGAGAATGATAAAATCAGAGACTATCATGCCCATGTTCTAGAGTTAAGGAGGAAACTCAATTCCCAAATCTAGAAGGAAGGATTAATAGATGGGTTGATGAATGACATGGATAATATCCTATATAAGAACTTCATTCTTGAGATGAAGCCAGAGGTCAGACAATGAGTGAAGTATGACCGCCCAATGACCTTTGAATAAGAAAAGGAGATTACTAGAGGGGAGGAAGAAAGTATGGAAGAGGAACCCAAAGAAAAGGTTACTAAAGTGGAGCCTACGCTAACACCTTTGGTACAGATGCCACAACCATTCTTGGTGAGAAAACATATTCCCTCTAGTACATCCACTGAGTATGAGGATCTCCTTAGGAAAAGATGCTACTTAACTATTAATCTTCTTCAAAGAAAGGGATTTAGTTCCCAAATTTCCCAAGGAGGAGATAGGGTACCAAAAAGAAATATATCTAAAGTTGTATGTTACGGTTGTCATAAAATGGGTCATTATAAGTATAATTGTCTAGATAGGGCCTCTACATCTGGTATAAGAGATAATGATAAAGGAAAAAACACCCAGAAATTATTTTGATGTGGTAGATAGGAGCATAAATAATGAAGCAGATGTGTTTGTGACAAAAAGAAAGAAATAAAAAGATAACCGATATGGAAATGATCCTAAGAAGATGAAAGGAGAAACTAGTAAGAAATATTGAGAAAAAAAATTGGTGTGTAATATTTGATGATTTCACAGGGACAAGGACCATACTCCATCTTGGAATATCTCTCCAAGTGGCCTACAAAGATTACTTATGGACAACTTCTAGCTATGTCTTTTGAGAAGAGGCGAGAGTTGTGAAGTGGACTCAATGCTTGACGAAGGAAGGAGGTTGAGGTACCTATTTTGGAAGCAGAGTTGGATCCTTACACTTCACAAGATGAGTTGTTATGTAATGGAATTTTAATTCATGATTTTTTAGTAGATGGAGGTCGTTGCAGTTAATGTAATGATTGAATCTGTAATGAATATGTTGGGTTTAAAAATTGATCGCCCATCGAAACTTATGCTAAGATCATTAAATAAGGGCAAAACTAAACCAAAATTTATTGTTTCAGATGTGGTAATATCTATCATGGGTTTTGTATGTATGGTATACTTTCAGGTAATGAAGAATGGTACTGTTGTATAAATTCTTATTTCACTAAATTGGGACTTATTATAGTCCCAACAACTAAAAAATATAGCCAATATCAGAATCCAATATTGTTATTTTTGGATTCCAAAAATTCAAATATTAGAATTATCTGCACTCCAAAATCGCACATATTATATTCCAAAATCACACATATTGGATTCCAAAATCACATATATCAGAATCCATAATCACATATATTAGAATCCAAAATCACCTATATTGGAATTAACTGTACTCCAAAATCACATATATTGGAATCTGAAAATCAAAATATTGGAATCCATTATACTAGCTAGTATCCACCAGACATTATTTATGATTTTTTATGTATAGAACATGCTTGTGTTTTATAAGGGCTACTGACTGCTAGCCATTAGTTATGCTAATTTATAAGGGATAGCATCCGCCAACCATTATTTATGCTATGTTATAATTGCTAGCAACCAATGACCATTATTTATGCTATGTTATATATGTTATCCTATATGGTCTAGCTGATGCTAGGAATTATTTATGACATGTTATATATAGAACATGTTTCTAATTTATATGGGATAACAAACATATTCTCTCGTCCTTCAATGGTTGCAACAAAGGCCATAATGTGGTATTAAATTTAACACTCGTTTAGACGTCTTTTATCATTTTTATACAACCTAACAACTGCTAGGATAATGAATTTCAAGAGATATGAGACACTTCCAGGTTCATTTTCTATGATGGGATTGAAGCTTACTATAACTAGAGAATGACTGAAGATATTCTAAAGAAACTAGTAGAGGGCATCAATCTAGACTATGAGAATATAATTAAATGTAATCCATCTTTTGATGTGCATGGTAGTGGTGCGAATCACCATCTTCTTTATCCAGCCCAATGATATTTAGTGGTGGCAAGAAAAATTCAATATCTTCATTATCCTCCTATTCAAGCTCTCCACATCTCACTTTGTCAGACACCATCACTATTTCCCCTAACTCAAGAAATGGGAAAAGTTGGGAAATCCTCAAACATCCGGAGTAAAGCTTAAGGATTTACAGAAACTCAAATCGCCCTTCAAATAAAAATAAACAAATGTCACTATGAGAAAAAAATTCAAAGTAAATTTAAAAAATCAAGATTTGATAGCTTTGCTGTAGTGAAATCAAAAAAATCATTATAGAAAATGAGGAAAGTCAAAAGAAAATGAAAATCATTGCATCCAAGTGAAACAAAAATTATCCTAACAACACTAAAAACCTTACAAAACCTTAATAATAAATAAGTAAAAGAACCCATAGAAATATCTTCAATGATCTTCTTCATCCAGATCGATGATATTTGGCAGTGGGAGAAGAAATATTTGATCTTAATTACCCTCCTAGCATCTCACTCTTTCTGATGCCATCACTGTCATCCCTATCTCAAGAAAAGGGCAATGGAGTGAAATCCTCATGCATCGGGAGAAAATTTATCGCTAGTTATCGCAGTAAAATCCTACAAATAAAAATAAGCATACTTATGCTCGCGTAAACTTCTTGTCAAAGTTTTTGAGTGAATATTTTTTAGGGTTTGAGGGCCTTGAGGGTTTCCCATTCTCTGTGCCATAAATATTCAGCAATTTATGGTTACTGTCCCGTCGACTCTTCATATTTTATTTATATTTAAGTGAATTTAAATAGTAAATTACTATTATAATCCCATTTAGTTGAACACCTCCATAGCCTCAGATTTAACATCAATGAGATCCCAAGGCTCAGTGTGAACCAAATATTCCCCCATATTCCTATTAACAACCATGTTATCATGAAAAAATGCTCTTTGTTCAATGCTACACAGACTCGACCACACAACTACAATACTAATACACCAAGTATTAAAAGAACATTAACATCCCCTTAATAGTTATAAACCCCAACATCACTCCCATTACAAGAACATTAACATCCCCTTAAGACTTATAAACCCCGAAGACGTTCACATTACAAAAATAGTAAAATCCCCTAAACCCGGATTCCAATAGAGGAATAAACCCGGATTACAAGAACATTATCATCCCCTTAATAATAATAAATGTGTAATGCCATTCATCATTAACCCCCCACGTCACCTTCTGCCATCCTTGCATACCTCAAAATAAGGGACTTGAAATCACTACAGACATTTTCCTTACACACTTGAAACTTTAAATGATAATCAAAATTCTCCTACTTCGCTTGTCAGGAGGACATCTTTTCATAATTAAATATAGATATGAAATAAATTAAAACTCCTTTTCTAAAGGTAGAATTATGGTGAATCATTTTAAGAATAATTTTAATTTCATTTTAATACTATTTGTCACGCTGGAATCCCAAATTCATAGAATAATTCATTGCAAATTAAAACTATTTTCACGATATCTATGAACACACTGATTATTGAAGTGCCTAACAATTTTTAAATTCTTTATACACCTTAAACCGATGTGAATTTTTTTTTCAGCGGACAGTTTGAAGTCAAGAGGATAATATGACCTTAAGAAATCAAATTAAGAGAGTTAATACCTAACGCTCGCTAGGTAATACCAGTGTAGCTTATCGAGATAAATTAACATTAATCAAATAAGAATTCATGAGAAATAAAAATGTTGTGTACACTTTTTTGAATATATCAAGCTATCTATTGTCATTTAAATCCTTTACTATATTATAAATTTCATGAAGATAATCACACATATTATACATATAAACATTATTAAGATATTCATGCACATTATACAGAAACTTGTCAAATAAATTTAGGGACAAATTACATAATTTTATTTTTTAGATAGTTAAATGATTTTGACTAGAGCTATGAACCGGAGGGGTGATGGGTCCCCACCCTACAAGTATCCCACGTTTTTATGGATGAAAGGCTACATAAAAAAAACTAAAAATGAGTACGAAAGATAACAAGGCCAAAATATAACATGAATATTTAGGCTTACAAAAAACATAAAAGTTGTGAATATAAAAAAAATAGAGTGGGAATGATAGAGAAACCCTATGGTTCCACCCAGCCAAGTGTTGCAATCATCTTGAGAAAGGAAAAGGACATGCCAATAATAGAATTCAAGTACACCAAATGATCAAGAAGGGGCGAGATTGGTTTTGCGAGTGTGACTAGGTCCAAGGATGGCACACTAGAGATATATGCCCTATATGATCGACAAATTCTTTGAACAATGTCGGAAAATTGACGTACGATCCAAATTTTCAATTCTAGGGCATCAAAAATCTTGTTGTCAACCAAAAAAGGTGACAAAAAAGGATTCATCTTTACAAAGAGACAAGGAAGGCATACTTCTACCAAATCTTCAACCAAACCCACATGATGATTTGGGTAAATGAAATGGGATGCGACCGCCATGACCACTGCTTTATCTACACACAACACTAAGAAATTGAAAATGAATAGTCCTTCAATCTCAGAGTTTAAACAAGATCTCCTAGTACTCTGGAGATAATCTCACCTAGGATGTTCATAATCACAGTCATAACATCTACGGATTCTATGTGGAAGACATTGCGAAGGTGAATGTCAGAAACAATAGAGATGAAATTTGTTTCCCACTTGTTGTTGTGCAAGAGAATGAATGGAACATAAGTAGATGCCATGAGAGGGAATGGTAAAAACAAACATAAACGTGAGAAAATGATTGAGGACATAAAAAATCATAACCCAATAATTAAATAATCCCACGACTCATGTGAGGAAGTTTAACGTAATAAAAAATGGATGACATCATCAAATTTTTCCCATGCATTGGCTAGACTATTTGATGAAAAAGATCTTATATTATATTAAATTCAACATGATACAAGATTCTCTCAACAAAATAAGTAGATTGTATGAGATAAATCCCCAAAGTCATAATAACACTAGGCCAAGCCTAACAAAACAAAAAAGCATCAACTATAAGGGAGTATGAGGAACACCAAAAACAAAGGTTATATTATGAATAAATACTACTCCTGAATGATAAACACACATTATAAAAAATCACATTACTAGAGATATTCACACACATTATATAGAAATGTGTTATCAATCAAATCTATCGCACCACCCTTGGAACCAACCAAAACAAACAACACATCTTGACCAGATTTTGAATCATCGGCCTTGGATCCCACCGGGAGGGGGTGTTGTATCATGATTTATTTTAAGGGGATGCTTGTAAAGTTCACTGAGGGTTCTTGGTTAACAATAGCTCCGAGCTTGAGCCACTTGTGGTGCTAGAGATTTTTCTTAGTAAGGCACGCTTTAGCCACTTTACAGATGCACATTGTAGTGGTGTGAACCACCTTCTAGTCATGCTCATTGAACTTGTATTCCACGATCTTCTTCTTTCCATTTTCATTTGGACCAATTATATTCAAAGGTGGCTGATGAAAATCCAAGTCTTCATTATCCCCCTCTTTAAGCTCCCCCAGCACACTCTGCCATATGACATCAATGTTTTTGTTTTATACTTGCTAGTGGCTGCTAGGCTCTATTTATTGCCTAAAAATAACATTTATAACAATTTTAAAATGTCATTAACATTATGTTATAAAATGTATAACCCATTTCCTATAAAGGGTGTAATATTTAAACACTTATCTCATTCTTGTTAATCACTCAAATCACTGGTTATCGTAGTAAAACCCTACAAATAAAAAATAAGAATACTTATGTTTGTGTAAACTTCTTGTCAAGGTTTCCAAGTTAATATTTTTTTAGGGTTTGAGGGGACTGAGGACTTTGTATTCTCTTTGTGACAAATCTTGAACAATTTAGGGTTACAGTCTCATCCACTCTTCATATTTTATTTAGATTTAAGTGAATTTAACTAGTAAATTACTATTACAAATAAAATTAAATAAACATGTTCGTTAAAGAATATACTTGTTGAACATAATCAACAGAGGATAACCTTGTTTGAGAATGATGACATATTACATTGCAGGGGCAGTGGATCTCTCTGTGTATGTCAGAAAAACACTCTCTTAGGAGAACATGCTTCTTAGAAGAAAAAAGAAACCAACTCAAATCCTTGATATCATCATTTCCATTAAAGTCGGTGGAAGACATCAAACAGTACAAACCTTCACAATCTTGCATTGTCTTAAGGGGTAAAAAAAGAAGAATACAAATCATCTAGAAAATTACCATAGGAGTGGCCCATTCGACTCTGAAAATATGATTATCATAACCAAAACCATTCAGATTATTGATAGCTCTCTAGTGCATCCTCCTTTTTGATGAAATTAACAAAACCAAACCTCCTTCTAACCCCTATTTTTGATCCATGGCCATAGGTATGTGTGATGTGTCTAGATAGCTTGAGAAGCTCGTTCAGATCTAAGTCCATTGTTTCCTCGAACATATTGGTAACTCGAACACAATTTTCATCAATTTTGCGGTGCATGGTGTCACCAGAGTGGTCCACCGACACCCCTGAGACTGGGAGGGATGTAGGTTGATCACCTAATAGTGAAATAAGTGGTAGTACCACCGGCACTAGCTTCCACCTGTGGTGAGGCCCTCAGCAACCTTATCTATTGTTAAGGTGTCTATGTCACCAGCATGGAAAATATCCTTGTAAGTCCATTTTGATTTCCATCGATCACACTTCTTACCATAGATATGGAAATCCAAGAGAACTACACCACCTTTGGAGCTAACAAAGATGGGAAGTGCATCTCCACTAGATTTTGAATCATCGGTCTTGGATCCTGCTGGACGGGGGCATTGCAACATGATTTCTTCTAAGGAGATTCCTATAAAGTTTTCTGAGTGTTCTTGGTTGCTAGAAACACAGAACTTGCACCAATCGCAGTGCAAAAGATCATGTTTGTTAAGGCACATTTTTGCTACTTTCCATATGCACGTCATAGTGGTGTGAACCATCTTCTGGCCGTGCCCATTGAACTTGTATTCCATGATCTTCTTCACGTCATTTTCATCTGGCCTAATGATTTTTGAGGTGTCTTATGAAAATAAATGTCTTCATTATCCCCCTCTTTAAGATCCCCCCTTCAAACTTTGTCTAACGCCATCAATGTTTCTATTTTATACTGGCCAGTGGAAGCTAGGCTCTATTTGTTGCTTTGGAATAATTTTTTTAATAGTTTTAAAATGTCATTCCAAACCTTGCTAATATTTTTGATAAATGGTTCATTTAGTGATGATGCAATTTTCTTGTATGATCATGACACAATCTTCAACACAATAATAAACAAAAAATATTAAAATAATGATTTGCAAAACAATGAACAAATTTTTTTCTGTTTTATATGTGCTAGTGACTACTATGATTTTTTTCTTTGGAACAAGGTTTAATCATTTTCAAACTATCATGAAGATTAACATATGTAGATCTGGTAAAAATAATTTTATGATTTCAGGGAAGCCTCCATGGATCTGCAAATCAATAAGCATAGTGTAACACATGGCTAGTAGTGTAACACTCTCTAACATGAAAATAGGCTCCACAAACATTAACAATTTATCACATGAGATTGTCATTTTTTATACGGGTGTGTAGGGGATAGTTTTTGGCAGCTTAGCCCTTTTCTTTGGAATATTCAAAGTGTGCAGGGAAAGGCAAAAGTTGAGAGCGCATCCTAAAATAATGAGTTTGATGTGACACTACAACCACGTGTCATATCAAATACAGGAGTTAGGGAAGTGGAAAATTCTTGGAACATTGAATTTTCCAAACTTGTCACAAAGGCATGCCAAATTAAACCCGTGGACCCATTTGGACCAATCATCATAAATGGACTTAGCCACGTGTCATACGTCGGTAGTGGAGGTGCGGGCCGATCGTCAGAATTTGGGGAAAAATTTCCCAATTAGCACAGAAAGGAAGCTCAGAAAGTGGATCCTAAGGAACTGGTCTTTACTCAGCCAGAGAGCTAGACACGTGGTGAGAAATATCAGTGGCAAGGCATGGACTACAGGTTGGTTGGGAATGTTGGTCACCAAAGGGTTGGATGAAAAGTGGAAAGGTTGGTCGGCTAAGGGTTCGGCCCACCAACCCGACATTTTGCCCTAAATCTTCAGAAAGGCTGGTCCATAAGGTTGGTCTATCCTGGCTCAGATGGGTCAACCTGGTTCTTTGGTATCATTAAAAAGATTACGAAATCCTCTAAATGGGTATGGAGGGTTCAATTTTTATTTTTTTGGATATTTGTGGGAGGAAAATGGGAAAACGTCTAGTTGGTCATGTACGGAAACATTGGTCAGCCAAATGGTTAGACAGTACCACCAAAATGTAATCGGAAGGTTGGATGGGTCAACTCTATTGTTGGTCTGCAGAGCAATGTACTGGTTGGTGTATGGGTTGGATGGTACATGAAGCCCATCACTTGTGTAGGCTGCATATTAGAAGTAATGGGGGTTGGATGGTTGATAGGTTGGATGGCAATAGGTTGATTTTCCCGCAGTTTAGATGACTGCACATTTTGACGGATGCAAGTCTGGTTCGATGTAGGTTAAAAAGGTCACATGTTTAGGTGGCTCATTTGTCCCAAAGTTTACGAGGGTAGGTCATCGATTGACTTCTCTACCTCTCCCTTTATTTTGGTATGGCACCCAGGGTTGAAATGGAGTTTGAACCTCCTTCCCTACTCTGTAATGGAAATTTGTATGGGTGCCTCTTACCTCATGAAATGATGTTTTGTGCAAACTTCTGGAGCAATAATAACTCGAACCCCTCATGTTTTTAGTGGATGACATTCTGTCCATCCTTGCTCGTTAAACTCTTGCAAAATTTTCTTCTCGCCTCCATCTTCAGTTGTAGGCCTATTTGTGCATGTAACAAGCATGTTTATACCTCTGAAGGTCAATGGAGTTGTGTCTCATGGAGTACCTTGGAAGCATTTTTATTGTGAAATACATCCTGTGGTGTTTCTTCATGCACTTGCTCCATCCTTATTGTATTTTCTCACCTCTCCATTATTATTGTCCGACAGTTTTGATAGCATGTTCTTTCACTTGTAGGTTCCTGATCTCTGTGTTATATGGACCATTTTGATGGTGGATTAGGCTCTGGGTTTGTGTCCCATCTGTTTGACCTCTCTTAGCTCTCTCTTCTCCATCTCATCCTCTCTCAATAGAGTCTCTCTCTCTCATCTCTCTAGTGTTGTCTCCTTGGCATAGTGTAGGATTTCCCATTATTATGCACTTTCTCTCTCCTTATCACCTGGAATAGGACTTGTGGAAGGTTAAGTTTAGGAAGAGGAAAAAGTCCTTCTCTTGAGGATCTTTCCTACATTTGCAAAGGTCCCACACTTTGGGAAAGATCCCATTTTGTGCAGGTTCACACCAAATGAAATTGCCTTAGACACAAGCATATCACATAGGTCATTTTGGGGGTGCTATGAATTTGCACATTAACAGTTTTGGCACACCCGATGGGACGGTTAGAGGCACCTTCCTACTTTATTTTTGATCAGGTTGATGCATGTTCTTGTTAAAGATTCATCCTTTTGAGGCATATTCAAAAGCACATCTGGCGACTCCATTTGGCAAACAACTCATTCTCTGAGTTGCAGACATGTTCCTTCCATTCATTTCCATTCATTATTCTATCCATCATCTTTCACTCTTCTTCCAATCCATGAAGTTGTGCAATCATGTCTTCATTCCAATATCAGAATTCACACTTGTAGTAACAACAGTGTAGTCAACCTCCAATGTATTTCTCAACTCGTCAAGATCAGCATTATGAAAAAATTCAAAGCCATTATGCCTACCCATATGACCAATGCCAAAATAATTTTGGCTATGGATCTTATAAGGAACAAGGGTATGCATACAATGACAATAGTGAAATGGAGAACATTGATCTATGGGAGAAGATTCAAAGGATGGAGGCTCACATGGTTCAGGAAAGGGCTACAATGCAAATGAGGGCATTCAAAATTTGTTGCAGGGTATCTCATCCATGGGAAGGCCCTTTTCTAAGACATTATAGCCCACAAGAGAAGCTTGACTTCATGGTTGAAATGCTGCCCCAACTTGCACATTGTACTAAGGAGATAGAAGCATATGAGAAAAATGCAAGACAACCTTGTCAATGGGTAAGTTAATCACCAGCTCTTTATGATCCTTTTTCTCTGTTCCAAGATTTAGCATTTCAGTAGTGTCAAGATTCAAGCCCATTGTATGCTGACCCAAGTGTTGATTTCCCTTCTCCATCTTATAAATATTCCATCTCATCTCATTTATTTTTCCATTTTCCCTTCCAAGTAGTCACCCCCTCCAAAAAAACAAGAAGTTCTATCTCCTCCACCACCACAAGCAATTGTAAAATCTGTTGTAACCCAACCCATCCCTCCTATTGATATCTCAAGTTCATTTTGGGGAGAAAACAATCAAACACCCAGTCAAGGAGAGCCAACAAAAAAAGAAATGATAAAAAGCTTGGTAAGATTAGATCTCATATTTGGGATAAAAAATATCCCCTTGATGGTTAAACCTTCAGACGAGGCCCTGGGTCAGATCACATGTGGTGGAAGTTGAATTTTTAGTATAAGGAGAACAAGAAGAAGATCAACAATCTATTTGATCTGAATGCAGTGTCTATAATGGCACTTTTTTCTGAAGAGGATGCTGATCTAATCCAAGCTGCACAATTAGTCATAAGGGAGGAAGAACAATCAACTCCAATTCCTATTGAAGAGGAGCGGCTGGAAGAGATCGAATCAGAGTTGAAGCCACTTGATTTGAAGAAAACATTATTGAAGATTTTTTGCTTTCATTTAAAAGGCTTGATTTGGATCAGTGAATCCATGATGGAGGAGAGCTATCAAGAAGACATTTCTACCCCAAATAGTCCTCAAGAGCAGTGAATTGAATATTTTGATTTGAAAAAATTCATACTAGAGGAAGAGGCTACCCAAGAGAAAGTTAGTCTTCAAGCAACAACGGAGGAACTCCAAAGCCAATAACATGTTGCAAAAAGTTATAATGATGCAAAAGCAACTTCATTGGATATTGTAATCAATAAAAATGAGCTGCAGATTGTAGAGGAGTTCCATACTACCACGGAGGAAGGAAAAAGAGTACAAAGATCCCATCTTCTCCACACCATCCACCCAGGAAGGATTACAAGAGGAATCCATTTTTGGAGTTAAGTATCAGAGCAGTGGGAAAATTTGAAGGATCGGACCTTGCCCAATAAGGTACTTGGATTCGTTAGAGTTGAGGGACAAGCCAACACAATTCATGCTTACTTCTGAGCATGAGTATGAGTTTCAAAGTGCCAAGGATCAGCTGCAATGCCTCTTCAGTCCAAATGCAAAGTAAACTAAAAGAGGTATTTTTATTTTTTCTAGTAATACCTTGATGATTTGGGTTGAGGATCGACCTCTTGTCGATTTTTTCACTCATAATAATAGCCATGTTCAGTACCAAATTATATACATGGCTTCCTATTTTGAGAAAGGGAATCTACTTCTCCCTGTCAGTTACAGGATTTGTTGAGTTCCCTTTGCCTTTGATTAGAGTAGAGTATGTAGGTTTTATTTTAGCAGAAGAATTGCTTGTGCACATTATGTATGTCCCACTTGGGGTGTGTATGATTTGTAGTTTTGTAAATAGTGTGTGTTGTGATGTGTGGTTTCTCTGAACAATCCATTCATTGGAAAAAACAACGCTCATGGCAGAAATCAGATTTTGGGGAAATTTTCAGAGTGTAATTTTAAGCCCCAATAGATTTGTTACAAGTCCAGAATCCTTCATGCCATTTCCTTGGTAAAATTTCAAGTTTTTGGGATAGTTTATAAGATTTATCCAAAATCCCAAATCAGCTTCAGGAGCATGCTAAGGTAATTTCAGCCCAAGTGCTAAGTTCATGCGAAGACTTGGGCATAATTCAAAAGGATCAATTTTTCGAGGTTAGGCTTAAATCCATGCCCAAAGGATACTTCAGGGAAATAGGTCACACATCTAGCAAGAAGATTTTCCCAAGAAGTCACCATTTTTATCCCAAAATTACTCCCTCAGGTTAATTTGGATAAATCATCATAAATGGACTTAGCCATTCATAATTCTTGGACGTGTGGACTATTGTCAACGTTCAACCCCATTAGAAGAGAAAGGAAGCTTGTTTTTTGGCTCGGCCAATCTGGTCTTTACTTATGGAAAGCTAGCTCACCATGACGAATCTCATGGATTGATGGCTATAGGTTGGTCAGTATGGCATGGTTGGTCAGGTCAAGGTTGGTCGGCAAGGTTGGTTAGCTAAGGGTTGGATGGTACGGCCAAGTTGGTCGGTAGGTTGGATGGGTCAACCTAGTTGGTTGGTATGGAAAGGTTGGTCGGCTATGGGTTGGACGATACAACTAGTTTGGTTGGTAGGTTGGATGGGTCAACCTAGTTGGTCAATACGGAAAGGTTGGTTAGCTATGGGTTGGACAGTACGACCATGTGTGTCAGCAGGTTAGATGGGTCAACTTAGTTAGTTTGTACATAAAGGTTGGTCAGCTATGGGTTGGACAGTATGGTCAGGTGTGTTGGCAGGTTTGACGGGTCAACTTATTTAGTCAGTACGGAAAGGTTGGTCAGCCAAAGGTTGGTCAACTATAGGTTGGACAGTACGACTAGGTGTGTCGGCAGGTTGGACGGGTCAACATGGTTGGTCGGCTATGGGTTAGACGGTATGGCCAGGTGTGTCGGCTATAATTTGGATGGCTGTAGGTTGGTCAAATGGGGGTTGGACACCTAGAGGTTAGACAATTGTAGGTTGTATGGCTGCAGTTTGGTTGGCTACATGTTGAACGAGTCACATGGTTGGGCGGCTCATAAGTCCTAAGCCAGATGAGGTTAGGTGAATGAATGACAACTCAACAACTATATTTAATGTGGTATGGCACACATGTCTTCATCTAACAGAAGTACCCTCAGGAAGCAAATTTGTATGGGTGCCCATTCCTCTTTAATGAGGGTGGGTAAAAATTTTCTATAAAATAACTTGAACCCCTCATTTTTTTGGGGAGACATTATGGGAGTTGGGGAAACTCTTGCAAAATTTTCCCTTGACTCCATTTGAGTTGTAAGCCTTCTCATGCGCTTGACAAGCATATTTATGGCTCTAAACATCAATGTAATGGTTTGTGCATACCTTGAAGCAATAAAATTATCTTTTGTGGTGTTTCTTCAACCCTAGCTCATTTTTATTGTATTTTCTTGTCTCTCCATAATTATTGTTGTATTTTATGCATGTTCTTTCACTTGCAGGTTCATGATGTTGTGTTTTATGGAGATTTGATGGCAGATTAAGATTTGGGTCTATGTCACATCTGTCTGACCTCCCTCAGCCCCCTTTTTCCCCCGTTTCATCCTCCCTCAACATAGTATCTTGCCCCTTTTCTTGGTTTTATCACCTCGTTAGTGTAGGATTTCCAATTTCATGCACTTTCTCTCACATTTCCGCCTTGGAATTATTAGGATAGTTGTAGTTAGGTGTGTTTTCTGCACTATGAGTAGTTTAGCATTAAGATTAGGAAGAGGAAGTTGACCTTATCCGGAGGATTATCCTACTTGAAAAGGTCCCACACTGTAGGATAATCCCATGTTATGAAGGTTGCACTGGTTGCCTCGTACACAAAATCACAACCAATCAAGGGTACTGTAATTTTTGCATTACTAGTTCATGGGTAAAAGGTCTTACATTTTATGATGTGATTGGATACTCTACATAATTATTATGTCAAAAATAAATAACTACTAGATAGTACTATGACAACTATTGGGTATTGTGTGATTAATAGTCATGTCAACTATTAGACCATGTTCATCTATTGGCCCCTATCCCCTAACATTTTTTTGTTTTATACGGTTTAGTGGCCACTAGGATTATTCATTGCTTGTGAATAAGGTTCCTATAAATTTCAAAATGAATTTAAGATTTAACCATGCATAAAAGGGGAAAAAAATGTTATTTATTTTAGACAAGACAACATCGATGTGTGAAAACGAAAGTTTAAACTATGTGATTTGGGAAAATTTGTTCTTTTATTGGTCTATGATCCATGATTGTCTCTTCACTGAAGTTAGATAAAAATGTTTTTTCTTGCCCAAAAAAGAATTGGAAAAAATGATTGTGCACTGCAAATCTTTAAGAACCTTTTAAAGTAGTTATTTTATTCCATAAAAATGCATAATACATTGATGTATTTGGAAGAAAAGTATATAATTCAAACGTCGATTGTGTGTTTGATTATTTTTAATGATCTACACATGTTTTTTTCTCTCTTAGCATGTTTCAACTATATACATAATTCAGTATAGATTTTTGAATTAGTCTTATAGTTTCCATAAAATATCTAGTATGTTGGGGTTTTTGAGAGTAATTTCCTCTTTGACCTTGTGCAATAAGAATCTTGCGTCATCAATCAAAAGTATGTTTTTTTCACCATAGACATTACCATAAATGTTTACTATCTACTAGCTTGTATTTGTTTTGAACTTACATTGTTGGCATCCCCAAATGAACCTGAAGTTGGTTTTCTCACAACCATATAAATATTTTGATGAACATGTATTTCACCGTTAGTGAATCCATAAATGAAGACCATAAGGACAATGTCAAAATATTTTCATGCAATACTTATCAAGTCAACACTAAAATCTCGTTCAAATTATTCAATATTCCCGAATCTAAAATATGGAACCATATTATGAGGTATTTTATCATCAATACCATAAATTCCAAACAAAAAACCTTCAACTCCCAAAACTAGTAATTGTTTATGCATCCCAATGGGATCGATAAAAAAAACTCAGAATCAATGTAAGCTTCCAAAAGTGATTAAAAACAAGGCATCAAAGTATTTAATCACAACTCAAAAACAACTTATAAAACTATAATATCATCTCAATCACAATGAAGATATAAATAATTCCTATATTTAAATTTGTAATCTCAATATATACAATAAAGAGTGACCATATGACTATACGAATGAATATCATTGTAAAAAACATTTTGAAAATAATCAATAGTTATATATTTTTTGTTTGCTCCAATTTTTGGATGCCTTCTGCATCACTCAAACCCTGACACAATATCTTTGTTATGTTTATGAACAAATCGGTCATCAATCACTTATCTTTGAAACAATTTTCTTCATAGGATTTGTTCCCCACCATAAAATTTTTCTGGAGGGTTTTCCTTTGGGCCCATTGTAATACACAATGTGTTTTTAAGGTCGAAATAATAACATCTCTACTCCAAATCTTTTGGATATATTTTACTGTGATTTCATCTTCTTCACAACAATGTTCTTTACCCAAAATAATAAATCGTTTGAAATCAAACCTGATTTTTTTTCAAAAATCCTTAATCATATTTTCAACTTCGGTGCAAGAGAGATAGCTAGACCAAAATCCCACTTCACATTTTGCTTCCAGTATCTTTAAAAATTCCTTAAGCCCTCCTTGCAAGTAGAGAGTCTCCTTACCGAACTTAATTGTGAACTCTTTAAAGGGATTGGTTTTTTCTCATAGAGGAAACCCTCCAAATCTAAAATAATTCAATAATCCTCTTGGCCAACTGCAGAAAAGTAATTTTTCTCAATTTTCCACAATTTTATATTAACCAATTAAAATAATCAAAATTTTAGTATGTTAACACTTACTGGTTGAGACTCCATCTTGGATTCCCTCACACTCACCCTCTATAGGTTTTTGTGATGCTCATTCTATATAAAAAAACAATAAATTCAAAATAAATTTTAAGTCAATGTAAAAAAATACGTGAAAATAACTCATTTTTATACAATATTGCATAAATGTAGTTATATATTAGTGACCAATATGTGTAAAGATATTAATTCCTAGACTATGTTTAGGTTGACAGTATATGATGGGCTTATCCAATGAACTCAATGAGAATGGAAATTTGGTTGATGATTACAAAATACTTATAACTCACTAATAGCCCAAGAACTTAAGTTCATCTTGTCTTCAAATACTTGTTGTCTAGTCGTTTATTTGAATATCCGTCAAGTCATTACTTATTTTCCTATATGCAAGATATAAACTATCCTAGTGGCCGCTAACCTCAAGCCTTTTTGATGTTGCAACAATGTTGATTTGAATAACATATTGAACCCAGCAGACATAGGCTTAAAATTGAACACAGGGGCCGCTAGGCTTAAAATTTTGTTTGGAATTCATTGCGATAGATTGAAAATTTACTATTGATCTCAACGGACGCCAAGCTTAAATTTTCATTTGGAATCACGAATATTTAGGAAATAAATGTAGTGAGAAACCACCCTAGTAGTCTCCAATCATTAAAAATAGTTTTTTAAAATTGAAATATAATTATGGGGAGCATTCGAAGCTCCCCATTATGTTCCAATTGGTCTATATGGAGAAGTTTGACCCCTACCTAAAGGTGTCCCCATGAACACTTATTGAAAGCATCCAGTGAACTCAATGAGAATGGAACTTGGGTTGATGATTATAAACTATTCATAAATTTTGGATGGTAAACACTTTTATTATACCAGATCTATGAACTAGAGTGGTGGAGGAGCACTTTATCTAAGCAGGACACGGAGGTGGGATTGGGTCCTTTATGGCCATCGAGCGATCCACATTAGAAGGGGCCCTCCTATGTTCTAAATGGTCCCATATGGAGAAGTTTGACCCCTATCTCAAGGTGTCCCAATGGCCACTTATTGAAAGCATCCAATGAACTCAATAGGAATGGAACTTGGGTTGATGATTACAAACTACTTGTATTTCACCAATAGGCCAAGAACTTGAGTTCATCCTGTCTTCGAATATTTGTTGTCTAGTTGTGAATTTGAATATCCATCAAGTTATTGCTAATTTTACTATATGCAAGACAAAAACTATCATATCATCCACTAACCTCAAGCCTCTGTGATGTTGCAATAATGCTGATTTGAATAACATATTAAACCCAATGGCCACTAGGCTTAAAATTGAACACAATGGCCGCTAGGCTTAAATTTTCATTTGTAATTCATGTGATCAAATTCAAATATACTAGTGAGCTCAGCGGTCTCTAAGATTAAATTTTCATTTGGAATCATGAGTATTCAGGAAATATAATTATGGGGAACATTCAAAGTACCCCACTATGTTCCACTTGGTCCATATGGAGAAGTTCAACCCCTACCTCAAGGTGTCCCCCTTGGCCACTTATTGAAAGCATCTAGTGAACTCAATGGGAATGGAACTTGGGTTGATGATTACAAACTACTTGTAACCCACCAATATCCCAAGAACTTGATTTCATCATGTCTTCGAATATTTGTTGTCTAGTCATGTATTTAAATATCTGTCAAGTCATTACTAATTATCCTGTATGAAAGACAACTATCCTAGAAATCGCTAACCTCAAGCCTCTGTGATGTTGTAAACAATGTTGATTCAAATATACTATTGAGCTCAACGGCCTCTAGGCTTAAATTTTCATTTGGAATTCATAGCAATAGACTTCGAATATAATATTGAGCTCAACGACCCCTAGACTTAAATTTTCATTTGGAATCACGAGTATTCAAGAAAGAAATGTGTTTAGCAACCACCCTATCGGTCACCAGTTGTTTAAATAGTCTTTTAAAATTTAAATATAATTGTGGGGAGCATAGTTAGATTTTCAATTGAGTCATTATAAATTGTCTTGAATGCAAGACAACAAATATCCTATCAGCTTCTAGGAATGTCATGTAATAAAATTTGAATAACATGTTGTACTCAAACGCTGCTTGGCTAAACAGTTAGTGTTGGAGTTTAGTTTAGTTTTGAGCTTTTAGTCAGGTCATTAATTATTATCTTGAATTCAAATACAACAATTATCCTAACAACCTGTAATCTTAAGTCTTTATTATGTTACAAAAATGTAGTGGAATAATCTACGACATTAGCGGTTGTTAGGCTTCGAATATCATGTGATATGCTTCAAATTAATCTTGTCTTTGACTATTTGTCATCTTGTAACATTAAAGAAAGAAAGTAAACATCCACCCTAGTGCTCGCTAGTCTTAGAAGTTAGTAATGTAACATCCAAATATAATAAAGGAGCTAGTTAATTTTTTAATTGGGTCGTTACTAAATATCTTCTATGTAAGGCAACAAATATTCTAGCAGCCATTAATCTCAAGTCTTTTTTATGTTGCACCAATGCTATTTACTAATCTTCGACATTAGCAGCTGTTAGGCTTTGAATATCATGGTAGGATTTTGATAAATTAATACAGAAATCTAAATATAATAATGGTGCTTAACTCAGTTTTCAGGCGAGCCATCCTAGTTATATCGTATACGAGTCAACTAGAATCTTAGCATCCGCTAGTCTCCATTCTTGTTTGAAAAATGTATTTAGGAAACTCTTTAATATTTGTCTTGTCTTAGAATATTTTTTTGCCTTTTGTTATCTTGTAATAGCTAGGAAATGTCATAAACATCGATCTTAACGACCTCTAGTCTTGGAATATGTTATTTCAGAATTTAAATATTGTTACTTTATATTGGCTCATTTATCAAGTAAATTGTTACTAATTGTCAATGAGATATATGTTTGTAAATAGAATGATTAACATTTATATTTAATAATATTTACGAGAACATATAATGTGTTTACCTTTTTTCTAAACATGAAAAAATTGTAAAGACAACATGCATTTAATTATTTCTACGTGGAAAAACAAATATAAAAAACTATGTATATTAAAGCAGAAATCAAGTGAGAATCAAATATTGAAGAATTAGTCACGACTATTTCTTTCATATTAAAAAAATCATTAAAGGAAGTCAAAATGATTACTAAACTATACAAAAGAAACCATTACGATTTATAAAAAAAGAATATGTGACTCGTGTTTTTCTAATAGAGATAGATGCCAGCGCTTATGGGAAAAAATAAATGGATGAAGAAGAACGAAAAATCAACAAAAAAACCAGAGAGATAGATAGAAGGGCTGAAAAGGGAACTCGTTTAACAGACACAAATACTTGAGCTACAACTGAACATAAAAAATGGGTTTTTAGAAGGAATACATATTTTAAAAGGGATTACAAAATCTTCAGTCATGGGTGGACTAAAATGTGGTTTCAAGATAGAGCAACACATTTTGAAAAGAAGATGGAACGAAACTGCAAAGGTTCCAAAGGGAAAGGCAGGGACAGGTTACGATGAAAAACACAAGAACTAGGTGAATACATAGCTGCTGCAAGTGCCCACCATCAACTACAGTACACATACAATAACATAGATCCTTTTGATAAATACATGTTTTAGTTGTATATGATAATTTTGACATGATTGATAATGTCTGTTAAAGCTCTGTATTCTCTCTAAAACACAGTATCAATGAGATTTATTTGCAACCTATTTTTTTCCTTTCTGGGCCTTCTGATCTTGTGCACTATCCACTCTCATGTTTTTATCTTTTTGTTGCCCCCCAAAAATGATACGATCATTCAAACTGTTCAAAAAAAATCCTTGAGGAATTGAGCACTCGGACCAGTAAATTAGTGCATGCATGTTGTATTCTGATTTCAAGAGATCCTTTTCATATGCTTACAAAATAAAAAAGAAACCCTAATATATGTTTCTCTAGTTTATTTAGTTTTTTCCAAATGCATTCAATGAAAGAAATCCTGAAAACTGAAAAAAAGTGGGAATAGGAAATTTTTAATTTTTAATTTCACCATTCTTAAAGCGAAAGTGTAGGATTTTGATATTTCAAATATTGGCATTTAATGCGGGGGATTTCACATATCGTACTTTGAATTAACCATTAATAATTTTAATTCGGGGCATATGGTGGGATACGGGGAAATCAAATTGATTAATTTTACCTACTTTAGAAACAAGTGGGACAACAACAAAAGTTTCTTTGTGATCACTTGGGAAAACCACAAATATTAATTTAAGCATAATAAAAAACCATTTAGAAAATAGAAGTGAACATTAGGAAACAAAAAATTAAATTTTAATAGAGCGATATACGCCTCGTTAATTATTAATTTTTTATCTAGTGTGAATTCGGTATTTTATAAATATAATGCATGTTAATTTGGGGGATAGTGTGGGATTTGGGGAAATCAAATTTATAAATACTACCTACTTTAGAAACAAGTGGGACATCAACAAAAGTTTCTTTGTGGACTTCGTGGAAAAATGACAATTGTTAATTTCAACATAATAAAAAACCATTTAGAAAACAAAAGTGAACATTAGGAAACAAAAAATTTAAATTTTAAGAGAGCGATATATGCCTCGTTAATTATTAATTTTTATTTAGTGGGAATTCAATATTTTATAAATATAATTCACGTTAATTTGGGGAATAGTGTGGGATACAGGGAAATCAAATTTATTAATACTACCTACTTTAGAAACTGTTGGGACAGTGTCAAAAGTTTCTTTGTGAACTCATGGGAAAATGAACAAATATTAATTTAAGCATAATAAAAAACCATTTAGAAAATAGAAGTGAACATTATGAAACAAAAAAAAAAATTAAGAGTTAAGAGAGAGAATTACACCTCGTTTATTATTAATTTTTATCAAGTGCGAATTTGATATTTTTTAGCTATTCATCTTTGTTAATTCAAAAAATCCAATAAAATGTGGCATCTTGCAAGTTTGAACTAGTTAATTACACAATTATATAATTGACACATTTATTAAGAAATTTTTAAATAGCGATTAGAATTAACAAATATTTTTTACCTATAAAAATCCACATTATTAAGTTGTAACTGTAATCCATTAAAATGTTGCCACGTGACATGAAATTTCTAATATATCTCGTGATCGTCGATATTTTGGAGTTATTAACACTTTACTCTAGAAAAAATAAAACATAATTTTACGCTTCACCAGAATTTGAGAGTACCTTATAGATATGAAAGAAAATAATGACCACTAAGCTCCATTAGAAGGATATTTTTGCAACATCAAATTCAAAATAATAAATACTTACATTTTATAGGGGATCAGGGTATTCTCTTCAGCACGTGTTAATGAACAACTTTGTGTGTATGTTGTCCATCTATTTGTTGAGCAGAAGCCTAGTGGTTGCTAGCCTCTATAACTCCTAGGTTTCATTTCCAGCAATGTAAATAAATATATTTACAATTTTTGATCACTAGTATTTTCATTAACTATAATCTTATCTTATTGACTATACATTCCTTCCACAACCAAGTGTGGCACTACATACCATTGAAGGATTTCTCAACTTCTATATTACTCATAAGTTCTTTTGTGTCTAACACATAATTTATATCGGTTCGTATCAAGTAAAATACTTACCGGACTGCTAAGCTCCATTACTTGAACAAGATCAATCAAACACTGGGTGTGAAAGAAAATTATTAGCGACTGCTAAGCTACAATACTTACCAAAAGGAATGATTATGCAGAAAATAGGCTAACCAATTTCTTGATAACATAGATGCTTTATGATCAAATCATACTAATAGATATTAGCGGTCGCTATGAATTTTCCATAATATATTTTGATGGCAGATAAGTGAGATATGGATAATTTTTAATGTCGAAAGCTATGGAGGTCTTTACATAGTCAGGAAGAAATATGATTACTAAAAAAATGTTTTTAGGGTGCTCATATAACACCATAGGGACTGGCTAGGCACACACCTTTGCATCTTTTCTTTTTTAACACATCGGTGTGCATCAATGAAAATGATTAGTGACCGCTAAGCTCCACTACTTGTCAGGAGGAGTAGATTAGCGGCCACTAGGCTCAACTGATTTCTTATTTTGAATATAGAGATCAAACAATAGTTCATATTAAAGTAAATTCTTAACGACCGCTAAGATCAATTACTTTCAGGAAGGAATGATTTCCTAGAAGCTAGGCTAAACAATATCTTATTTCGAACATAACACTCTAATAACATATCATAGTAATAGATATTATTGGGTGATATACATTTTTTGTGAAATTTTTAGATGCAAAATATGTGAGATATAAATATTGCTTTACTGTCTGAAAGCTACGAAGGTCTTTTGAGAAAGTTAGATTAGCGGCCTCAAGGCTAAATTGTTTATTAATTTTGAAAATAGAGATAAAAAATAATTCTAATAAAATAAATGCCTAGAGACTATTAAGCTCGAATACTTACATAACATAGTGCTCTACACTTATTGTTTATTGTTAAATGAGAAAGGAATAAATTAGCGTCCTCTAGGCTAAACTGTTTCTTAATTAAGAAAATAGAAATAAAAAAAAGTTCATATTACAAAAAATGCTTAGCGACCGCTAAGTTATGATACTTACAGAACATAGCGCTCGGATAACAAATCATATGAATGGATGAAATGGCATTGCAAGGAATTTTTCATGTCAGTTTCATATAAAAGAAAATGCATAGCGACTGCTAAGCTACATTACTTACTGAAAGGAGTGGCTTAGCACTCACTAGGATCTATTGTTTCTGTTTTTAAAAAATATTGAGCTAATAAAATTCATTGTCTTTCTTTGCGATAAAGATAAGAGTTAGAGCATAATAATAGAAGTACATATTTTGAACATGAAGACGTATCCTAATCATCTTGGCCCTGCATATTTGCAGAAATAATCTGTTAAACAAAATAGTCCTAAACATTTTACTAAAAATTTAAGGCAAAGATGAACATGGGTCCTTCTCAAGAATGATTAATCCGAGTCTGTGAAGAGAAATGCATGTTTTATATTTGTTCAATTATTCATTGATGAGAAGGCTATCAGCTGTTATCCTATATATTGTTGAATGAATCTATTTTAACCATGTAAAAACACAATCTCAACAAGGTTTGAAGTCATTATTTGTAATTATATTATATTCGATGGACTATCCTTGGCAGAGCCAAGTCCTTGAATACAAACCTTCAAGAAGGATGACTAACGAACTAGAATTTTTACAACCAATAAGTGTTGTTAGTTAGTGAAAGGGAAGGCTTTTCTATTGCTACTGATCGAAAATTTATTGTAATTAACATAGCCACGTAGTGTGGAAATGTTAGATCATCATAACAAATGTACATCAATTAAACTTGAAGACATGTTCTGTCCATCTTATCCTTGCATATTTTCTTAAAATCATCCTTCAAAGAAAATATACCTAAAGGATCAACCACATACGTAGGGAAAAGGTGAACAAGATTTTATGCGCAGTATTAAATGACATACTTCTATTACATTGATAAAATATTTCTAATATAGTATGACCAATAGTGTGTTTGATAAAATAATTAAACTTTTGTGGGCCAAGGAAAATAAAAAAACTGGGTCTAAGTGCTTATATGAGTGTATTCAGACTCTCTCCAATCCTCGAAGCTAGTTTGGCAAGATAGCCATGAAATAAAGGGTGACCTTCTTCTAGATGTTAATCACATAATTAATAACATGACTAACGAACTAGAAATTTTATTGGAATGTGTTTTGTTGGATTGATAGAAGTTGATAATGTTGATTGATGTAAGAGAAGTGTGGTTATGCAGATATGTAGTAAATTTCAAGAAGTCATTTCACAAATGCGGAAGGTGTTATTATAGAGAATGCTGAAGATGGTATTGAGAAAAGAATGTTAATGGAAAGCATGTTGTGTATAATTTGTGTAGAAGGAATTGTCTTTAACCAACCCTGATGATACAATATTGTATCAATCAATTTTTTTCCAATTACTAGTTTGTATTGCCCAGCTATATGATTTCTATCATGAAACAAGATGAAGTATGGAAGTTTTAGACTTATTTCATTAAATTTTAAGTAATGAGTTTTTTTTGTTCAAGACCACACCAATATTTGTTATTTCTAAGGAAAGAAATAGAAGATAATTTTCTATCCTTGAGACTTGTCTAGTCTCTTGATGGCATGATGAAGATCTATGCACTGCTGGTTAGTAATTTGTAGTTGACGCTTAAATTTTTTGATTTTTTGTCTTGTGATGTTTCTGTAATCAAATGTACTCCTAGGATTTTTGTCTGACCTAGTTTGAACTCATGGCTTTAGGGCATGCTTCCATACTGCCAAAATTTTCGGTGAATATTCTTATATCATTTTTCTTGTTAATAGAATATAAGACTGTTATTCATAAATAAAACACGCCATCAATCCCAAATTAGTAAATTAAAATTATTTATAAAAATTATTGAGATTACTTGAAGGAACAAATATAGAATTTTTATTTTTTAATGATTATTAATAGTTTGAAGATTAGATTGTGCAATACCATGATATTGATTACCGAGGTTGTCCCCTACTATAAATTAATAAATGTATGAATCCCACCCAATGTAAAGTGTAATGGAACATTTTTGGTCTGAATGCTATTGAATTAATTATTGGAGGTGAATCTCATATTGTTGCTAACACTTGCCATCAAAAAAATTGAATGTGAATAAAAATCCTTTTTTACTCTGTTGGATTAATTACATCTGGACCTTAAATGTTATATATGGGGAGGCTACTAAAAAGGATAACTTGTGTGAATAGAAAATCACGTTGATAAGATCTGGAAATAAATCATGTTGATTTACCGCAATCATGGGCCTTTGTCTCCAATAAAGGTTGATATTAAATCCCCTAGCAAGCTTGTATTAATTACAAGCATGTCGATTGCATAGTCACTCTACATATTTACCGATCCTCTCCTCCTCATTTTCACACCTTTCGATATTTATTTCATTGGATTTAATTTCCATCTATCATGGTCATTTCTAATGTTTCCTTTCATGAAATTTTCTGTGTCGGTACATTGAAATGGCATTTTATACCACAATTTCATGTCGCCATTTAAAATTCATTTTTTGAACTTAAAACAAAGAAATACCTTGGTTGCTATTAAGGGAGTTCTTTGAGATTATTATACTTCTCTAGAGGGACATCTAAGGGTAAATGTGGAAGTTTCTTCGACGTTCATTTGTAATCTTCTTATCATACACCCGGCGAAGGATTGGACTTTGAAGATGGGTTGTCACTGGATCAAGCCAACGTATAGGGTTGACATGGAAGTGGAAATAGACAAAACCATGAGTGCATAGTGGCCCTTACTATCTGAGGCTTATTATAAATAGGAAGGTTTCCTGTACGTGGCCATTTTTTCAGAGTTGTACAAATGGTTTGACATCCTAATGTGATTCATGTCTGGTGTGTCCAAATGGGGTGAGACACTGAGGGTAGGGGATAATTCGCTCCCCTTGCCTGACCTGGATGATATGTTTGCTTTGTTGCAAGAGGAACTGATATGTTGGGATCTTCTTCACTGGGAAGGTTGTGAGGCATACGATTGATTAAAGAGTTAGGTTGCTGCTAGAAAAGAGGATATTTTTCCAAAACCACTTATGGAAACCATTTTCAGGCCCATTACGATGGAGGTTATAGAGGTTTCATCTGATTCAAATAAATAAGTTCTTCTAAAATCCGTTAGGTTGTAACTTTTTTTTAGGTTTTATATAGCCTTGCCAATTATATTATTACCAAATCATCCTGTCTATCTTACTGGTCTGGATTTTTTTTGTATACCCAATCACTTGTGTTTTTGGCATAGGACCTTAAGAATTTTTTCACCAAAGTATTTCTAGATCATTTGGGTATTTTAGACTGACCCTCTCATTGTATCTGTGATGGAAAGGGAAAGGTACCCTTCAACCCTGCTTTAGTTATAAAAATCAAGAAATCATTAATAAAGTTTTTGTTATGCGTTGCACCATGCAACTTTAACAATTGATCACTATTAAATTTGGTTTGTTTGAAGATGTCAATTCATTTCTATAAGTGTATACTAGTAGCTGCTAGCATCAATATATTATAAAATATCTTTCTGTCAATGTAAAAAACAATTTGTACAACTTTAGGAAAGAGGAGCTAATAGTGGATTGATGGCTATCTTCCCATCACTTTAAAAAAAATTGAGTTACACTACATCATTATGGAAACCTAGAGGTCTTCACTTTAAAAATATATGGAGTTCTTTGAGAAAGGAATAAATTTAATTCTCTTGCAATAATAATAGAATATACTGTAAATGGCTTTATTTATTTTACAGAAACCTCTCCTACAACAATCTATCTCAGGAAATTCCTGTCATTAATTTTTTTCATATTTTTCTCCATATAGTTGTAGATATAAACACAAATTTTCTCTTCTTACCAATTCATTTTTGTTTCTTATAGTTTTTTGATATCACCAATTAACTGATGCAAGAAAGAGTAGTTTTCTTTTAAATAACTTGGGTTCCAAAGACATTCTTCTATAGTTATCAAAAATTTGGCAAACTAGGATATGTATGTATGTTGTCTAACAAAATTGTGGCCTACTATAATGAACAACATACATCTCAAAATCAACAATTGTTTGCATCTGTTAGGGTTCAATACTACTATTGTGCATAATTATATCTTTTACCGTTCAAATCATCCAAAGGTATTTACAAAAGGATCTGTAAACAACATGGAGCAAGGTGTTAAAAATAACATGGTGAGACATGATTTAATATTGTATAGATTATGAGACGAAAAATTAGAAAGCAATATCATATTATAATTTTTTTATCGACACATCTATTTGTTACATTTAGGTTCTCCAAGGTTGGTCATACTGCACATGAACATGATAGTTTGCATGTATGACAACATAATGACAATCACAAAAAATCTTAAAGAGAAATGTATAATTGACTATGGTGCTACAAGAAATCTTAATAAATGTGAACTAAAGAATTATAAGCCAATTGCTATAAAGAGAATATACAGTCGCTACCCACTAAGCTTTCTTGCATTTGAAACTAATGTGGAAACAGATGCAAGCATCAAACATCAAAATCTTGAGAGTCTTCATGGATGTTTTCTTTCTCCACTTGGAAACCTAATGTTTTATGATTTAATGGTAAACAAAAGTCTGTGAGACATCCTACATGGTGAGTAAAATGATTATGTTATGAAGAAAAATGAATTTGTAATTGTAGATCAAATTTTTAACGGCGCTGCCAGTACGACGCCGCCAATAATGTATAGTACGGTAATAGTCAAAAGTACAATAGGAATGTTGTGGTAAAAAGTAAATATTTGTCGTAAGTGGTCCGGTAATGTTAAAATGTCAAAGTTGGGGTAAGTAGAGAAGTAGGGTCTACATGATTAGGAATTAGAAATATTATATTGGTAATAAGGACAAGGAGTGAGGTCATAAATATTTTGTATATTTTATTTGTAAAAAGTCTAAAAATGTGGAACCCATGTGAAATGATAAGGTTTATCTTATCTTAAAAGATAAGCTTACATGTACAGATAAGAGTTAAGGTATGGAATATGATTCGTCAGAGTGGATTTCTTATCCTATCTTAGAGATAAGATGGATAAGCCTGGAAGTTCTATAAATAAAGAGGCCACCCCCCTCATTTAGCATAGAAGGAAGTAGTGAGAAATATTGTATGAGTAAGTGTGTAAAGGAAGCCATCAGTTTAAAGGTGTGTTGAAGAAGCCATTAAGAGGTGTAATTGTGAAGTTTCTCCCATAGTATTGGTGGAAGGCAAGTGAAGTCAATAACACTTGAAGTACCTCATGGGTGAGATTGTAACAATTTCATGTTAATATTATAATTTACTTTGATATTTCAGATTTATCATCATTCCTTTTTATCATAGTCTATGGTATTCTTGTGTTATGTTTGTTGTTGTGTTTCCAGATTACATCCACCAAACTAAATGCTGTGCATTAGTAAATAATCATAGCACGAGGAGTTCCCGGTGAAGAATTATCATAGTGCCAAATTGGTGATGACATTTTGGTTCCGTTGCCGAGACCATTCCTCGTTGGTGGATTTTCTGGAGAGATATTCCCACTTAGTCAAAAATCAATTGGAGGGTAACCTTATTTTTACTGTGCATAGTAGTTACCATGGTAAAGTCATTTTTACCGTGAATAGTAGTTACCATGGTAAAGTCATTTTTGTTGTGAATAGTATTTATCACAGTAAAGTCACTTTTTACCGTGAATAGTATTTACCATAGTAACTTCACTTTTTACTGTGAATAGTGTTTACCACAGTAAAGTCAGTTTTTACCATAGTAAGTCAAGTTTTACCATAGTTACCATGGTCATTTCTATTTTACTGTAGAAAGGTGTAAAGTCACTTTCTATTACAGTGATTCCAATTATTTGTGCACATAAGTCTTGTTGATTGTACTTGTGGGTTGGTATTTTACGGTGGTTACTTTTGAAAATGGGAAAGATTCCTGTTTTTTCAGCTCAATCTAATGAAGATGCTTCCTCTTTCATTCAAGAGTTTAAATGATCTTGTATTTGTAATGGCCTCATAAGAAGGGAACAATGGACTGAATTTTTTCCTACCTTTTTGGATGGTTCAGCACTTAGGTGGTTTGAAACACTAGGTGATAATGTGAAAAATTCATGGGATTTATTAACTGAAATTTTTCTTGAAGAATTTGGTGAACAACAGAAATATGCAGATCTCATGATCGAGATCACAAAGCTATCCCAAGGAGAGAAGGAGAAGATAAGGGATTATCATGCTCGTGTTCTAGAGCTAAGGAGGAAGCTCGATGCCCAGATCTGGAAGGAAGGATTAGTGGATGGGTTGATGAATGGCGTGGATAATCTCCTATGTAAGCACTTCATTCTTGGGATGAAGCCAGAGATCAGACAACGAGTGAAGTATGACCGCCCAGCTACCATTGAACAAGCAAAGGAGATTGCAAGAAGGCAAGAAGAAAGCATGGAAGAGGATCCCAAAGAAATTGTTGCTAAAGTAGAGCCTACACCAGCACCTTTGGTCCAGAATCCACAACCACTCCCGGTGAGCACAAATATTTCTCCTAGTACATCTACTGAGTATGAAGATCTACTAAAAAAGATGGGTTAGTTAACTATTAATCTTCTTCAAGGAAAAGAATTTAGTTCTCAGGGAGGAGATAGAGGTCCAAAAAGAAATATTTCTGAAGTTGTATGTTATGGTTGTTATAAAAAGGGTCATTATAAGTATAATTGTCTAGATAGAGCTTCTACATCTGGTAAAGGAGATAATGATAAAGGAAAAGCACCTGTGAATTCTTTTGATGTAGTAGATAAGAGTAGAAATAATGAAGTAGATGTGTTTGTAACAAAAAGAAAGAAAGAAAAAGATAATCAAGATGGAAATGATCCTAAGAAGATGAAAGGAGAAACTAGTAAGAAACATAGGAGAAGAAAGTTGGGTGTGCAGGATTTTCTGATTTCACAGGGGCAAGGACCATACTCCATCTTGGAAGATCTGTCCAAAAGGCCTGCAAATATTACATATGGTCAACTCTTGGCTATGTCTTCTGAGAAGAGGCGGGAGTTGCAAAGTGGACTCAATGCTCGACGAAGGAAGGAGGTTGAGGTCCCTGTTTTGGAGGCAGAGGCAGATCCCTATGCTCCATAAGCTGAGGTATTATGTAATGGTATTTCAATTCATGATGTCTTAGTTGATGGAGGTGCTGCAGTTAATGTAATGACTGAGTCTGTAATGAATATGTTGGGTTTAAAAATTGATTTCCCTTCAACACTTATGTTAAGGTCATTAAATAAAGGAAAAACTAAACCAGAAGGTGTAGTTTCAAATGTGGAAATATCTGTTATGGGTGTTGTATGTGTGGTAGACTTTCAGGTGATGAAAAATGGTACTGTTGCGTACCCAATGCTACTGGGAAGACCATGGCTAAGGAGATTTCATGCAAGAAACTACTGGAATGAAGGTTTCATGACACTTGGACGTGGTAGAGAGAGGGTGAAGATAAACGTGATCCCTCGACATCATAAGGCAGAACCTATGGATTCAAGTGATGAAACTGATGATTGGACATCCTCTGATTACTCTAGTACCAGTGAAGTGGACACTGAAGATGAAGAAAGTGAGGTTGATGTTTCAGTCATGGATATCCTTCCAGTCACACCAACTCATGACCCCATAAAATTATCTGAAGAAGAAGTTGATGATCGTCTCCAACAAATAAAGATTGGTGATGCTGTGATGGAGAGTGAGAAGGAATCCTACCTCCAGCTCTTTCGAAGGTACATACACATATTCACTTTTGATTACAAGGAACTCCATCAAGTAAGTTGGGTAGAACATTCTATTGAGCTGGTAGATGGTGCTAAGCCCATAAAGCAAATGCCATATAGAATGAATCCTAATTTTTCCAAGACTGTAAAAGAAGAAATAGATAAGTTGCTTGATGCAGGATTCATATTTGCTGTGGAGAATTTAGAATGGGTTTCTCCCATTGTGATCTCAATAAAAAAGAATGGGAAGCTATGCATTTGTGTTGATTACAGGAAGCTCAATAAGGCAACAAAGAAGGATCATTACCCTCTTCCATTTTCAGATCAGATCTTGGACGAAGTAGCTGGCCAGGAGTGCTATAGTTTTGCTGATGGATATAGTGGCTACAACCAAGTTCGTATAGCAGAGAAAGATCAGCTGAAGACCACGTTCACCACTCCTTGGGGAACGTTTTCTTATAGAGTTATGCCTTTTGGGTTGTGTAATGCTCCGGAAAAATTCCAACATTTGATGAATAGGGTGTTCGAAACCCTACATTGGGACCTTCATCAGAGTATTTCTAGATGATTTTTGCATCTATGGGAGCAAGTTGGACCACCTGCACCAAATGGAGACAGCATTTCAAAGGTTAGATGAAGCACAAGCCTCACTAAACCCTACAAAGTGTGTCTTTGGATGTTCTAAAGGCATTTTGTTAGGGCATGTTGTATCCAGAGATGGTATTGGTACTGATCCTGATAAAGTTTCAAAAATCAAAGAGTTACCATTTCCTATGAATAGAAGTAAGTTGAGATCATTTTTAGGCCATGTGGGTTACTATAGAAGGTTCATCAAGAATTTCTCAAAGATTGCATAGCCACTAACCCAGTTCTTGAAGAAGGATGTTACTTATGAACCAGGAAATAAGGCGCATGAAGCTTTTGGACAACTGAAGGAAGCCCTGGTGTCTTCACCTATTTTAAAGAATCCAGATTGGAGCAAGCCATTCATTGTGTACACTGATGCCTCAGATGCAGCACTAGGAAGTACTTTGAGCCAAAAGGATGAAAATGGGAATGAACATCCAATTTACTTTGGGAGCAGACAAATGAGCAGTGCTGAGGTAAATTATACTGTAACTGAAAAAGAGGCTCTGGCTATCATTTTTGCTGTAAAGAAGTTTAGGAATTACTTGCTAGGGAAAAAATTTCTAGTTGTAACAGATCATCAGGCTCTAAAATATATTGTAAATAAGCCTAACCCATCAGGGAGGATAGCAAGATGGATAATTTTGCTACAAGAATTTGAATTTGATATTATAGATAGGCCAGGAAAGAAGCATGTCAATGCAGATGCACTCTCTCGAGCCTATGATGGTTTAGGATCATCTTGTGATGATGATGATTTCCCCGATGCAGCATTGTTATCCCTTGACACAATCCCTAGTGAATACATAGATATTTGGAATTATCTGAATGAATTCAAGTTTCCTGATGGTGCCAATGCAAAGACTAAGAGAAAGATTACTCAAGCCAGTCGTCCATATTCTATTCTGCATGGAGTATTATTTCGAATAGGACCTGATGGATAGTACAAGAGGGCAGTTGGACGTGATCAAGGGAAGGAACTGCTAGAAGAATTCCACAATGGTACATGTGGAGGGCACTTCTCTGGACAACTTACAGCAAGAAGGATCTTGGATGCAGGTTATCACTGGCCCACTCTTTTTAAATATTGTTATAATTATTGTAAGACATGTGATATTTGTCAAACACATGGTAACCGTAAGACTTCATCAGCTCCATTATGTTCTATTCTTCCACTTGGTCCCTTTGAAAAGTGGGGAATAGACATTGTAGGTCCACTTCCAACTACCTCATGCCAAAATAAGTATATTGTAGTTGCCACAGATTATTTAACCAAGTGGGTTGAAGCTAGGCCATTGAAAACAGCTTCCATGGATGAAGTGGCAAGGTTCATATATGAACGCATTGTCACCAGATTTGGTTGTCCATTAGAAATTGTAACAGATCAAGGAAGCCACTTCATTAATGAGGTGGTAGAAGCCCTAGTCAATAAGTTTTCTATTAAGCACAGGAAGGCAACAACATACAAGCCAAGCACAAATGGACAGGTGGAACGAACAAATTTTGTGTTGTGTCAAATTCTAGCAAAAGATGCAGCCTTGCAGGTACATAAATGGGATAAAAGGATTCATGCAGCATTGTGGGCATATAGGGAAACATCAAAGTCAGCAACAGGATACTCCCCATTTCAGTTGGCTTATGGCATTGATCCAGTTCTTCCTATTGAGTTTGATATTCCCACTGTCAGAGTTATGAAAAATGAAAGGATGGATGAAAGTGATTCAGTAAAAGAAAGGTTGGTACATCTTCATTTGCTAGAGGAAATGAGGGAAATAGCTAAGGATACAAGCTATAAGAAGAAAATGAAGCAGAAGGAATACTTTGATCAAAAGATCCGATGGTCTCCATTTCATGTGAATGACTTGGTTCTAGTATATGATTCCAGATACAAAAAAAGAAGACAGAGAAAATTTCTTCCAAAATGGATGGGGCCCTACAAAATAGCAGCTGTGCATGAAAATGGTACGTACCGACTGGAGGAATTGGATGGCACTCCCATTACGAAATGGGTCAACCACGACAAGTTGAAGATTTTCCAAGCACCAGAATAGTCTACTCCGAGGACGGAGTAGAAGCTAGGAAGGGGGAAGATGTCGACACTAAAATTTTCCTCCGTAATTTCTATTTCATTAATGTATGTATTAGGAATAGGATGTTGTTAAGTATAATTAGTAGTAGCGTCCGATAGAAGATAACGGCGCTGCCAGTACGACGCCGCCAATAATGTATAGTACGGAAATAGTCAAAAGTACAATAGGAATGTTGTGGTAAAAAGTAAATAGTTGTCGTAAGTGGTCCAGTAATGTTAAAATGTCAAAGTTGGGGTAAGTAGAGAAGTAGGGTCTACATGATTAGGAATTAGAAATATTATATTGGTAATAAGGACAAGGAGTGAGGTCATAAATATTTTGTATATTTTATTTGTAAAAAGTCTAAAAATGTGGAACCCATGTGAAATGATAAGGTTTATCTTATCTTAAAAGATAAGCTTACATGTACAGATAAGAGTTAAGGTATGGAATATGATTCGTCAGAGTGGATTTCTTATCCTATCTTAGAGATAAGATGGATAAGCCTAGAAGTCTATAAATAAAGAGGCCACCCCCCTCATTTAGCATAGAAGGAAGTAGTGAGAAATATTGTATGAGTAAGTGTGTAAAGGAAGCCATCAGTTTAAAGGTGTGTTGAAGAAGCCATTAAGAGGTGTAATTGTGAAGTTTCTCCCATAGTATTGGTGGAATGCAAGTGAAGTCAATAACACTTGAAGTACCTCATGGGTGAGATTGTAACAATTTCATGCTAATATTATAATTTACTCTGATATTTCAGATTTATCATCATTCCTTTTTATCATAGTCTATGGTATTCTTGTGTTATGTTTGTTGTTTGTGTTTCCAGATTACGTCCACCAAACTAAAGGTTGTGCATTAGTAAATAATCATAGCACGAGACTTCTAACATTCTTTTGGATTATAATTTTGACACAAATTTGTCAGACTTTTAGATTACCAATTCCATTTCCTCGGCCAAACACCACACCTCTACCTATGTTATGTGCACCATTCATTACATTGACCCAGAATATGTAAGAACATCAAGGCTGAATAAGAAATTTGTAGTACACTCTTTTGTTATTGCTTTCTCATAAATACTAGTCTCTACTTTGATAGCACTCCACTACTACTTTACTCAACACTACTTGTATCCAAACTAGAAGTCCTGTTCTAGAGGAAACAAATGTATTCATGTTTTTTGTAAATAAAATTTTCCACAAAAGGAGATGACTCATGATATGATAATTATAATTGTATATGTATGCATTTGTAACAAATTTAAAATGTACAGATAGAACCTTTTAATGTAAATATGATGACAGATCAGTTTTTTTATTTCTTGACTAAGAAAAAATACAATTGTGACACAATGAGTGTTTTGATTGATGTAAATGTTGTCACGTAGATCGTGCACCCGTTAAATTATTGAGTGATCCCATGCAATGTTGGAACATCCACAAGGTGTGGAACCTTTTCGCCTTGGGATGAACCTCCGGAGAAGGCCGACTTCTTTTGGAACTTGGGGCACCTAATTTAAGATCAATGTGTAAGGATAAAAAAACTTTAAAATGAATCTAATCTACTCAATTCACGGGGTTCAGAGTTAGAATTAACAAATAAGGAAATAAGGTGATACACCAAGAGAGTATAATTACATAATTTTCTGATCTTCACACCGGAAAGGGTTAACTTGGAAAGGATAAAGTAAACATCACAATATGATTAACCTTATGATATTAAGAGAGGGAAAATAATATGCCACAAACATAAGAGCATACATTTCCTTGTAAGACCCCAAACATACCTAATAGATGGATCAAACCTACTGAAATACAAAATCAACAAATCACAACAATATATGATATACACATGTCATACATCCCTTTCTCTTCATGTGTGTATGTTAGTGAAGTTCTATGTAAAAGTAATGGTGTTTGAAGTGTGAGCACACATGTCATTTTTCCTATAATAATATTTTCTAGTGAAATAATTTGGATCAAATCACTATTCCCAATCCAATTGGTGTGTAATTAAACATAGCTAACAATTTATTGTTTCCATATAGTATTCATCATCCTTTTATCCATTATTATGAATAGCATAACTATGATTCTCTTCTTACTCTTTTACTAGGTGTATACTCATATTTTATAGGAGCATCTAGTGAGTGTTTTGCTTCATGCATTTGTACTAGTTTGGATTTCTTTATTTGTAATTGATCAAATTTATCCATCATTGTAGGGAAAAACATTAAAATAGAAAAGTAGAGTTAGAGTGCCACTCAAGTAAAGATCCAGAAATAATGAAAAACATGAAGACTTAACGGCCAAGTAAGGAAAATAAAGAACATGTAGATCGAGATAAATCACATGCATGGAGATGTCCAATAGAAAGATTAAATCATGTTATATTTAGTCTGATCATTTAATAGGAAAAGCATGTAGGGATACTTTTTGAGAAATCCTATTATTATTAAGGTCGTGAAGGGAAATACCCCACCATATATATCATATATATATATATATATATATACACATATACATATATATATATATATATATATATATATATATAGTGTGTTTATCTTATTTTAGGGGTGACCATGTTTTGATAGAGGATGGAGATGTTAGGGATGTGAGAAAATTTTGTGTAATGTAATGTTGGTATAAGTTAGGGTCTGAAGTATCAATGGTTGCGCACATGGTCTAGCTCAATGATGTAATAAATTGTTATGTATTCATATTTGATCCATAGGGATCCAGAAAAAAAAGTGTCACCATTCCATTAGATCCATCACCACCAAGAAGGAAAAATGAATAAAAATGAGGTTTTGTCTGTAAATCAACAGAGTGGTCACTCTGTGCAGAGTGGAGGTTACAAAAATTCTTCCCAAATAGAAAAGTGATCCTATAACCACACCACCAAGTTAGGGTGGTAGTCTTGTGATCACTAATCTATGTAGGGTGATGGTCGTGTGATCACCGTTCTATATAGGGCAGCTTTCCTGTGATCGCCGATCTGCGTAGGGGCGGTGGTCCTGACACTTTTGAGGGGGAAAATAAAATCAAGGAAGGAACATTTCCATAATTTAAAGAGATGGATGTGTCTCTTCACTTCCATTCCCTTTCACATCCTCCAATTCATGGGAGGAAATGAGAAAGCCCTATAAATGTATGGAAGGAAGAGGAGAATGGACATTCAGAAGATCCAAAGAGATCAAAAGAAAAGTTTGAGTCATGAGAGCTAGTGATCAGATATTTTTCAGTGCTGGAGTGGAATTATAGGAGAAAGGCGTAAGAAATAGAGAAAGCAAGTAACTAGAGGGGAAGTTTACATTTTTTTTTCTCTATAAGCTTATTGTAATATGTAATTGTTTAAAATTGGCCAATAAAAGTGGGAAGAAATAGTGTTTTTCCCTTCCTAAATGGTTTTCCTCCATTGGAGGTTTCCAACATAAAAATTGTTGGTATTTGGATTTTGAATTTGTTTTACTTATCTATAATTTATTTTCTAATGCACTAGATAATCATTCACTAAAGCTCTAATCTTCATCAAATCTTCCATTTTCTAAACAGAAAGTAGAACAAAAAATTGTTGTGATTTTGTGAATTTCCAAAGTAGAAGTTTACATATCAATCTTTCATACTATATAATTAAATATGGCTTGTAAGGGATAATTATGGCTGGATAATGATTATTGATGTATCTAAAGATGGTGTTTTAACAGTACAGTTTCCACTAGTGATTTATTACTTAAATTAAATAGTTTCCTATATATGTGTTACTAATTTTATGATGATTATCTATGCATAATTGGTTGTTATTGACTATGAATATAATGAACATGCATGCTAACATTTTTGATAATCATAATAAAACCGTAGAGGCACTTGGTAGCTACATGTGCTTATGGTGAGCATTCAGATTACTCTGGATGAAGTGTCAGCACACCGAGCTCTTGTTTGATAAAATAAAAGACTACATAATACATGTGTTGGGGTGTGGAGCCTATTTTTGGTCTTTTTGGAATCAGCATTGAAGTGTTGGAGTTCAAATTGGTTAAGTTTGGAGACTTCAGGAGCATTCTACAGTCATGTTTTATTTTTCTAGGTTCACGTTTGCTATAAATTGGTGGTAGTTTGAAAGGTCATGTTTATAGTGATGGATTTTCCATCCATGGGAAGTTGAAAGGTCATGAAATTCAAACTTCTAGGGTCATCTATTGAAATTCCTAGAAGGATTGTAACCTTATAAATAGAGGTGCATTAGGGTATCTTGAAGATATCGTGTGTGTTCAAGAGATCTTGAGTCTTAGAACATCAAGAGGTTATCAATATTGATCAAGGTTGAGCAATTGGGTTTCAATTGTTTCTTAGATGTGGTTTAACATCTTTGGGATTTTTTTGTAAGTTCATGAGTGATAGTTATGCAATTCATAACTAAGAGAAGACTGTGAGAGGTTGTTTTACTCCTGTTGATAATAAAAGTTGAGAAAGTTCTTTGCGTGGATGTAGCCCACATTGGGGTGAACCACATTAAATATTCTCTTGTCTTCTTTTGTGCATTGTTTATATATGTTGTTATATTTCTGAAAGTACAATTCTACTAAATAGTTTCCTATTGTTTTTATTTGAGGAATTGTTTCCACATATTTCTTCTCTAATTCCTAACAACTAGCATTAGAGGTTTAGGGGTTTTTATTTCTGAAGTGGTGAATTATAGGGAAATTTTAGATTGAGTGGGAGTTATGGCAGATGAGGGAAAATCAAGGGTTGAGAAGTTCAATGGGCAGAACTTTGGTTTTATGAAGATGTAGATGGAGGATTACTTCTATCAGAAGAACCCCCATATTACTTTTACTTGAAAAGAAAAGAAACCTATAGCCATGTTGGATGAGGAATTGGGAGTTTCTAGATCAGAAAGGCATCTCAGGAAAATTCAGTTATGTCTTGTTATCTTTGGTTTTTTTCAACATATCGTAGGAGAAAATACCATGGAAGGTATCATGAATGCATTGAGGAAGTTATATAAAAAATCCTCTACCTGTAATAAAATATTTGTAATGAAAAAATTATTTAATATGAAGATGTTCGAGAGTAGTTCTATTGCTAATCATTTGAATGAATTTAATACAGTTGTGAGTATGTTAAACGTGGTAAAAATTGACTTTGATGATGAGGTCAGGGATTTATTAATTTTGTGCTCCTTACCAGATAGCTGGGACAACCTTGGTTATGGCTGTAAGTAATTCAGGTATTTAATAATTCAAATTTGAAGTTTGAGGATGTAATAGGTGTGATCCTAAGCGAGGAAATGTGAAGGAAGAGAACTGGAGATTCTTCTACTTCTTAGAAATGTTTTGATGGTGGAGAGTAGAGGGAGATAAAAGAATAGAGGGAAAGGTAACCGTGGGAAGCTGAATGATCATGGAAAGGTCAAAGTCCAAGAGTACGTTAGAATGTTGGCACTGTGGGAAGGTTGGTCATGCTAAGAAAGATTGTTGGGCTCTTCAGAATAAGAAGAACAAGAATGAGGAAACTAAAGAGGTAAATGTGGCAGCAGGTGATGTTTTCAGAGATGCCTTAATTATTTCTTTAGATAATATTTTTGAGTCTTTGGTGTTAGATTCAGGGGCTTCTTTCCATGCCACCCCACATAGACATTACTTTACTGATTTTGTTCAAGGAGATTTTGGACATGTATATCTTGGTGATGATGAACCATGAAGACATAGTAGGGAAAGGTTGTGTTCGGGTGAAAATGTAGAATGGGAACACATGGACTACTTAAGGATGTCAGGCATGTGCCTAAGTTGAGGTAGAACTTGATATCAATAGGTCAGTTGGGTAGTGATGGCTGTACGGTCAGTTTTACAGTGGATTCTTGGAAGGTTACCAAGGGAGATCTTGTGGTTGCAAGAGGTAAGAAAACTGGTACTTTGTATTTAACCAGTGGTGTTGATTATTGTAATTTAGTTCCTGGAGATGGAGATGCAACTTTTTGGCACTCAGAGACTCGGTCATATGAGTCAAAAGATCATGTAGATTATAAAGGATAGGTTTCCTGGTTTAAAGGAGTTAGATTTAGACTTTGTGAGGACTGTGTTTATGGAAAACAAAAGTAGGTGAGATTCCTCAAGGTTGGACCTACCAAGAAGGAGGGTAAGTTAGATTTGGTGCATACAGATGTATGGGGGCTAGCTAAGGTAAACTCTATTGGTGGTTCATGTTATTATGTCACTTTCATTGGTGATGCAACTAGAAAAGTTTGGGTATATTGAATTAGAAAGAAATCTGATGTGTTTGAAACCTTCAAATGATGGAAATCCTTGGTTGAGAATGAAACATGTCTCAAGTTGAAATGTCTTCAGGTTGGATAATGGAGGGGAGTATTACAGCAATGAATTTCTTGATTACTATTTCAGTAAATGGGATCCACAGGAAAATGAATGGTTCCAAATACTCCACGAGGAAAATGGAGTGTCAGAGAGAATGAACAGGACAATCATGGAGTGTGATAGGTGCATGAGGTTACATGCGGGGCTGCCACTCATGTTTTGGGTGGAAGCAGTGAGCACAATTGTTTATCTGATTAACATAGGACCCTCTATGGCTTTGGATGGAGGTACACCTGAGGAGGCTTGGTCTGGTAAGAAAATTGATTACTCATTTCTTAGAGTATTTAGATGTGAGGTATTTTTTCACATTGATAAATATGATAGGACCAAGTCAGAGGCTAAGTCTGAGAAATGCACCTTTATTGGATATGGTGAGGATGACTTTGGTTTCTGTGTTTGGATTCTTAAGGACAAGAAAATATTTTGGTCTAGAGATATTGTCTTTAATGAAAAATTCATGTATAAAGATCAGTTGCAGGAATAGAAAGAGGAATCAAAGAAAGAATACACAGTGTTAGAGGACATTGCAGATGGCAATAAGGTGTCCAAGGGGCTGGTTTAGATGCAGCATGTTCTGACATAGCCAATTCAGGAACCTACTCATCAAGAACCCCAAACTCCTGAGGTGAGAAGGTCTTCTAGGGTAAGAAGGGAACCTAAACATATTTACTCCATCTTTGAATTATTTATTATTCACTAACAGTGGAGAGCCATAGTGCTTTGACAGGAATTAGTAGCAGGTGGATGCCAGGAAGAAGTGGGAGCAGGCCATGGATGAAGAGCATAGATCTCTTATGGAAAACCAGACTTGGGATTTGGTGGAGCTACCTGAGGGCAAGAGAGACATTGCAGAACAAGTGGGTGTATAGAATCGAAAGAGGAAGATGGAGGTAGGAAAAGATACAAGGCCTAGTTGGTGGTCAAGGGATTTGCACAGAAGAAAGGTATAGACTTTGATTAAATTTTTTCTCCTATTGTTAAAATGACTTCTATTAGAATTGTTCTTGGTTTAGTAGCAGTAGAAGACCTACACTTAGAGCAGTTGGATGTGAAGACCGCATTCCTTCATGGTGAGTTGGAGGAGGAATTGTATATGCAGTAGCCACATGGTTATGAGGTCAAAGGGAAGGAGAGGTTAGTGTACAAATTGAAGAAGAGCTTGTATGGCCTGAAACAAGCTCCATGGCAGTGGTACAAGAAGTTTGATAGTTTTATGCATGAGTAGGGTTACTCCAGATGTCACTTAGACCATTGCATGTACATCAAGAAGTTTCTTGATGGTAGTTATATTATTATTGTGCATGTATGTGGATGATATGCTTGTTGCAGGGAAGAACATGCAATAAATAAAGGTACTCAAGAAGCAGCTAGGTGACTCCTTTACTATGAAGGATTTGGGGGCAGTAAAAAAAATCCTTGGTATGAGAATAAATCAAAATAGGAAACAGAGGAAGCTGGTGTTATCTCAAGAAGAGTACATAAAGAAGGTCTTGGAGAGGTTTAGTATGCAGGATGCTAAACTGGTTAGTACCCCTTTGGCAAGTCACTTTAAATTATCAAATGAGTAGAGTCCCAAGAATGAGGAGGATAAAATCTAGATGTTCATGGTACCATACTCATCAGAAGTTGGTAGCTTGATGTATGCTATGATATGCACTAGGCCTAACATTTCCCATGCAGTGGGAGTATTGATCAAGTTTATGTGTGATCCAGGTAATGAGCACTGGCAGGAAGTGAAGTGGATCCTTTAGTATTTGAGAGGGACCATGGGAGAAGCATTGTGTGTCAGTGAATCAGAAACTACATTGCATGGTTATGTAGATTCAGACATGGAAGGATATTTTGACATCAGGAGGAGCACAACATGTTATGTATTTACGGTTGGTGATATAGCGGTGATTTGGATTTCATGGTTACAAAATGTTGTGGCTTTTTCAACCACATAGGCTGAGTCTATTTCTGCCACAGAGGCAAGCAAGGAGATGATTTTTCTACATCAGTTGCTTGATGAGTTGGGTCACAAGTAAGAAGTTGGGATACTACACGGTGATATTCAGAGCGTTATTCATTTAGTGAAGAACTTTTCTTTTCACTCTAAGAAGAAGCACATTCAACTGAGATATCATTTCATCAGGGTAGCTTTGGAAGAAGATAAGTTAAAGCTAGAAAAGATTCATACCAGTCAGAATCCTGTGGATATGATGACCAAGGAAGTCACAAGGGAGAAGTTGAAGTTGTGTTCAACTTTGATTGGCCTTCATGATTGATAATGAAGGGTTGAGAACTTTGCTCAGTAGGAACAATCTCTAAGTGGGAGATTGTTGGGGTGTGGATCCTGTTTTTGGTCTTATCAAATCAGTATTGAAGTGTGGAGTTTGAATTGGAAAGATGAAAGGTCATGACCATTTATTTTCTAGCCATGGGAAGATGAAAGGTCACGACAGTTTCTTTTCCAGCCATGGGAAGATGAAAGGTCATGACATTCAAACTTATAGGGTCAGCTTTTGGACTTCTTAAAGGATTGTAATTTTATAAATATAGGTGTTAGGGTATCTTGAAGATTTCTTGTGTGTTTAAGAGGTCTTGAGTCTTAGTGATCAAGAGGTGATCAAGAGTGATCAAGGTTAAGTAATTGGGTGTCAATTGTGGTTTAGATGTGATTTAACATCTTTGGAATTATGTTGTGATTTCATAACTGAAAGAATACTGTGAGAGTTGTTTTACTCTTGGATTGATAATAAAATCTGAGCAAGTTCTTGGTGGATGTAGACCACATTGGGTGAACCACATTTAATCTTGTCTTGTCTTCTTTTGCACATTATTTATTTATGTTGTTATATTTTTACATGTATAATTCTGCTATATAGTTTCCTACTACTGTGGTTTGAGGAATTGTTTCCAAATATTTGTTCTCTAATTCCTAACAGGAAGTAGGGGCCTTGGAAAGAGAGGAATTTCCAACAACAAATGAATTATTCCTAGGAATTATATTAGCCTTTTGGGTTGACCATTTTCCTTTTGTGGGTATATGAAGACTTATTGTTGGTTGGGATTTTATTCTTATAGATTGATCCAACCCTTTGGGTGAAATTCCCAAGGTAACCAACCAATCATATATTTTTTGTAAAATGGGCACCGCCCTTTCCTTAGTATTGTAATTCTTCTCTTGATACCAATTAATCCATGACAAAGGTTGATTAGAAACATTATTACCCTTGTATATTGGATCCAACACTTCATCATCATCCTCCATCTCCTCTAGAATCTCCATAATAACAAATTTTCTAACCTCATCAAAATTCAATCTTTCATATTCTCATTACCTAATGATAACCTCGTCTCGAGAGTGAATCCAAATTTCCTCTAGCTGAGGTATGTGAGAACTAGCTAAACCCATTTCACTGAACTTACCCCAGTATTCAAAGTTGGTTCTGGGATGAAAGGTTTGCAAAGTAACTTCAAAAATTTCTGCATCCACATTCTTTGCTTTATAAATACTGGCACAAGTATACCTTTTGATCAAAATGTGAAACTGGACTCGTGCTTTATGTCGTTTGTTCTGGATTTTGTGATAATCCAACAATTTTCAAACCAATTCTAAAAAAAGTCATTTGTTAGTAGGGCATCTTGGTAGCTTACTAGGGGCACCTAAAAAACTAGGAATCCTGATGTATGTGAATGTTGGAAACTGAAGATAAATGGCTCCCCACTAATATACTTCTTTAAAAGCCTCATCAGAAATCCTTCGATTATACAAATTATTATCAAAATGATAAAGGAGAACAACAAAAAAGGAATCATTAACCCTGCAGAAATGTTTCTTTCCCTTGTCCATCGTGATTTGAGGATAAAATTCATAAATTTTTGATGTACTTCTAACACCTTTTTTATTTAAACCATTGAATTCCCCTATGGTTGGTGCAGCATAAACCAAGAAAGAAGTCATGTAAAATATTTTTGAACACAAGACTTTACTCAATTGAAAACAAATTGAGTTATTGATATGATCTCCCCATCGTATGAATTATTTGTTCTTTTTAATAGTGGCAATATATAGGAGCATCCATTCTTGAAACTCCCTTGTTGAAGTGAAACCCAAAACTCTACTTAACAACACAATGAGATCATTCACTTCCTAGATGAAATTTGATCGAAACATCATCTTAGGATGTTTGGTGACATTCTTGTCCAAGTAGCTCTTCATCATGACTTTTGTACACATTTCCATTTCCTTGCCCCAATGTTCAATTACAACTTCCGGTGAAATTGTTGCATACTCCTCAACATCTGGAAGTTTAAATAAATATTTAAAGAAGTCAGTATCCAGTCTAATTATAACCTTGTCATCGTCATTTTTTACTGATCTGGAATCTTTGTCAAAATGGGCTGCTGTGGCCAAAATGAATTCAGGACAATGCATGGATGCAGGAAAACTGGTAGTGAGAGAAAGCCCACTATCATATATAACTTGCATCTAAGACTTCTTGTTAGGGGCTTTTAACCTTACTAAGAAGTCTAGAAAATCTACTTGTCCAAGATTGGTATCCCCAATGTTTCCCAAATATGAGGAAAGGCATGAGTGAGAAGCAACACCTAAAAATGTGTACTTCATCTTTTCTTTTCCCTTAGATGAGGAGGTTTACATTTAATTCAAAATTCAAAATCTGAATGGCCTTTGGAAATTTCATAAAAAATGTAAAATTACCGAAATGCTGAAGTCTAAAAAATAAAAAATCTGAAAAGGATCTGAATCCGAAGTATAAATATCTGAAAACCCGAAATGAAGAACCTCTAAAACTCCAAAAATCAAACCTCTGAAAAGGTAACTGCAAAAATGTGACCTCCGAACCTCTTAAAAGAAAACCTCCAAAACTCCGAAAATAAAATGTCCGAAAAAGCAAGTGTGAAAACCCGAAATCACCGAAGGACACAAAATGAAAATTGAATACGTGTAAAGATCTGGAAGGAATTGGTATGAAATTTAGACTAGATGCCTACACATATTAGAATTTTTCAGTTGTAGGAATTAGATAACATGATTAAGGGAAAAATAGCGGATGATGGGGGTCCATTTTCAAATAAGAAAAAAAGAACAAAAAAGAGAATAAACAAACAAAGAAAACCCAAAATGATCATAAACTAAGAAGAAATAACCCAAAAAACAAAATTTACCTTGAAAATGATGCCTCGAAAGTACAAAATGATTTGGTAAAAGTTAAAGTGTCAGAGAAAAAGCTAGGTGAAAATGATAGGTAAAAATTTGAGTTTATATAGAAAAACCCAAAATTAATGCTCGGAAGCCGACACATGCGAGGTAGTTGAATATTAAATTCTCATAGAAGCTCCAAAATCATAAAACCTAAAACTCTGAAATGGAATGCTAGTTTTGCAATACAAAATATGAATTCTAAAACCTCGAAAGTCCAAAGTTCCAAAATTTCAGAACTTCATAGTTTCAGACTTCGGAACTTAGGGGATGAAATTCTCAAAATATGATGGAAGACTCTGAAACCTAAAAGTCCAAAGTTCTGAAATTTTAGAACTTCGGAATTTCAAGCTTTGGAACTCTAGTAAGGAATTTTCCAAAAAGGCAATGTAGAACTCCAAAACCTGAAAGTACAAAGTTATGAAATTTTAGAAATTTGGAGTTTTAGACTTCAAAACTCTGAGTTGAGAAAGTAAAAATGCCAAAGGTGACTCTAAAACCGGAAAATTTGAAGTTCTAAAATTTCAGAAGTTCAGATTTTTAGACTTTCAAACTTCACATTCAATACTTCAGTTCATAGTGACTTCTTCAAAAACCCCAAAAAAGAAAAAACCTTCAAAATCCAAAGCCCGAAATTTTAGACTTTGGATTTTTGATAAACTTCAAAATTTTAAAACACTTTTAGGTGAAAGATTTTAGAAAGAATTGAGTCAATTTTTTAAACATCTTCTTCTTAAGGTAATATTTAAAGGTTAAAATTTTTGACGACCTCTAGGGAATGCTTGCCTACTAAACTTTAGGTCAGTAGCCTTATACAAACCATTGGGCAAAAAGAGTCATAAAATAAGAATATATTCAGAGCACACACTAAACAAAAGAAACAGAAAAGACAAAACAAAATGATGTGCAAAGCACTTGGAGGAAATGATCAAAACAAACACTGTATAAATACAAAAATTGATCTCAAAAGAAGGATTTGAGATGGATCCCATTAACATGAATGGGAAATTCCTCTCCATTAAGCCTTGATAAGAAAAATGAATTTACTTCTTTGTAACTTGTGATGATATATGGTCCACTCCAAAGGGAATCAAACTTTAGCATGCATACCTGGTTTGTCCCTATCAACATCCCATTTAAGAACCAAGTCTCCTTCATGAAATTCTTTATTGGATTCCTTCTTATCAAAAGATATTTTAACTTGAGACTGATGTTGTTCTAAGGTTTTCATTTCTTTATTCCTTGTTTCTTCTAACTCCATCATTTCAGAATATTTGACCATCATTTAATCATTTTCCATAAGTTCCAACCGATGTGCCTAATTCCAAAGAAGGTAACTCTAAGATAGTGGAGTTTATCTTCCCTTCCATAAACTAACATGAAAGGAGAATTCCTGATAGCTCTTTTGAGAGTGATTCGATCTTCCCATAAATCAGTGGTCTTAAGTTGAGTGTGCCAAGTTATTCTATTGGTTTCCATTGTGCGCTTGATGATCTTATGAGGTTTTTATTACTGGATTCAACTAATCCATTCTCCTGTGGGTAGTAATTTGATGAATTCTTGAGATAAATCCCATTCTTGACATGGCCCATTCAGTAAATTTACAACTGAGGAATTCCATTGCATTGTCTAAAATTACCGTAAATGGAACTCCAAATCGTGTCATTATCCCCTCTAGAAAATCAAGAATAACCTTTTCATTTCCCTCTTTTAATGTCACGGTTTCCGTCCAGCGGGTGAAATAATCTATTGCAGTGAGAACCATTTATGTCCATCACTAGATGGAGGATTAGGCATCCCGATGAAATCCAATCTCCACTAGACAAAAGTTTGGTCAACCTGAATTGGGTGAAGGGGAAGAGACGTCAATCTCTTTTTTGCTATGAAAAAAGTGCATTCCTTGCATTTTCTTACCTAGAGATGGACATCTTTGAACAAATCTGGCCAATAGTAACTGACTCGCATAATCTTGGTAGGATTTGTTCATACAAAATAATGTCCTCTAGATAGGCCATTGTGAAACTCTTCTAGTATCTTACTTACCTGTTCCAATCCCATGCACCGAAGGAGAACACCTTTCAAATCCCTTCGAAAGAGAACATTATCTACTAGAACATATGTAATAGATTGAAAAATGGAAGGTTCTATCTTTGATTTTTATCTATGTTCATAGGGTATACTCTCAAGAAAAGGAAATTCTTCATTTTGGATAACCAATTAACCTGATCATCACCTTCATCAGTTTTTAGGAGTCGTCAGCATCCTCATCACCTTTTGATTCCATGTCTGCAGCAAGTTGTTGAAAAAAACCTTTACCTCTAAAAATTTTGGTAACTTTGATATGTACGTCATATTCCATCACCTTCGTGATCCATCCAGCATGCTTTTTGTTCATCTCTTTGTTTAGAAAAAATTCCTTGACACCTGGATGAGACACCATCAGATGAATTTTTTTGTTGGACAACATGTGCTTGAATTTATTCAAAGCTCAAATAACGTAAAGACTTATTTTTCAATGAATTAATATCTTGAGCTCATAGTATTTGAGGGATTGACTGAAGAAAGCAATTGGTCTGCTCCATCATATCATCATTTTGTTGGGTGAGGATACCTGAAATTCTCTCTTGACCTGTAAAAGCATAACGAATAAAATCTTTATCAAATCTGGGGTTCACCAGCATGGGAGCTTGAGAAATGGCCATTTTGATGGCTTTGAAACTCTCCCTTCCTTCCTTTGTCCATGAGAATGGCATGTTTTTCTTCAACATGGATGTCATTAGTTTAGCCAATGCTGTAAATTGAGGGATGAATCTCCACACAAGATTTACGGTTCCTAGAAAACTCTGAAGTCCCTTTTTATGACTTGGGAGGGATAGGGATAAAATTGAATGAATCCTGGCTAGATCGATTGATAGTCCTTCTGCTGAAACAACATGCCCTAATAACTTTCCCTTGTGCACTGCAAAAATACATTTCTTAGGATTGAGTGAAACCCCAAATTCCCTACACCTTTGGAAAACTTTTCTTAGATGTGTGATGTGGTCTCCTGCATGCTTAGAGTATATAGTTATATCATCAAGGTAAACCAAAATGATATCATTGATTAGTCCCTTAAATTCCATGTCCATGGCTCTTTGGAAAGTATCCCTGAACATTTGACAATTTGAATAGCATTTTCTTGTAAGCATACGTGCCCCACTTGGTAGTGAAGGCTATTTTGAATTGATCAGATTCTTGAACTAGAATTTGATTGTAACCTGAATATCCATCGAGAAAATAAAATATCTGAGCTAATTCCATTGTTTGAAGAATTTTCTCCATTGATGGAAGAGGATAATGAAATTTCAACGAGGCACAGTTTAAATCCCTAAAGTCCACACATAACCAAATCTCTCCATTCTTTTTCCTCAGGGGGACTAGGTTGGCTACCCAAGAGGAATTATTAATAGGAAAAATTATACAATCCTTAATAAGTTTGGTTAGCTCCTTTTTCATTAGTGGCTCAATTTTGGGATTAATTGGCCTCTATTTCTAAAAACCTAGCTTGGCATTAGGATTTAGTTCGATGGTGTGTCGTGCTAGACCTGGATCAAAGCCACATAAATCCTTATAAATCCATGCAAAAAAATCATTATATTCTTGACAAATTTTAATGAAAGATTGTTTCTCTTCTGGGGTACACACTTTGCCGATACTTTAGAAAATTTTCATTTGCTACCTCGACTTCCTCAAAATCTTCTTCTTTGACCACCATGTTAGAGATTTTTCTTTTGGCTTGGTCATCTGAATTGAAGATGGGTTCCAAAGTAACTAAGCCTTTTGGTAGCTTGTTTCCCTTCAATTATGATGATTTGATCACCATATGATTTTTGTTGCTTATCTTGATGTTTCACAGCAAAATCTAGCTCTTCTTGTAGGAAAAGGACAATTTGTTTGTCACTATCAAACACTTGCAAGCTACTCACATTATCAGGAACTATAGGTCAAACCACCATTTTGATTGTTTTCCACCCTTCTTTCATGATATCAATTGGTATGTCATATTGTGATCCAATTGTAGCAAGCCTATCAACATCTTGATTTTAATTTATAGGAACTGAGTGGATCCTAAAAGCTTCGAAATCTTTAATCAAATCCCAGACTTCAATTCTTGTATGATCTTAAGAGATCATTCTTTGATGCACTGCGTGTCATCACTTGATGAACAACTAACTCACTTCTCTCAAAAATAGTCAGGGCTTGATTCCTTTCTTTTGAGCTAGCTGAATTCCTTGTATGAGGGCCTCATATTCAGTGACATTATTGGTGCAAATAAATTGTTACCAAAAATATGATAAGTATTTATCTCCTTCTGCAGAAATTAACATAACCCCAACACTTGATCCATTCTTACTCCTTAAGCCATCAAAAAATAATCTCCACAGTCCTTCGAATTGTTTTACGTGTTTGACAAGTTGTGGTATGATCATACCTTCTTCATGAATGTAGTATGTACCCAATCCAGTTTCCTCTAAAAGTAGCAAACCAAATTCTTCCTCTGCTAATAAATCAGCATAGGGATCATATTGAAGATCTATACTCACTTAATCTAACACAGTATCAGGAACTTCTTCCACAAGCATAGTTGGTTCATGATCAATATATTCATCTTCTGGGTCACGGATGGTATAATTCTCCATTTATGAGATTGACAAGTGTAGGGATCCACATGATTATGGAAAATTATTTCTGCCCTTATAGTGACTTTAGTACCTATATCAAGTCCTAAGGATCATATGCAACCAATCAGATGACAAGTAACCACCCATCTTGGCAGTGAAATCTCTTGATAGGAAAATGGCAAAGAGAGGAGGAAGATCGATAAAAAATATGTCTTGTGTGAATGACAAACTGGGGCATGCATGGATATTAAGTTGGATCCCCTTGATGAATCCGATGGTCTAACCTGTTGTACCATCCAACTAAACAACTCCCCTAGAGATTGGAGTATATTGTATTCCTAACACGTCTATAATTTTCTTGGGCATAATGGAGTTATTGGCACCAGAATCAATCATGCAATTATGTACCAAATGATCACCAATGATTAGGGAAATATAGAATGGTGGTGGTTTATTGGTCTTAGGAATAATTTTCCCTTTCAGTTGACACAAACTCATAGCAGTTTTGCTCCACGACCCAGTGATCCTTTGGTCATACCAAAATTGTTCAGAGCTTCTCGCAATGCAATAAGTTCCTTTGAGAAGGAATTGAGAGTGTCCCACATAGTAACACTTAGGTTGGTCTTCTTCATTTGTTCTACAATGCTAAAGGTAATTGTGCCTACTTTTCTGACATTTATTTGGGCATTGAAATCCTCTTTTGGAAAAGTGCTTGTTGGGTACCGTGATGCCTGAGAATTTCCTTCCTTATGTCTTGAGTAGGATGTGTTTCTAACAGTTTCTTTCCAATTTTTGTCAAACATCACTTATGGCCTAGGTTACAAAGTGGATGCTTGATTAGATTTGGAAGGTTGAGATTCCACCACTCTCTTTTTAGAATGAGTATTCTCTGATACTGATGAGGAATCAGTATTTAACCCACAAAAATCTTATGCTTTCCAATTTAGCAAGGTGGTTTCTTCGGGTGCCTACGATTGATCTGTTATTTCCTGTTAGATGAATTCTTTGTTGGCTCTAGAAGGATATACACACTTTGAACCATAAGGGCCTGACTAAGAACTCCATTAGGGAAAAGGTTTTGGTTGTGAGGTTGAGCACAAGGATAACACCATTCGTAATCTTGAACTAGATTATTATGGATAGGTATTATGGCTTTAGATGAGCTAGCAAGCAAGAGGGTTCTGAAATTTCAAAGGCTTGACATTTGTACTTGATTTTGTGGTTGATTATTCCCCTGAAAGGGAGGACGGTTAGCCTAGTACTACTGATTTTGGGGCTGATATGGATGGTTATATTGAAATTGTTGCCTCTTGAGCACAAAAATATCATTACCAAAATTTTGCAGCAGTGACTTGACCTCAAATAGGTCATTTGAAGAGGTGGGGACAGACTGAGATAGTTTCTTGGAGGCTACTGGAATAGGAGAAATAGTAGGTTGGTTTTTCATGAGATCTGGAGACAATGGCATTGGCGGTCCTGGAGCTATTTTTCCCAGCCTGATTAAGGAATTCTCTCTCTTATGGAAACTTCGTAGGCATCAGGTAGTGTGGTCCCTCCCATGGACTGGATCATGACAGCTACATCACTATTCAAGGCTCGTAAATAGTACATGAATGCATTATTTGGAGAAGGCTTTATGAGTGTCAAAATCCTATTCCAAGTCCTTTGGAATCAGAAATTGAAATCACTCATGTATTCTTGGGGAGCTCTCTTCATGGTAGTGAGCTGCTCCAAGAGTGACAGGTGATCACTCTTGTCTTCAAATTGTTTACATAGCTTTTCTCCTAACTCATCCCAAGTGGTTATAGTAGTAGTACTTAACCCTCAAAACCATTGAAGTATTTTTCCCTTGAAAGAAGTAGCAAGAAGTCTAACTGCAACATTGTCCTCTGTGATATTATGTACTGCAAAAATGTTGGCTACATCAATAATATGTTCCACTGGAGTGATATGGGTTTCCCCTATGTAGAAGGGTAAACGTTTTAGTCTCAAAAAGTAGTATAAGGTCACATTGAGCCAATAAGTAGAGGACTACTTGCATTGAAAGGGGGAAAAACTTGATTCCTTACCATAACAATGAAAGGTTGATTATTCCTGGGTGGAGGAAACCTTCCATAAGGAGGATTTGAATGACCCCTATGAGGTGATGCTGCAATGGGTGATGTTGAGATGCCTCTTCTCCTTCTCCTTGGAGGAGACAAGGATAGTTTGATATGCTGATAATTTCCTTGCTTTGAAAAATATCTTGTCTAAATTCTTTGCATAAGTTAATGCACTGAGATCTAGAAATCCAGAGGTATAGAGTCATCAGGTACTTTGATTTGTGTAAGTGAGAAGAGAAGTACCAACTAGTCCCATCAGGTATGCCAAAAACTATTGTCACGCAGATCACCCATAAAATTTTGAGTGATCTCGTGCAACATTGGAACATCCCCGAGGTGTGGGACCTTGTCACCTTGGGATGAACCTTCAGAGAAGGCTGGCTTCCTTTGGAACTTGGAGCACCTGATTTAAGATCAATGTGCAAGGCTAAAAATGCTTTAAAATGACTAAATCTACTCAATTCATGGGGTTCAGAGTTAGAAATAAAAATAAGGAAATAAGGTGATACACCAAGAGAGTATAATTAGATAATTTTCTGATCTTCACACTAGAAAGGGTTAATTTGGAAAGGATAAAGTAAACATCAAAATCCAATACACCTTATGATATTTAGATAGGGAAAATAATATACCACAAACATAAGAGCATGCATTTCCTTGTAAGACCCAAGCATACCTAACAGATAGATCAAACCTACTCAAATACACAATTAACAAATCACAACAATATATGATATACACATGTCATACATCCCTTTCTCTTCATGGCACTTAATGATAATGTAACTTTATAACATAAGGAATATAATATTTCCACAACTGATATTCAAGATAACCACATCATTCTCCCATATTGAAATAAGATACTCTGAAATAAAGGTAGGTGAATCACTTATACCAAGGAATTACAATTTCACAAAGCATGCATTGATCAACTATTAACACAATAAATCAAAAATTTCATGGAAAAATATTGTTCTGAATATAATTGAAAGGTTCCAAAGTATTCAAAGCACTCTTCCAAGCTTGAAGAGTAACTTTCCCAATGATCTAAAAAGTATCTTTAAACTTTATGCACTTAACTATTTATAAGTTTTTTAGGTTGAGCCATTACAGTTGAACCTTAACTAACAAGTTACTAAAAATAAAATGTAATTAAGTTCCAGGGAACATGCTCCCATAAAAACCAAAGTAGTTGCAAATGTTTGACTAAGTCAACCCTACAACTTGGACTGATCTAGAGCTTGGAACTATCCTTTTATGGCTGCCTATCTTAGCTTGGTCCTGCAACATCTTTTTCCTCTTCGGTTTTCTCCTAATCTTTCTCCCACATAGTCATCCGATGCTTGTAATCAATGAAACACTTGATGATTCCTTGTACTTCCTCTTCTTATGTTCCACATGCATAATGATTCACCACATCTGTTGTTTCAATCTCTCTTGCCACATTAACTGGAAACCTTTTCAACTTACTCACCACTTTCTTCAGTCAACTTGTGAAATTTTGACATGAGACCAACCTGTCAATTGAATCACTATTGAAAGTCCTAGTTACTGTCATCATATTTCTTTACCAAATATTTGAAATTTGATTTAATTTGATCCACTTGAAGGGCATCAATATTCTCATTGAAAAATTTGCAGTTGATATTATCAAACTCTTTTGAGATATCATTTACACCATCCATTATTTCCATGTGTTTATCATCCAACTTGTTGATCAAATCTTGTAACACATGGGATCTAAATTCCATAGCCTTCTGAAACTCAAACAATTTAGAAATATCATCATTACTTCTTCTTGATGAAGTAAATTTGGATCCTCATCTCTAATCTCACCCCATGTGGTCAAATTCAGATTCAAATTATTGTTATCCTCAGAGAGGAATTCATCTATCCTACGAATGGAGGTTCTTTTCAGTTTGTAAATCATTATATAATTCAACAACTTATTTAATCAAAGGGTTAGCTTCCTGAATCATGTGTTCTATCCATCCATTCACTGATCTTCCCTTCTGACCTATCTTCTCAATCTCATGATATGAAATATCATCCAGAGGGGAACAAATTGTTAGAGTAGTTGTAGTTGAAGGATCAGTGGTTGGAGTGGGTTGTGTTACTTTCCTTAACAGATTAGTGAGTTGTTTCAACCTTTTCCTTCAGTTCATCTTTGGAATTTTTATCTTTATCATACTTCTCCAAAAAATTCTTGAGATCCACTTGCACATCTTGTTTGGCACCTTCGTGTGTTGCTTTCCCTAGTGAAAACCTAGAGATTTGATAGTTTGTTGTCTTGATAGTCTCTTTAGTCTTCCCCTCAATGGGGTAGCAACTTCCATGACTCTCTCTCTCTGATTGGTTTACAGATAAACTAGAGATGATATTTGGCCGTTTTACATGTCTCTTTAGAGTAGGTTCCAACACACTTAGATCTATCATGTCTACCAAATGCACCATATTCTTTTGTTTTGGAGTTTGGAAATATAGCCATTTTGGTATAGTAGATGTAGACGCAAGTGGTATGGCTGATTCAGTACCTAAAGCACTAGATAACACAATAGCACTGGTAACATTAGTTGGCAATGAAATGGAGGTGGTAATGATGGATGGGGTGGATGTGAGAATATCCTCAAGATTTAATGCAATGGGACTTGGAAGTTGAAATGGAAGGAAATGAAAGTTATTGAGGTAGTGAAGTGGAAACTAGGAGACCCAATCATTTCCCTAGTGAGAGGACAAGAAGGGATGAAAATACTTGGGCCATGGATGGGGATGGAAAAGAAGAGATGATTGGAGAATCAGAAGGTAATGATAGAGGAAGTGATAATGACAAGGAAGGAGGGGGTGGTATATTTTGTGACACAACTGGAGAATCAATAACTTCAACAACTTCTGATATTGGTATTAAAAAGGACACAACCTTGGAAGTAGGGGCCTTGGAAAGATAGGAACTTCCAACAACAAATGAAATCTTCCTAGGAATTATATTTTCCTTTTGGGTAGACCTTTTTCTTTTTGTGGGTGTAGGAATACTTATTGTTGGTTGGGATTTTATTCTTATAGATTGATCCAACCCCTTGGGTGAAATTCCCAAGGTAGCCAACCAATCATATGTTCTTTATAAAATGGCCCCACCCTTTCCTTAGTATTATAATGCTCCTCTTTGATACCAATCGATCCATGGTAAAGGTTGATTGCCAACGTTATTACCCTTGTATATTGGATCCAACACTTCATCATCATCCTCCATCTCCTCTAGAATCTCTGCAATACCAAATTTTCTAACCTCATCCAAAGTTAATATTTCATATTCTCTTTGCCTGATGATAACCTCATCCGATAGTGAATCCAAATATCCTCTAGCTGAGGAACATGAGAACTAGCTAAACCCATTTCACTGAACTTACCCCAGTAGTCAAAGTTGGTTCTGGGATGAAAGGTTTGCAAAGTAACTTCAGACAATTCTACATCCATATTTTTGCTTTATAAATACTGGCACAAGTATACCTTCTAATTGAAATGGGAAACTAGACTCCCACCTTATGTCATTTGTTCTAGATTTTGTGATAATCCAATAATTGTCAAACCAATTCTAACAAAACACATTTGTCGGTAGGACATCTTGGTAGCTTGTTAGGGGTACCCAAGAAATCAAGAATCTTAATATATGTAAATGTTGGAAACTAAAGATAAACGGCTCCCCACTCTCATACTTCTTTAAAATCCTCATCAAAAATCCTTCAATTATACAAATTCTTGTCAAAATGATAAAGGAGAACAATCGAAAAAGGCATCATTGACCCTATGGAAATGTTTTCTTCCCTCATCTATCATGATTTGAGGATAAAATTCATAAATTTGTGATGTAATTCTAACACCTTTTTGTATTTAAACCATTGAATTCCCCCATGGCCACTACAACATAAACCAAGAAAGAATTCATTTAAAAGTTTATTGAAGACAAGACTTTACTCAATTGAAAACAAATTGATTTGTTGATATGTTCACCCCATCGTATGAATTCTTTGTTCTTTTTAATAGTGGAAATATATAGGAACATCCATTCTTAAAACTCCCTCACCAAAGCAAGACTCAAAAAATCTACTCAACAACACAATGAGATCGTTCATTTCCTAGATGAAATTTGATCGAAACATTGTCTTAGGTAGTTTGGTGACATTCTTGGCCAAGTAGCTCTTCATCATGAATTTTGTACACATTTCTATTTCCTTGTCCAAATGTTCAATTACAACTTCCAATGAAATTGTTACATACCCCTCAACATTTGGAATTTTAAATAAATCTTCAAATAAATCAGTGTCTAGTCTAATTATGACCTTATCATCCTCATTTTTTACCAATCTAGAATCTTTGTAAAAATGGGCTGATGCGGCCAAGATGAATTCAAGACAATGCATAGATGTAGGAAAACCAGTAGTAAGAGCAATCCCACTATCATATATAGCCTACATCCAAGACTTCTTGTTAGGTGCCTTTAACCTTACCTAGAAGTTCTAGAAAATCTACTTGTCCAAGATTGGTATCCCCAATGTTTCCCAAATATGAGGAAAGGCATGAGTGAGGATAAAATCCTAAAAATGTATACTTCATATTTTCTTTTCCCTTAGATGAGGAGGTTGACATATAATTCAGAATTTGGAATCTAAATGGCCTTTGGAAATTTCGTAAAAAATTGTTAAAGTTCTGAAATTCTGAAGTCTGAAAGTCTGAAAACAACAACTCCAAAAAGGCTCTAACTCTGAAGTATAAATCTCTGAAAACCCAAAATGGAAAACCTCCAAAACTATGTAACTATGAAATTATAACATCCAAACCTCTGAAAATCAAACCTTTGAAACTCCTTAAAATTTGAACCTCTGAAACGGAAACTATAAAAAGGTAACTGTGAAATTGCAAAATCACCGAAGGGCACATAATGAAAATTGAATACTTGTGAAGATCATAGAAGGAATTGGTGGGAAATTTGGATTAGATGCCTACACATATTAGAATTTGTAGTTGTGGGAATCAAATAACATGATTAAGAGAAAAACAACAGATGATGAATGTTCCATTTTTAAATAAGAAAAGAAGAACAAAAAAAAATAAACAAAGAAAACCCAAAATGATCATAAACCAAGAAGAAATAACCTAAAAACAAAAATTACCTTTAAAATGATGCCTCAAAAGTACAAAACATTTTGGCAAAAATTAAAGTGTTAGAGAAAAAGCCAGCTGAAAATGACAGGTATAAATTTGAGTTTATATAGAAAAACCTAGAATTAATGCTCGGAAGTCGACACGTGGGGGGTAGTTGAAAATTAAATGATTATACAAGCTCTGAAATTGTAAACCCCAAAACTTTGAAATGGAATACAAGTTTTGCAATACAAAACCCAATGTTAAAAACCCCAAAAGTCTAAAGTTCAAAAAATTTAGTTTTTTTGGAGTTTCAGACATTGGAACTCAGGGGAGGAAATTATCAAAAGATGACTGGAGACTCTGAAACTGGAAATTCTAAAGTTTCAAAATTTTGGAACTTCAGAGTTTAAAAATTCGGAACTCTAGTAAGGAATTTTCCAAAAAGGCAACGCAGAACTCTGAAACTTGAAAGTCTGAAGTTCTAAAATTTCAGAACTTTGGAGTTTCAGACTTCGGAACTTCGCATTGAAAAAAGTGAAAAATGACTCTGAAACCCAAAACTCTAAAACTCTAAAATTTCAGAATTTCAAAGTTTGGAACTCCAATTCAAAACTTTGTTTTGTAGTGACCTCTTGAAAGACCCCGAGAAGGAAAAAACCTCTGAAGTCCAAAATTTTGGACTTCAGAGTTTCAGAAAACTTCAAAATTTTAAAACACTTTCAGGAAAAAGATCTCAGAAAGAATTGAGTCAATTTTTTTAAACATCTTTTTGTTAAGGTAAGATTTAAAGGTTAAAAATAAACTGTAAAACAATGGTTCAATGTATCTCTGAGGGCGTAAGATAATGTTTCTCACAAACATTTTGCTAGCATTGTGTCAAGGATTATTTCATTTTCTAGCTCATGGAAGTGACTCATTGTTTATATGGAGAATGAAACAATTTATAAGCATAAATTCTACTATCTTTCAGAGTAATAGAATTTGTGAATATATATAAAATTATAACTTTATTGTTTTATTTTAATGATAACTCACATATATAGTTTATAATAATAAACACTAGTGAACTTGTACAATCTAAAAACAACAATAATTGAGTTGTTAGAAGGTATATTTTGAGGTGAGAACCATAATTTTATTGTGATTTCCACTAGAAGTCAAAATAACACCACTAGCATTTATGGACCATGTCAAATTTAAGGATATGTGCATACTAAACATTGAAAGGGTACGCCTCACACTTTCAAAGTTTGAGATTCGCACTATGAAAGTGTGAGTGCGAGACTTCGCACTTTTAATGTGTGAATCTAAAACTTTGAAAGTGTGGGGCTCTCACTTTCAGAGGGAGAGGTTTGCACTTTCAGAGTGCGAGGCTTGGATTCTTCAAAATCTGGGGATATCACTTTGAAAGTGAGAGGTTATGACTTTCATAGTGTGGGGATCGCACTTAGAAAGTTGCGGGGGCTCTTGAATTTTCAAGAGCATGGTGCTCGCACTTCGAAAGTGTGAGGCTCTGAAAATTTATAAGTATGAGGGTTGCACTTTAGAGTGTGGGGATCACACTTAAATACAATAGGATCATGACTTATAATAGTTACTTGCAGCTAACCTTACATCGAGGATTTTCAATTTCGTTTAATGCAATGAGCTCATGACTTATAAGAGTTAGTGACCACTCACCTTAGATCGATGCTCATGACTTATAAGAGTTAGCGACCTTTCACCTTAACATCAAGGCTCATGATTTATAAGAGTTAACAACCACTCACCTTACATTAAGGTTCATGACTTATGATAGTTAGCAGTTTCTAGCCTTACATACTCTCTACATTGAAAATCTAAAAAATGGCAAAATTGGAATCCAATAATGGTGATATTGGAATCCAATAATAGTGAAATTAGAACTAGAATAATTCTAATAATGAAAATATTGGAATCCAATATTGCTACTATTTGATTCCAATTATAGCAATAATGAAATCCAATATAGAAAAAAATGGAATCTAATATATGCAAAAATGGGGATGGATTTATTCCAATACTTGAAATACTGGATTCTCAATTTACTGGAATATGTCCCAATTTAGTGAAATTAGTGTTCATACCTAATTTTTTTGGGAAGGCCATGGCTAAGGAGAGTTCATGGAAGGAACTATGGGAATGAAGGCTTCATGAAACTTGGACGTTGCAAAGAGAGGGTGAAGATAAACATGATCCCTTGATATCATAAGGTATGACATGTGGATCATCTTATTTCTCTACTGCGAGAGAAGTGGACACAAAAGATGATTAAAGTGAGTTGGATGTGTTAGTCATGGATATCCTTATAGTCACACTGAATCATGAATCCATAAAATTGTCTAAAGAATAAAATGAAAATCGTCTCCAAAAAATAAAAATTGGTGATGTTATGATGGAAAGTGGGAAGGAGTCCTACCTCCAACTCTTTCGATGGTATATACACTTATTCACTTTTGATTACAAGGAAATCTGCCAAGTAAGTTAGGTAGAACATTCTATCGAGCTGGTACATGGTCCTAAGCCAATAAAGCATCTGCCATATATAATGAATCCTAATTTTTCAAAGACTGTAAAAGAGGAAATAGATAATTTTTTTGATGTAGGATTCATATTTGTTGTGGATAATTCAAAATGGGTTTCTACCATTGTGATCTCAAGTAAAAAGAATTGGAAGCTGCAAATTTGTGTTGATTACAGGAAGCTCAACAAAGCAACAAAGAAAGATCATAGATGAAGTAGCTAGCTAGGAGTTCTATAGTTTTATAGATGGCTATAGCGGGTACAACCAAGTTCATATAGTAGAGAAAGATTAGATCAATACTATGTTCACCACTCCTTGGGGGAACGATTTCTTATAGATTTATGCCATTTAGGTTGTGTAATGCTCTAGCAACATTCCAATGTCTAGATGAATAGGGTGTGTTGAACCCTACATTAGAAGCTTCATTAGAATATAACTAGACAATTTTTGTAATTACAGGAGCAAAATGGGTCACCGACAATAGATGGAGGTGGCATTTCAAAGGTTAGATGAAGTCCAAGCTTCATTAAATCCTATAAAGTATGTATTTTGATGTTTTAAAGGTGTCTTGTTAAGACATGTTGCATCTAGAGATGGTATCGATACAAATTCTTATCAATTTTCAAAAATTAAACAGTTACCAATTTCTATGAATAGAAGAAAGTATACATCATTTCTAGGCCATTTGGGTTACTATAGAAGGTTCATCAAGAATTTATTGCACAACCACTAACCCAGTTCTTGAAGAAGGAATATGAAGATTTTTAATAACTAAAGGAATCTTTGGTGTATTTTCCTATTTTAAAGAATCCAGACTAGAGTAGGCCATTCATTATATACACAGATGCTTCAAATGTAACACTAGGGAGTACCCTGAGCCAAAAGAATGAAAATGGGAATGATCATTTGATTTACTTTGGGAGTAGGCAAATGATCAATATTGAGGTAAATTATACTATAACTAAAAAAAGAGGCTCTGGCTATCATTTTTGCTATAAATTTTTATAGAAATTACTTGCTAGGGTAAAAATTTACAGTTGTAATGGATCATCAGGATCTAAAATATATTTTCAATAATCTTAAGCCATCATGAAGGATAATTTGGTGGATAATTTTTCTACAATAATTTGAATTTGATATTGTAGATAGGCCAAGAAAGAAGCATGTCAATGCAGATGCACTCTCTCGAGCCTATGGTTTGAAATCATCTTGTGATGATGATGATTTCCCATATGCACCATTGTTATCCCTTAACACAATCCCCAGTGAATACAAATATTTGAAATTATCTAAATTATTTCAAGTTTCCCAATGGTCCTAATGCAAGGAATAAGAGGAAGATTACTTAAGCAAGTCTTCCATATTCTATTTTGCATGAAGTCTTATTTTGTGGATAGGACCTGATGGAAAGTATAAGAGGGGAAGTTGGATGATATCAAGGAAAGGAGCTAATTTGAACAATTCCACAATGTTATATGTGGAGGAAACTTCTCTGGAAAAATTATAGAAATATCTTAGATATAGGTTATCACTAGCCAATTTTTTTCAAGTAGTATTATATTTATTGTAAGACGTGATATTTTTCAATCACATGGGAATCATAAGACTTCATCAACTCCATTATTTCATATTCTTCCACTTGGTCCCCTTTGAAAAGTGGGGAATAGATATTTAAGGTCCACTTTCAACTACCCCATGCCATAATAGGTTTATTGTGGTTGCCACTGATTATTTAACCAAGTGGGTTGAAGTTAGACCCTTAAAAACAACTTATATGGATGAAGTGGCATGGTTCATGTATGAACACATTGTCACCATATTTATTTGTCCATTAGACATTGTAATAGATCAAGGAAGCCACTTTATTAATGAGGTGGTAGAATCCCTGGCGAATAGGTTTTCCATTAAGCATAGGAAGGAAACAACTTAACAAGCCAAGCACAAATGGACAGGCGGAGTGAAAAAATTATGTATTGCGCCAAATCATTCAAAATATGTAGCTTTATAGATGTATAAATGGGGATAAAAGGATTCATGTAACATTGTGGGCATACATAGAAACATCAAAGTCAATAACATGACACTCCCCATTTTAGTTGGCTTATGGCATTGATCCCGTTATTCCCTATTGAATTGTATATTCCCACAGTGAGAGTTATGAAAAATGAAAGGATGGATGAAAGTGATTAAGTAACAGAAATATTGATACATATTCATTTGTTAGAGGAGACGAATGAAATAAAAAAGGACACAATCTATAAGAGAAAATTGAAGCAAAAGGAGTATTTTGATCAAAAAATCCGTTGGTCTCCATTTCAGGTAAATGACTTGGTTCTAGTATATGAATCTCGTTACAAAAAGAGGAAGCACAAAAAAATTCTTCCTAAATGGATGGGACCCTATAGACTAGTATGTGTGTATGAAAATGGTATGTATCGACTAAAGGAATTGGATGGTACTCCAATTCAAAAACGGTGTCAACCATGACAATTTGAAGATTTTCAAAGCATCGGCTTCAGATTAGCCTACTCCAAGGAAGAAGTATAAGCTAGGGAGGGGGAAGATGTCAACACTATAATTTTCCTCCATGATTTCTATTTCATTAATGTATGTATTATGATTAGGGTGTTGTTAAGTATAGTTAGTCATAGTGTCAAATAGAAGATAACAATGCCACCAATACAACACCACCAATAAAGTGAAATACGAAAGGTAACAATTAAAGTACATTATGGAATGTTGTGAACAGTGATAGTCAATGGGTAAAAATTAAATATTTTTTGTAAGTAGTTCCAGTAATGTTAAATTATCAAAATTTATGATAAGTGGATAATTAGGGTCAACATGGTTAGGAATTAGAAAGATTATTACAAACACCAAAATTAGGTCATACTACCCTAATAACCCCGTTAATAAAATTAACCATACCTTACCTATTCATATCTCATAGTGCACATGATTAATTGAATTAATTACCTTAATTAATTTAATTAACATTCTCACTTGACCACCTCACCCAGGCAACTCACCTAGCCACCTCACTCCATGACCCACTCAAACCCCATTAATGACCTAAGACCAAGTCTAAGCCTATCCTAACCAATTAGAACTTAGTCTAAACCTAGAATTAACTCTTATTAAAAAATCTAAGAGGACTCATACTCATCCTTCTCATGATCTATCACTCGAGACTCAGACGGAAAATTGAAGGCCATGCCAAAAATAGCAACAATCAGGACTATTTTTGGCCAACCTAGATATTCCCGCTTTAATTGATGTTAGTTATAGCATCAACCAACAGTCAATCCACTAACCTTCATCAGTTAGGTTAAATACATTTCCAAAAGCCTTTGTTGAGGTTGGTCGTTCGATTCAGGATCTCACACGAATAGAGACTTGGAGCACTCAAATTTTTGAAGCACTCAGGCAAAGGAAAACACCCGAGAGCACTACCAACAACCATCGGCATCCAACACCTTCTTCACGATCACATGGATTCACACAAAGAAGCATGAAGGCTCAAACTGCCATGGCACATGTACATGACTTCCCTTCTCTCTAGATCTCTGCCATCATTGTTTTCATCACCTGCACTCTCCAAATCCATTCTTTAGTAAGTACTTAACATCTCTTCAATTATCGCTATTTTCTGTCAGTAAGATCATCATTCCTCTTGGTAATTTATTTTTTTGCACATCCGTACACCTCCTTCCTCCCGCCAACCTATCACCTTACCATATCTATCCCTTTCACCTGATCTTCACCCTCTCCTAGATCATCCCTGATTCACTAAGGCCATTTTATGACCTCACCTCCACCATTTCTAGCCTTTGAGCAATCAAAAAGAGCTTGGAAACCACTTTCTAAGAGTCCTTTTACTAACTGCCCCTACCGATGTTGATTAGCCAACTAACGTCAGTCATATTTTCAAACCGGCATCGGTCACACAACCGACATCAGTTATTGTGTCTAGATAACATACCTCATACCAATGAGCTCATACACATTCCCTAACAGCCCAAAATCTCTCCTAATCTTTACCAGATCTTACCCAGAGCCTATACCCGACCTGCAACCCAATACCAACCCATCACCTGACTTGTTCTGACCTCAATCACATTTTATTTGACCTTTCTTAAATTTGTTTTACACGAGATACCTAAATCATTTCAATTCCAATAAGATTGTTATTTGATGTTTATTTTGGATAGCATTAATAATGTTATATAAAAGTGGATTGACATCATGTTTAGGAAGAATCGCTCTTCTCAGATCTAGCTTCTCCTAGGCAATCCACTCGTTGTTTTATTTAACTCTATCTAGTGGTATTGTTTTACATTTAACAGGTAATTCCTCCTAGCCAAAAGGGAGCTCTCGCAATCAGCATTGGATCAGGAAATTGGAACACGCATGCACAACCCTCAACTGATACATCATAAATAGGTATTCCTCCTTGGCATATCACCTTTATCTATTCTATTAACCTAACCATTGTTGGTTCCTTTGTTTTAATTTTTAATTAAAACACCAACCAATTTCACCTCCCAGAATCTATTCTCCTCCATTTTTTTTATTCTAGCCTTCAACCACTCCCACCTAGCCCATCACCGCATTTTATCTTGTCACCTATGGATCCAACTCAGCCCATCACTATTAGTATCGGCAACAAGGATTTTGTAAGACTCCTTGACCAGAATCCCGCTACCCTACAATACTATCTCACCCACTCATCCACCCGGGACTCCTGGGAACAATTGGTATACGACATGCATGTGTCTATCCCTCCTGCCCTTGCCCCCACTTCCGCATCAACTACCACTAGCTCGGCATTACCTTCATCCATCTTACCACCTATGGTGTCTCAAATGGACCCCACATCCTCTATAACTGATGCACCTACGACATCTATCATACTCATGGTGTCAACCATCCCTTCACTAACCGCCCTTAGCATAGCCTCGTCTACACCTGTCACCTCATATATACTCATTGCATCGTAACCACACATGGTGTCGACAACCCACACCCCATTCCAAAACCTTGTCCTTTCCATCCCACAATCCATACCCCCAATTGTCACAAGATTCGTTATGACTACCCCACATGCTTACATGCATCACCCACAATCCCCAATATTGTCTATCTCTTATTCAAGATATCTTCCACCCGTATCTATTCCCCTTTTCTCATACTCGGTACCCACATATATTGGGATATCATCCACATCATACATTCATCCTCAACCCTCTTATACTGTGGGGGCGCCCATTCCTCACAACCCACTAATGACCTCATTAAGATGATGATGGAAAATATGCTAACATTAGAAGCGTTAGTTTCTATCTCTTGCAACTCCTTAACTTATGAAGAAATTTGTAATGAGCCTATTCATCCATCTATCCCCATTTTCCTATACCCTATAAATTGGGAAATTTCAAAATTTAACTGACTCAATAGTAAAGAAGACCCGCAGCAACACTTGCGGTCATTTAAACATGGGTGTTATCTAATTTCTAATGATGATGATTTACTCCTACAGACATTCCCTTGTCCTTGACATGACATGCCTTAGATTGGTATAGTGGTTTACCTAGAAATTCCATTTACTCATTTAACTAAGTGGCTCAAGTATTCTTGGACCATTTTTCAATAAATGTCATCAAAAAATTCACCATGACTGACGTATACTCAACACGAAAGTATGAAAATGAATCTATCACAGATTTATTTTCCTGCTGGCAAAGTCTTATCAACCAATTAACATTCCAGTTACCTCAAGATGAGCTGATAGATTTGTTCAATAGCACTAGTGTCAGGCACATCTCACCAACTTTGCAAGTACAAACATTTTGTACCTCGATCAAGCATTTACCATAGCATAAAAATTGGAAATTCATGTCATTGAAGAAAAGAAAATTCAATTGTGTAACAAAAATGTTGCCTTCAAATCAAATGATGCATCTTCTTCTTTAAAACCTCAAAACAATTATTTGAAAGCTAAAGGATCTGCCAGTGCAATAGTTCTTAAAGTTGGTCCATCTCATCCATCTAACCAAGCGAAACCTTCCTCCAATCTTTCTCCCGTTCAAAATTTTCAGTTCAAATGAGAGCAATGAAAGTACACTCCAATAGGGGAACCTTATTCTTTGGTCTTAAAAAAGCTTATTAAGGCCGGAGCCATTGCACTTCCACCCATAAAACCACATACTAGTTTCAATCTTGCTCCTTATATGCCTACATGGTATAAGCAACATGACTATTTTAATTATCATCGTGTCAAAGGCCATAGCGATGGTAATTACATAACCTTCAAGAACATTGTCCAAGAAATGTTAGAAATGGAGATCTCATCCTAGACAACCTGAACACACTGGAAAATAAAAACTTTCATATCTTTAAGAAGTCGTTTCCTAACCATACACCATCGTTTAATCAAAATGTAAAACCTTCAACCGATGACAATAATGTCCGTGAATTTGACATTATTTTTGATGTTGCATCAATCATTCCTCAATTTCCACCTATCCCCTCTATCGAAGAGATTCTAGCATGAGATCCTCTACCCATAAAGGAGCCTACCTCATCTACTTCTTCACCCATAGAGGAGTACCCTTCATCTCCCCCTTCACCCATGGAGGAGTCCACAATTTTTATCAATGTCGTTTCACCATCTACCTCCCAACCTACCAAACAATCAATGGTATTAACTCTCCTACCCATGGTAGAATCATCATCACATTCTTCTCCACTGAGAAATTAATCTACCTCACCCCACCTACCATCTCTCCTACCCATGTGAGATCCTTTACATGCGCCATCACCTATTGGTGAAAATTCCCCATTAGCATTCCAAGATCCTGTTGATCTTCTCTTGGCTCTTTTACCTATAGAGTCTGAGGCTGACAAGTTCCCTGTCTCACACACATTTTATAAGGATTGCCACTAAACCAATGACATATCCTCTTACAGTAGTACTATTTTCACGCCTGGCTGACCACTTAGGTTACGTTGATAATTCCATGCTTTGGGGATGCCTTCGGTTACCCTTATCAACTCAAATGAAAATGTCTCTTACTAATACATACACGATCTATCCAAAGGTATTTCCAGTGACTAAATCAACCATGACCATGTTTGTTGAAATATATTCTTCTTCAACACCCTTTCCTACATCCGAACCTTTACCGATAACCAAACCCATTCCTATGCCAAAGAACCTACCTGCACCTACGTCTTTTACCATATCTAGACCCACTATTACCTTGGGTGTCATGTTGACATCAAGCCTTGTCCATCCACCTATCAAATTGGAATTTTCCACATTTTCCCAAGCCCACACGAAAATAAATCCTCTGCCTAAAAATAAGACCCAACTTTCAAGACCACATACACTAGTTTCACCCACCACGCCTCTGTCACCTTCACCCCTTTTGTCTATCCTCAGACCTCACCCGTCAACCTTGGCCAAACAACCACCTATCCAAGGTAAATCAAAAATTTCACAACCTACCTCTTAATCACAATCCTTTATTACAGCCAAGCTATCAACACAGCATACACCTTCACTATTACCTGCATCTTTCTTACCATATATACCCCCACTAGCTATAATAACCTCATCACTACCTATGAGACTTTCTTCTCTTAAACCCATACCTTCCACCCGACCTTTGCCAGTAACCTTTACCACACCTCCATTATCACCATGGCTAACCTTTCCTCTACCACCATCCACTTTCCCTTTTACATCACTTACTCATACCTCACCTTTACCCAAGAAGGTGCAATCCAAGGACAAGAACCCAATACCCTCCAAAAAGGTAGTTAAACCCACAACACCTTCTATTACTAGTTCATATACCACACCTTTACCCAAGCAGGTACCATCAAAACCTAAGAAAATACCACCTACCAAACCAGTAGTCAAGCATATTTCACCTCCTATAACACCTCTTCCACCAGAATCGTCCACACCTCCACCCAAACCCACACTCACTTCACAATGTGATCAATTGGAAAGGTCTTATGCCAACATTTTAGCCAACCTTTTAGAGACCTCGGTCATTACATTATCGCCGCTTAGACCTTACAACCCACTCAAACCCAAACCAAAGGGTTTTGACGAAACTAAAATTTATACCTACCATCGTGTGCCAGGACATGATGTAGAAGGTTGTAAGGCTCTAAAAATTGTTCTCCTCCAATTATGTCCTCTTGAAGAAAATTTTGACGACAATGATCTTCTTGATGAGGACCTTGTTCCACCTTCACCTGTCACCATACATCCTCACCCACTACCTATTCAGCGACCTGTATCACCACCTCCACAAATCTTTTATCCACCTCCTAAATTTGAGATCAACATGGTCCGCTTAAGAGAGATCATCTAAACCCCACCAAAATGCCAGTGTGCCCTACTCATTTTGCAAGGTTCTTACCCTGCATTAGGTTTTTGTCCATCATGTCATTATAATACTCATGACATACCTTCTCCATCCACCTCTCTTCCTCATATTAACATCATCTAAGTTGTCACTCATTCCCAAAAATACAAAGGAAAAGTAAAAGCAACCAGCCCATCCGCTAATCCAGTGCCTAACATGCCATTTGCACCCGCACATAAAATCACCATTCAAGGACCCACATACCCTATTTCTGATGAGGTCTCCCATCATAAAATGATAAAACAATTGAACCAATCCCCTTTTAAAATGTCTTTGTATGATCTCATTCAAACCTCTAAAACTCATCAAGAAGCCCTCATGGAGGTTTTACAATCCATTGAGGTTTTACCTAACGACCCCACACCAGTAGCCTCCATTATCACCCCTCACCATGTGGCTTCTCTTACTAAATCATCTCCTTCTTCTATCCTCACTCCCACTCATCAAGTGGCCACCCTCAGCTTCTCTGATAAGGAGATCATACATTTCCAATTAGATGACCCTGATCCCACTCTTTTCATCTCTATCTATATCGATAATATTCACGTTCGACGTGTTATGATCGATGGTAGTGCTAGCATCAACATCATCTCCTCCTACGCATATAATCAAATGTTCATCCCTTCAAATTACATGCATAATAACCTAGTCTTGATGCACTCCTTTAATGATGCCATCACTACCACCCTTGGTACCACTATTCTTCACATTCGTGTGGGCCCCCATACAATGCCAGAATTATTCTATTTTTTAGAAGGGGAATTCTAGTATAACCTATTTCTTGGCCGACCTTGGATCCATGTCATGGGATTTGTTCCTTCAACTTTACATCGTTGTGTAAAATTTGAACATGAAGGATATAACTATACCATCCCAACTGACCCTTTTCCATTTAAAACTTGTGACATGATGTACCGACCTAATTATGTCTTCATACCACTTAAAGCATTTACCAATGCCGCTAATTCTCCTTCACCTACAGCCTTGTCCACCAATGTTTCCACTACTTCACCCACACCTACCTCTTCTATTCCCACTATTGCCATGACCTTTGCACCCGACCCATCCGCTAACTTGTCTAGTTCCCAAAAAAATCATCCTTCTTCTTCATGATTTCCTAATAATTCATCTATCTGGCTACACACATATCTACTATCAATCCCTTGGAAGTTGTTTTTCAACGTCTCACTCTGGGGGAATATCACTTGTAAAACATAAACACATTCCTTACTCCACAAGAGTATGTAAACCTATGCTAATGTCCTTGTTATGACCATTACATAGGCGAGGTCTTCCTTTATGGTCCTCCCCACCTTTACACCAACTTAACGTATGGGGGACTTGATACTTCCACCTATTCACCTAAGCCACCTTACCAAATGCAAACATTTTCATCTGACATCCAATCTCTCACCAACTACCATTTTTACCACACTTTCCTTGACCACTATGCATGGAAAGGCTTTTGCTTTGGGTTCTACAAACAAGGCCATCATACTGTGTTCCCATGTACCACACGTAAACACAAAGACCATAATGGTATTGGATTTTCAAAACCATTTTCTAAGAAATCCCACATCGACCTCATCGAGGACGACAAACCTTCTCCACCCCATTCACCAACGTCACCACCTTCACCCACAGAGTCTATAGACCCCGAATCTATTCCTCCTAAAAAAATTGTTTTCATGAACACCATTTCCTTGGGACCTCTGAATTATCAACGCGATGGCGAGGATACCTCTTCTCTTCCCTTCCTGTATCCTGACATTATCGATGATGATACACAATCCATTAATGTCGTTCAATTTCAGGAAAATGAGTCTATCCTCACCAGACCTTGGTGTGGAAGATTCTTATATTCACTGGTCATTACCTTCTGAGACATAAACCATGTTAAATGAATCAACCATCAAAATCAATACTAACACTCAGGACGACCCGCACATTCTAAAGATAGGTCAATTTTTAGATGTTGCTGAATAGGAATCTTTCACTTCTTTTCTCTAGGATTATAGCAATGCTTTTTCTTGATCATACGTTGATATGCCTGGTATTGACCCAAAAATTGTGTTCCATAATATCGTAACTGTTCCTGAATCCAAACCCATAAAAAAAGATGTGAAAAATGCACCTCACATTGCCTTTCTTGTCAAAGAATAACTTTAGTGCCTTCACCTAGTTTCCTTCATCCTACCCATTGATTATCCTCAATGGATCTCTAACATCATTCCTATCAAAAAATAAATAGGAGGACTCCGCATATGCACGGATTTCTGTGACCTTAATTTAGCTTTCCCTTAAGGTCATTTTTGACCATCTCATCATGTATAGTGTTCATCTTCAACCTAAGAAATGTGTCTTCATTGTCCTCTCAGGAAAACTCCTTGGTTTTATCTCTTCTTTGCAAGGCATAGAAGTCGATCCCACTAAAATCAAGGCTATTCTTGAAATTCCTCCACCTACTAACCTTCTCCAACTACGTAGTTTGCAAATAAAGTTGTAGTGAATACATAATTCTATTTCATAGCTTTCTGACAGCTGCCACCCCTTTCATCATCTCCTAAAAAAGGATGTCTCCTTCAAATGGGATGATGAATGCCACAAATCCTTTGACACCTTAAAACAATATCTCCTTCAACCACCTATGTTCATTCCTCTTAACGATGACCAATCGTTTATCTTTACATTTTTACTACTGATCATTCCTTGGGTGTCATGCCTTCTCATTTCCATTAGCAACATAGGGAACAAGTGGTTTACTATATAAATCATATGCTTCTAGACTATGAAACTAGATACAACCACACCAAAACATTATGCTTAGTCTTAGTTTTTTTCACCACTAAGATTCAAAATTACCTACTCAACCACAAAACATTTTTAGTCACCATTACTGACCCCTTACATTATATACACGCCAATTTCTACCAACATCAACGTGTTGCACATTGGCTCATGCTTCTTGTAGACATCGACCTTGAACTCATCCATCATTAATCTATCAAAGGAAAAACCACTGCTAACCGGCTTGTAGATGCACCCCTCTCCGGAAATCAATCTTCTAATTTTGATTTTCCAAATGAATCCATTTCTACCCTCTCTTTAGATGATAACATTTACCAAATGACCTTATTCTTTGATGGTTCCAAATTTCAGCGTGGGGGTGATGCAAGTGTTATCCTTATCCCTATTGATAGTGAACCTATGCCATTATCCTTCAAACTAGATTTTGAATGTACTAATAATATTGCCAAATACGAAGCACTCATACTAGGTCTTCAAGCCACTATCACCTTAGATGTTAAATCTATTAATATTTTTGGCGACTCTCAACTAATTCTAAACCAAGTTAATGGTATATACCAGTGTCATAATGAAATACTTCAAAATTATAAGCATCATGTGGACTTACTTTTGACTAACTTTGATCTTTATGAACTTCAAACCACCCCATGTTCCACTAACAAATTTGTGGATACCATGGCCTGCTTTGCTTCTCAGATACCTGCCTCACCCTCCAACTCAAAAATATTTGTCACAGTATAAAGGCTGCAATCACCTTTGTATCTATTTTGAGAGGTCAACCTCATTAGAACAGTTCAACCTAACCCATGTGACCTTTGGTACAAGTAGTTTGTTGAATACCTTTCCCTTTTAGTTTTACCTATAGACCTTACTTGCAACGAACAATGCTTCTTTTTCAAAAGTGTCTCTCGGTATGTCATCATGCGAGGAATTATCTATAAATGTGGTTTTGATGGTATCCTCTTGCGATGCCTTACAAGTTTTGAAATTCCCTATACCATCAAGGAAGTTCACGAAGGAATTTGTGGAGGTCATTTTAGTGGCTTAGTTGTCGCCAAATGCATCCTTCTCCTAGGCTATTATTGGCCCACCCTCAACTGTGATTATTGTGACTATGTCAAGAATTATGTGAAATTCCAGTAACATGCTAATCTTCATCACACACCTAGTCATGCCTTACAGGTTTCACGAGATATTTGGCCTTTCTCTTAATGGGGTTTGGATCTTGTCAGAGAGATCAATCCTCATTCTTCACAACGCCATCAATGGATTATTACCGAAACTGTATACTACACTAAATGGGTAGAATACATCCTCCTCATCTCTACAAAAGATGAGAATTTTTTTGAATTTATCAACCATCACATTATTTTTCACTTTGGTGTCCCTCAACGCCTTATCACTAATAAAAAAACAATTCAAAAACAAAACCCTATGGAAAATTATTTTTCACTTTGGTGTCCCTCAACGCCTTAGTTTTTCTTCACCTTACTACCCAAAAAAAATGGCCAAGATGAATCAACCAAAAAAACCTTGAACAAAATTCTTATGAAATTGGTTAACGATACGGGAAAGGATTGGCACACGCACATTCCTTTTTCTTTATGGGCTTACCATAATAGTATTCGTACCTCAATTGTGGTCACACCTTAACGATGCTTAACCATACTAGTATTCATATTCCTTTTTATTTATGGGCTTACCATACAAGTATTCATATTCCTTTTGCTTTATCTCACTCAAAGAGATGCTTAATGATGATGAATTTCACCAGGACCATTTGGCACAACTTGAGTTATTAAACGAACATCCTCTTAATTCTCTTGATCATCTCTAAATCTACCAAAATGTATCAAATGTGCCTACAAAAAATGTTTCTATGAATGAACCTTCCAAGTCTGTGACCTCACCCTGAAGGAAAATAAACATGTAACCAAAGAGGAGAAAAGTAAACAGGGAAAATTTTCTCCTTATTGGCTTGGACCTTATATCATTACTCATACCTATGGATCAGGTGCTTATTGTTTGTCTTCACTCAAAGGTAAACCTGAACCTAAGCTCCTCAATGCCTTGCATCTTAGACCATTCTATTATTGAATCAAGTCTTATATCACCTTCTGTCTATTTAATGCTCATCACTTGAGAACCATTCACCTTTCATTTTACCTATTTTAGGGATCCACGACTCAACAAGAATAAGGTGATTACCCATCACTTTTTCAACCTTATATTTAATATGATTTCCATGGCCCTACTCATGGCATGATTTTCATGGATACTTTTGATCTTTTCGAGATGGAATCCCATGGTCATTCATCATGTAAAATCTTTCTTGCATAGTTAGCCTCTATGTGCTATGGTATTTCCTTCAAACCAAGAGCATATTTTTCTCTAAAGTCTTGTCCATGACTTAACAGTCTAATAGAAAAATAATATCAAAATTCAAATGGGATTCAACTCCTTGAGTCAAACTTCTAGCAAAAAGATGACTCCCTCAAAAGGACATTTATTCTCTCTATCTCGCTACTATAAATAGACTACTCCCTTAAAGGACAACTATACAAGCTAGCCATATTATAATTAGTCTCTCATCAAAAGAGGATTATTCTTACAAAACAAAATAAAATATGCAGAAGCTTCCCACATCGACCAGTCTATCAAAACAATAGAAAAAATAATAAAATGATAACTTTTTCGTCATGGACTTTCCTATTTTTATCTTAGGTGATGCAGCCTAGAATCTACCAGTAAAATCCCAGGCGCATTAGCACATCACTTAGCATAGACTGAGTGCTCACCCAAAGCATGCAAAGGTACCAGGCCCCTCTTTAGGGTTGTTTTTATAGGATGTTAGCATGATGAAGACTAACAAATTTAGATGCATGACTACTATATCATTCTACAGTGCATGTTCAGATCTAGATCTAGAGAATAACAGACTTAAATGATAACCATGATGAAATCAAACATGCAAGAACCAATTATACTCAGGATTTGATACTTTGTTTCAGCCAATATACTCCATTGCATTAAACATGATGAATACACAGAAGCTTATTATAATAATTAATAGAATGATTTATGCTCACATCATATTTTGTAGCATAACCTCACAATCGCCCAGTTCTTATATACTATTCTATGTTACACAGTTCACTACATATTTATAAGGGTGGGTACTTTCCCTTCATCACTTATCTATTCCCAAAATAGGTCGCATGCTATTATTAGCCACGTGGCATTACAATAATAGCCTCACATGTAAGTGCACTAACAATAGACTTCTCCCAGTTAACTGTCAATAGTAAATCTATTCTCAGCATGTACCCATGTAAAGCGCTTCATAGCTGATCCTCCAAAAATAGACAATGTGTTTCATTCAAGTTTTTAACAAGTTTGTGTGTTTGGCACGCTATCTCCAAAAATAGCTCATCATTGTGAAAATGGCTAAGTCCCAAATCTATTTATGTCCTTAGTGTGTGATTCCTTCCCGATCCTCCCACACTTTTGAATGCACTTTTCTCTTCCACACAAACCTTCTCTATCTTTTTTGCTAAGTTCCATATTTTTATTGGACAACATTACCCCACACTAACTGTATTTTTTCCCCTTTGTCTTCTTCTCCAACTGCGAAGACTCCATCAGGGTGGGTAACGGCCAACAAAAAGAAAAAATCTACCACTCTGAAGGGTAACGCTTCTGCTGGGTAACGCTTTTGCTGTTTCTCGGCGGTTGGTTTACTGTTTTTCTGCTGTTGTTTTGCTGTTATGTCTCGTCTGTGTAGCTGTTTCTGAGCTACGTTGAGCTTTACTGTAATACTTGGATTTTGATCCATTAACTCTGTTTCTCACTCCTATTCCGGCTCTCAGGCCTCTTTTGTATTCAAGGGTATAGTCCCTTTCAAAAAACTATTTGCCAATATTAAAAAAAAAACTGTATTTTTTCCCCGGCAATGGTTATCTCCAAAATGAATCAAACAATATGAATAGAAGAATAGAAATAATTTTTATGAATAAAAGAATGACTTTACCCTGCAGCATCTTTTTCTTAAACCTGAAGAATCAATTATGGATATTCTTCTTTTATTTCTACCTCTAAATTCTGTCAATCATTGAGTGCGGCCTCTTCCTTTTCTGGGATATCTACCATAATTGACTCTAGCTCATCTTGCGCAATTTCTCCTTTCTCATTCAGCAAGACCAAAACAATTAGACATTCCAGTCATTCTTCCTTCTAATAAGTCCATCTTTTGCGTGACGAGTTTCCCAAGCTCATCTAGCCTTTCCTTAGGTGGTTCTTATGCTTCAGTAAGGGCCTCGGTCTTTTTCTTGACAAGTGTTAATCATTCTGTGTGGCCCAAGGTCTCATCCTTCATGGATTTCAGGACTTCATTGTCCTTTATAATGGTCATGGTTCTTATAACGGTTTCTGGGGTTGTCCAAATATTCATCACTTGATCTACTTTCTTCAGTTCCTCTTACAAGATTTGGAGCAACCCCTCATATGATGCAATCTTTGTCATCACCAAAGCCTTTTCCCTCTCTGCTTCCTGTGTTGGATACTTTGGTGTTGGCATGCATAGAGGTTCATCTTCAAGCACCAAGTCCACCAAGGTTTGTACATAATGCATTGTTGAAGGAAACATTTTGGGTACCTTAGGCTCTAAGTGTGGTTTTTCTTTCATGATAATGTCCCCAATTTCCTCTACCATGCTGATGAAAATAGTGTTCTTCTTCTATGCCAAGTATTTTTCTTTCTTTAGGTGAGCTCTTTCTACATCCTTAGTTTTTCTTTCTTCTCTTATCAACCTAATCATTGCAGTCTTATTCACATTTCACCATGTCACCTCTGTCAATACTTTCACCAAAGCATTACTCACTTGTTCATCTGACATAAGAGTAGGCTTTACTGTTATGTGTCAGGACCGGGGTGTCTTCTTCAACCTCCTTGATACACATGACTCTTCACATACATCAAAGTCCGGTTCATCCATGTGTGTGTGCATAGACCATGACAGTTACTTCCTTGTGTGCATGGTTGTCATATCTTTATCCATCATATCCCCCCCATACAACTCCTTTGGTGCCATTGTGCTTTGAAAATGGGTGTGGAAAATTTTACCTATGTCCTCAGCACAGCCCATGACCGATGCAATATATTCTCCACTTGATCTTTTCAATCTTGGCCCCTTAGGTACTTGAGCTTCAAGATTTGGAGCTTGTTATGCTATGCTATGAGCAATCTCATGCATTGTCTCATCTACCTCCCTTTCTCCTTATTTTTTATCCTTCATTTCTTTTTCCTTTAGATCTTCCATGTTCTATGGAGGTGTATGAGACTTGGGCACACTTTCCTCAAACTCTTCCTCCTCCATGCTTAGCTTTAAATTTATCCTTCTCTTCTCAGTTATCTCCTTCTGTGGAGAGATTCAAGGTGATCTGCACACTGATTGTGTAGTAGCACCTTGGGTTCTTATTCTTCTAAATACCCTTTTGTAACAGTGCTCTCCTTATACTGCATTCAAGTCCTCATCATCTCCCTCTTGTGGCTGGCATGGAGTAGTCACGTGCTCAGTTGCTACCCTATCTGTAGGCTACCTCCTTCCTCTGTGCTCCAAACTCCCACTCTCTTCATTCTCCTATTCTTCATCATCTACTTCTATGGTCTTCGTGGGCTTAGGTACTAAAACACTTTCCATTGTATTCTTACCTTTTGGTGGCCCTAGGAGTGCAAACTCATTCTCCACATACTTACTGTTATCCAGTTTGGGCTTGAGTTGAAAGTACACAAGCGTTTCTCCAACGTCTCCAATAACCAAGATTTCTAACTTCATACTTATAATATCTGAGATAAGCCTCTTAATGTAGGAAGTCCATCCTGGATATACATATGTTTTTCTCAGAGTGTGGTAGTCACAATCTACCTTATCTGTGATGAAGCTTAGGCAGCGTGCATTTTTGAACCAATGAAATGATACCTTGAAGCTGCATGCTCTAAATTCATATGGAAGTTTGCACCAATGGCTCCAAGCTCCGTCTTTCATTGCAAATAATGAGATGCAAAAATGTTGATAGACTGCAAACTGTGTTGCCTTACCCACTACTGAAGGAAACTCCTTGGGTATGCACCACTCTTCTTCAAATGTCATGCAGATCCTATCATACCACACATCTTCCCTTTGTTTAAATGGCCCACCCATGGTCCCTTCACATAAATATTTATTAAATCTTTCCACCAGAGATTTACATTCCATGGGGTACTCCCAAATCTTCTCCTTTGTCCCATCGAGCACTTCAATCTCCAAAAACACCAAAGATAATAAAATAGTGCCAAAACTAATTATGTCACCTATACATGCTTCTTTGATGATTATCTTTTCTATGTGATCCACGCTATTGTAGATCAATCCTTGAGACATCTTCCTTGCAATGTGCAGCCACAATATATTCACCTGTTAACACCTTTCTTGGTCATTCAACTTTGTTACAAGATATACAACTACCTACACTACTTGGTACTTCTTCTATTTGTTGATGTTCATGTCCCGTGGACCCTTGGTGTACCCCATCTCCTTCCTTATCTCCAGGATCATTGCTTTATCATTTAATTCTCTCTCTAGATTTTCTCTCGAGGCCCTTATTCCCATCACTTTTGAAATCAAGGAAGCTGTGATTCTAACCCTCCGTTTGGTGAAGTAGAAGAATTCCTCATGGACTCTTCTCATCAACCATCGATACAATGGTTCATAATTTCCAAAGTAGGGCAGCTCATACAACTAGTAGAATCCAATCTACTTTAGTAACTTCTCACTAGCATCATCATAAACTGGCATGTCTTCTGTTGTGTGCTTGTTTATTTTTGTGCTCAACAACGCATCTAGTTCCTTCTTATTATCTGATGTACGATGGTTGTAATTTCTGATTTTACATTTACGGATGTGGGAATCCCATTTTTGTCCCATGATCATGCCCTTAGGATACTGCATTTCTGATGAATTACTCTCGCGAGAAATTTCTTCTCCCACTTCGACATTCTTCTTCCCTTTTACTCGTGTTGCGGGTGCTTTCTTCAGTTTCATTTAGAAAATTTTCTCTTTTCTACCCTCTATAATCAAGCAAGTTGAAACCCTGGTTCAAATCTTTGATCCCTAGTTGAAATCACGTGCCTTAGCTCTTTCATAACATAGCTGCTTTGCTCAAACCCTTTACCTATGGGAATGGAAGCTTCTCCTGCCCACAAATCTTCTCTCCACATCTAGTTTCACACTCTTCACACCTCAACACGATTGCTCGGCTCGTTTGCACTTAGCTCTTTTCAAATTCTCTCAATTGCAATGGTAAAAATGAACTAACATCCCATCCTTACATATATTTTCAAAAAGTTAGTGCATTTATTGCTCCTTCACCTACCAACAATCCTCATTAATTGATCCTTTTTTTTCATTTTCCATGAGGTACATCTTCACGCCCCAGTCACAACCTTCTAGCGCACCCTCCTACCTTCTTGTTGTAGACTTCTCTTTAGCTCACCTGGATGCACCCGAGTAACTTGTCACTACACCTTCCACTAGTAGTCTTCACGTCCTCTGCATACCTCGTGTTATATTGTTCCATCATTTATCTTCATCTATGGTCCTCATTTCTAGAAGAACTCTTCTTCTTTTTTTCAATTATCCAACTTGAATAGCACTCGTAGCAGTTTGTCCCTTTCATGTGTACTTATTTTCAACTTTTCTATACCTAGATATTAATAACCACCCCACACTAATGGTATGTGTAGTCCTCTGCACATAAAAAAAATTCAAATAGTAGTTAGCTTCTAGCACACAAATGCACTTATTACACAAAAAACACCAACTAAACTGACAAAACATTACGAAAAATAAGGAAATACATTAAGGAAAATACATAATTGAAAACCTAATCTTAATGGCAAAATTACCTTATTACAAACACCAAGAAGACTTATTTATAGTAGGGCTTCATCCTACTCCCGTTGAAGTAACAGGGTAACAATGTTCCATCAAGTGCCTCTAATTGGAAAGCACATGTTTCAAGTATGTGAGTGATAACATACGACCCCAACCAATGTACTTTGAGTTTTCCTGGATGCGGGAAAAACTTAGAATCATAAAGGAGCACCATTTGTCCAATTGTGAACTTTTTATCCTTTATGTTCCTATCATGCCATGTTTTTTTCCTAGCATTTTATTGTTTTTGACTCCAACGTGCTATTGCTCATCGCTCATCTAGCTTAATTAAATTTTCAATCCGATCTTCTAGTGCTTTCCCATCAGCTAGGCCTCCATCATGCGCAATACGTAAAGATGGTAACATGAATTCCATAGGAAGAACTTCTACATCAAACACTAACTTAAATGGTGTGGATTTTTTCAACCTTTTATATGTTGTTCGATATTCCCAAATTACTGTAGATACTTTATCATCCCAATCCTTTTGTCCAGCATCATAGATTTTTTTCAATGTCTGGGTAAAATTTTGTTGAAAGCCTCAGTAGTCCCATTTTCCTGAGGATGAAATGGTGTATTCTTATGGTCTGTAATCATGAATTTATCCAATAAAATTATGATTGTCTCATTCAGAAAGTGTGTGTCCCTATCACTGGTCAAAATTCAAGGACATCCATACTATGTAATAATATTTTCCCATAGAAACCTAGTTGTTGAACCATTGTACAATCCTTTGTATGCACTGATTCTACCCACCTTGTCAGATAATCTATGCAAGTTATGATATAACGTGATCCAGTCCTATGTGCAGTTGGTGAAATAGAACCCACAAAATCTATAGCCCATTTCTCAAACATTTCTGCACTATTAATAGGTCTTAGAGGCATTTCATCTCATTGACCTAGTTTCGCAAGACACTGACAGTGATCACAAGACTTGCAATAATCCTTACAATCTTTATACAGGGTCTCCCACCATAATCCAATGAGTAAAATATTGCATGTAGTGGCATCACCTACATAGTGACTACATGCAATACCACCATGAGCTTCCTCCATGATATCTGTGAGCTCATGTTCTAGTACACAACAATGTAATACATCATCCTGACCTAATTTGTACAGGTCACCACTAATCAACATATAAGGTGTCATGCGTAAAGTAAGTTGTTTCTTCTCTAAGGACTTCATTCCTTCTGGTGCCCTACCTATTTGTAGAAAGACAAAAATGTCCTCTAATTTTTATGGTGTTCATTGTAACTTATATAACTATGCATTTGGCATGGTATCTTCAATTGCCTATGCTTCTTCTCCTGACTGTATTCTAAATAAATGGTCGGGTCCATAATTACTTTTCCTTGGTTTGACCACAACTTTGAAATCAAATTCTTGAAATAAGAGTATCTATCTATATATGCTCCCCTTTAAAATGGGCTTGTTTACTAAATAATTCAATGTCGTGTGATATGTATAAAAGAAAAATGGTGTAGCTAGCAGGTACTGTCAGAATTTATGTAGCGCATAGATCATTGACAAAGCTTCACACTCTGTAGTTGTGTAATTATGTTCTGCAAGAGTTAGCTTTCTACTAGAAAAACAGATAGGATGATCTATAATACCTTCTCTAGGCTGAGCCAATACTGTGCCAATGGCCATGTCATAGGTGTCCACATGTACATGAAATGTTTTTTCCCATGAAGGAAAATGAAAAATAGGCGTGGTAGTAATTTTCTCCTTTAATCTCTTGAATGTGTGTTGTTGTGGTTCTCCCCAGTAGAATGTACCTTTTCCTTTCAGTAAATCCTCCAAAGGTGTGACAAATTTAGAATGCCCCTTTATGAATTTTCTATAATACCCTGTGTGACCCAAGAATCTACACACCTCACTTTAACTGGTAGACTCTTTCAGGCCTATAATGACTGTAACCTTAGCTGGATCAACCAAAAAACCTTCCTTACATATTATGTTTCCTAATAGTATTCCAAATGGTGTAGCAAATATGCACTTTTTGATGTTCAAAGAGATAATCAACTGTCTAAATATTTCAAACCTTAAGAGCAGATTGTCACAATGGTCTTTGACCACTTTGTACACCATCCAATCATCCAAATAGACCTATAAGAAGTTATGAATAAAGTCCTTGAACACTTGAACAACTATGCATGAAAATATAGCAGGCACATTTTTCAAACCAAACAACATCACAGTATAGGAAAAGTTACCCCATTCAGTAGTAAAAGTATTCTTTTCCTGATCCTCCTGAGCAATCCTAACCTGATGATACCCAGAGAACCCATCTGTAAACGAATAGATTTCACACCCTGAAATGCCTTCTAGTATTTTCTTAATGAAGGACATGGGAAAGGGATCAGTCACACATGCAACATTCATCTCCCTGTAGTCTACATAGATCCTAATCTGACCATCCTTCTTGATACAGATCACCATTGGACTAACCCATTCTTACACATCCATGGGCTTGATGATTCCAGACTTTAACATTTTGTCAATAACTTCTTTGAAATTTTCACACAAGTTGGGGTCCATCCTGTAGGGTCTCTTTCTAACTGGGAGCACACCCTCTTTAAGATTTATCCTCATCTCCCCTATAGATTCATGCATGCCTTTAAGTTCATGGTACCCCTGAGGGAATAAATCCTGATAATCATGTAGTAACTCTATGATTTTTCCCACTTCAGAGTCTGACCAATAGTCTCAAATTATGGCCTCCTTAGGCTCAGTATATGATCCAATATTCACTTTCCTACACTGTCCAACACCTCAGACCTACTTGTTAAATGGTTTACATCTATATTTTCTACTTCTTCCTCATCCACTAAGTATACCATTTTTCCTTTTTCTTTCTCAAGGAAAGCGAGCTGGGGTAGTGTGTCATCGGCCTCTGTCTCTTCAACAAGACGTGCTCCTAATTTTCCTTCATCCAATAACTCTTAAATGAGTTCTTTAGCCTTGGCACTATCCCCCATAGTCAAGTGATTTATGAATTTTAATGCTTCTTCCACCGGAGGCTTGTTAGACAAGAATTCAAACATTTGGGTCATTCCTGTAATTAAATCCTTCCAATTTCCAATCTCTCTACGGAGTTCTACATATACATACCAAACATGCACACAACCAAGTAAAGTGGAATAAAACTTGTGCATGTAGAGAAAAGGTGGTAAAGCTTCCTGCCCCTCTGTCCATATTCTCTCACACTTCTGAATGTGGTGTTGAACAAGTTGATTACCATGATAAGTGTAGATTTGAGCAAGTGCATTGCTCCTGAAGAACTAGTGACAAGAGCAATCCTAATTTCATTCCATCCTACAAGAGTATCCTTATAGACCACCCACAAGTGTGTTGTTGTCCCACGTAGTGTATATGCTAGCATATTTCTTATTTCCAGCAGGTCTATCCATTATTCTTCCATGGCGCGTAGGAAAACCATAGGATTTCCTTATTCAGTGTAACAAAGCACCGAGTTGCTACCTATTCTCTTGATATAACTCAGTTTTCTACCCTTAGGAAATATACTTTTTAGTTTGTGCCCTACCAACTCATAAGTGCTAAGAGCCCAATTATCACAAGAAACACTTTTAGTATCACTAATAGATTGTGCATCCTCCCACTAAAGGATTCCTTCCTTACATGGCTCAAGCACCTCGGGATCCTAGATGGTGGGTACATAAATCCTATTTAGTTCTTCACTCAAGGGCTCAACACAGGGAACATATTTGCCATCTGTTAAAGGGATAAGAACTCTTTCCTCCTTATTCATAAAAATGATATAACCCTTGTTGAACTAAAGATCAACATTATTTGCATAACACCAAGGATGCCCCAATAGAGTTGGCAATTTTTCTAACTCTGCCAATGCTAAAAAATCAAAATCTCCAGTGAACTTGGCTCCTTGTATGGTAATGTATGCATCTTTTAAAAATCTGATGGGAGTGGCCTTAATCTGGTTAGCCATGAACAACACATTAGAGGATGGCTTCAATAGAGGTCTCCCCATTTGTACCCATGCATCTAAGGTAAGGACATTGACTTTCCTACCTATATCAATTGGTATATTACTCAATAGCCACTCATACACAAAAACATTCAAAGTTATTTCCTTGTCATAATCTAGGCTATGAGGGGGAAGATTTACATGCAGATCTCATGTCTAGTCTCAGTACTTACACGTGGAGTATTTCCTTTTAACCAATTCCCCAACATTGGAATGATATTCTATTGGCGCAAAAATTTTCACACTTATTTCAAGTCATCCATATTAGTTTGAACCTTTTTTGATGCTTTCTTTTTCTCTATCTTCCGTGATTGCTCCTTTAAATACTATATTTCACCCTGAAGATTCCTGAGTACCTCCATGGTTTCCTGGTAAACCTCCTTGTGATGGGTGGGATCTGGGTACCGTGTATGTAGAACTTCCCCCTTAGTGATTGTAGACCTCTGTTGCAATGCCTCTTTATTGTGTGCCACTTCAGCGTGGGTCATGATCTTTACCTACAATGCCTCAGATTCTTCTTCCAACTTGGGCATCCACTGATTTTCCACAGTGCGTTATATCCTAACCCATCCCTACACCTTTGTTTTCCTATTTAGGAAGCATTGTAATTCATGATTCTGATAACGAATTCTAGAGCACTCATAACTATGATTCTTTCCATAGAAAGTTCATATAATATTCTGCAGTATATTGATGTTTATTTAGAATTTGGCTACATTAGATCCGAATTCTATAACATGTTCTGTGAGGCAACACCTGCTTCCACCACTGGAGAACTATTTCATTTTCTATCAAACAGAACTATCTTCCAGAAATTGTGTTGCTTCTGAGAAACTTGTTGTTCTCTTCCCCCGAGAAACAGATAAGCGCTTAGGGCTAGGACACAAGCACCCACCGCTACTGATCTGCTACTGGGAAGGTGTGTGCTTACCGTAGAGAGATCAGATCGATTATGAAGAACTCCTTTTTGTCTGGGAAAGACTACCTGTAAATAAGTACGCAAGACCACTAGATTTTAGTTAGACAACAAGTGAAGATACCTTAGGCCCATGAAATATCTAGAGCTCTGAGGTGGTCAGCTCCCCATTGTAATATGATTAAAGAAAATGATAACAAAGAACTTCACAATATATTCCCTCCCTGGTTCCTGGGATGGTCCATGTGGTGGCGACAGAAGGCTTATGTAGGAGATGATCCGGTATTAAAGGTGAGCTGATGAAGCTATCCTCTAGTGCTTTTCTGAGTGCTTGGGGGAGAGGTGACAGGTAGATCCAGTTACTTAGTTGCAATCTTGATAGGCTTGATGTCTCTTCTCTAGTAAACTCTTCTAGCTTGTCAATCACTTCTCTCCGTCCTACAAATGAATTTTGGATCCATTGTTTTTGGACTGGGGAAGGTCATTGCACACAGGGAATCGATGGTAGTTACGTAACCGATGGCGGTCGAGTAGGGACCGATGTCAGTTAGGTCAAAGTGGCTATTTTTAGTAAAATAGCCATCTTTCCCTCCTTTTCTCCTGAGGGATCAGTCGTGGGCTTGGTCAAGTTATTATTAGGTTTAGTTTTGATGCGGGTGAGGGGTGATGAGTCATGGGTGTAAGTTTGGACCAAGTCATAGGTCTTAATTAGGTTGGTTTAGGGTTAGGGCTAGGTCATGATGAGGTGGCAAGGTGAGGTGGCAGGGGTGGAGATGTGGATTTATTAATTGTATGGTAATTAATAAATAATTATGTGTGTAAGGTTTAGGTGGTGAGGTATGGTTAGGTTGCGAAGTGATATGGCGGGGTACAGGGCGTCGTAAGACCCAAATTTGGTGTCTACATTTGCCCCTTGTTATCATGTAGCTTGTCATGTAAAGCTGCACTGACAATAATAAGGAAGTGGTTGCCCCAGTTAAGGGTATAAGTAATCCCCCCTCAAATCTATCACAGATTGAAACGACGTGAAATCAGGGATAGGGTTGATAAAGGGTGAATGGTGTTCAGATGATGGTAAGATGGTGGGGTAAGTTCAAGGAAGCCGATGCACGTTGAAATGCAGGTAGTGCGACTAGGGTACATGAGTCTGAAGAGAAAACAAGCAATTCATAGGCAAAGGTCGATAGGAATTATCCAAACAAGGGTGATATAATCTGTGGTATCCAAGGCATAGGAAGTAGCTCCAGGGGATATAACGGGTAAGGTACCAGAATGTTTAGGCATGCTTGAAAAGACAGTACCAAATGGTTGGTTTGGTTGAAATAAATGTCACGGTCTTGGTCTAGGCAATGCTGGTCGGCTGAACAAGTCAAGTATCCTAGTTGGAACTAAAACACGAATAGGTGAGCTCAATGGAACAAATAGCTACATGATAGAATCTTAAATTGTGGGTCTTGGTCGAGGTACTTAATTGGTGCAGCCTTGGGTTAGGGTGATTGGTTGGTTGCAGCCTTGGGTCGGGCCGATTAGTTGGTCAACGGCCTTGGGTATGGGCCGATTGGTGGGTGGTTACGGCCTTCAGGTCGGGCCGATTAAAGTTGGTTGTGGGCCGTGGGTCGGGGCCGATTAGTTGGGTGTGGCCCTGAGTTGGGTAACCAAGATTGGGCAAGTGACGGCCTTATGGTTGGGGCCGATGAATAGTCTAACATGTGGCCTTATAGTCAAGAGTCGATCGGGTAGGTTGAGGCCTGGGTCGAAAGTATGTATACCAGAAATTGGTCGGATAAGGGCGGAAAGTTAGGTCAAGTAAGTACGAATACACGAAAATATCGGTAGACTATGAGTAATGCAAGAGATCGGTCACAACACATGATAGGTCTATGGGTAGGGGGATGGTCGGGCTAACCTTGTAGACCCCATGCCCTCCTAAGTGTTCGAGGAATGGAGACTATTGCACAAAGAAACGTGTGAGAGCCTCAGACCGATGTTATTGGTCACTTAGGACTAGGGAGAGATGAATTTTAGTAAGCCCATTTGGTCTGTGTTCATAGGTAGGTAGAATTAAGTTGGTTGACTAAAATTTTTGATGATTGGCAGAGGAAATATAGGTTGAGTGGACGGAGTACAGGTTATTGAAGTGAGGGTTAGTTCTTACCCAGAGATCAGGGACACCATTCCTGATTAAGGTTGTGGTGATCCCTGTGTTACTAGGTAGAAGAGGCAATAGGAATGACCCATAGCCTGGAGTGAACAGCTCGCTAGAGACAGAAGGATCACGATATGGTGATCCGAAAATAATCAGATTATTACAACCTGATCTCAGACCCTTATAGGCTTTAAATATTTGCTGATAATTTACTCCCTTTTAAGTAATCCAAAATTTAAAAATAATGCAAGACAATAACGAAAATTGCACACAGATTGATTACGGAGTTTGGCAATTGCCTACGTCTCCAGGTTCGTGGTCGAACCGTTCCACTAGTCAAAACTTGTAAGTTACAATAGTACTTTCACAAGAAAACCTAATGGAATTTTACTTGCCTATTGGTACTCCAGTTCTTCGGACGACAAGGGTGAAAAATAGCACCCGACTTCCACCTTCCTGGAGTACAATCTCCTTCGGCTGTGATCGGCCTTCCCGACGCTAAATAATGCGAAGCTAGCACTCCGGTCGACAATCCAGGATTTGACAAGTAAATGGTGTGGCGCTATGGGCCGACTAGGTAGTTTGAATAACTCCTAGCCACAAATATTTCATCTAATATTGCCTAAAATAATAGGCCAATAGACAATATTGGTCGACACATCCCGCAAATAAGCTTAACAAATAATAAGCTCGGGGATCGGTGTCTCCGTATGCACCAATGTGTCCACAACAAGCTTAACAAATAATAGGCTCGTGTTGTGTCCGTGTGTGTTTTTTACAATGAACGGGTTCCCTATTTATACAAATTTAGGGCCCAAAAATAATGGATTAAACAATTATCCATATAATCCTTAGGCCTAATATGCAGCCTAGCCCGTACATATAAATTGGGATAAGAATTCCCAATAAAGGGCGGATGCATTTTAATATGGGATTAATTCCCATTTGGCGCTAAGCATGATATTAAAATGGGTTAAAAATCCCATGTTGTGGCGGGCTAAGGATTGACATGGGATTAAATCCCAAGTGGAGCGGTGGATAAGAGGTAATGCCTTAGTGCTTTATTTGCAGGCTTTCCCCAACCGCATGAATGAAGTGGTCAATGACCACGTTGGAGCTTAATAGTAATGTATAAACATCTCCACCTTGGTTCGCCACGCGGAACAGTCCAAGCATGGCTTAATGCAATAATAAACTTGCTCAAAACATATGCATTTTTAATACTAATGTTCTAACATTAATATATATATATGGTGTATGTGTAGTGTATATATATATATATATATATGTGTGGCATTTTGTATAGCTATATGGCGCCATTGGGAACGTGAACTTACCAATATGGCGATAATATTATTTCGACCCATACAATGGTGGCTCCCCTCAGAAATAATCCTGTAGTTCCACTTGTCGTCTCCCGATAGGATCAAATTGAGCAAACAATTCGATTTTGTGTTGGCAAGCCACGTGTCACAGTGCGATTCGGTCCAATATTGACCAGTTGACCATAATTGACTTTCCCGTTGACTGAACCGAACATATCTAGAGCTCCCGATGTCCGTTTGTCGTGTTCTCATAGTCATTGGAAAGCTCTCGAGATGATCTTCTGCACTGACACCATTTAGAGATGTTTAGGGAACTTTCAGAAATGAGCTAAACAAATCACGTATTATTATAGGATGAGCTTGAATCCCTAGGTACCTTGCATAGGCGAGAAGTCGATTAGTTGAAAAGAGTTGTACAATCACAATATATCAGATATATGCACGTCCCTTGAGTTTTGTTAATTGTGAAGAATGGTGAGGTTAGGTGGATGGTATGGCTGGGGCACAAAGAACTTATTATAAGGTGATTATTCTGACGGAAGAGAACCAAACCAAAATAGACAAGTCCATGACTCAAAAGTACTTTTGAATACTGCTTTTATTTTTCTTGATATAGACTGATCGATACGTGGGAAGTCTATATGGGATATGCATTTTGTTGTTCTTGAGGTCTTCACAAAGTTGATCAATGTGAGAAGCTTCTGATAGAGGCTGGCTTTGTATAGTTTGTCCTTCGAGGGAGCAATCTACTTATAGTAGCAGATGCAGCTTTTGCACATAGCTTTCCTTCGAGGGAACAATCTAGTTTATAATAGTAGATGTGGATTTGCACATAGCTGTGCTTCGAGGGAACAATCTAGTTTATAGCTTAGAGGTCTAGATGTCTATTTGACATGAAGCATCTAGTTTTGGCAGGAAGTTTGACTCAAGAATATCCCAGAATTGTATAATTGAGAACTCTGTTATTTTGATACTTTTAAGTCATGGACCAGACTGAAAAGGAGAAGGCATCTTTAAGAGGAGGTGATGATCAAAATACGTGAGGTTGGATTTTACTTTGAGATGCATGACAAAAAAAAGGTGTATGAGGTGGTAAATGCGCTCAAGGCACGAGCGCAAGGTAGATAAGAAGTGATGTAACACTAAATTCAACAAAAGAATGGTCAGAGATGCAAGGCATTAAGGGGTTCAGGCTCGGGTTTACCATTAAATGAAGTTAAACGATAAATACCTAATCCGTAAGTGTGGAGTGATAATGTAAGGCCCAATCTAATTAGGAGAAAATTTTCCATGTTGGCTCTTTTCTAGTTTGGTTACATGTTGATTCTCTTTGAGAACAAGATCGCCAATCTTAAAGGTACACTCATGAATTATCTTTATCATAAGCACACTTGATGCTCTTTTGATAGATTTGAAGGTGGTCAAGAGCTATAAGACGACACTTGTCAAGAAGCTCTAATTGGGCTAACCGCTCCTGGCAGAAATCATTATTGGTGAGAATATCCTGGAGAGATATTCTTAGGGAGGGGATTTCTATTTCGAGAGGCAAGACAACCTTAGTACCATATACCAAAGAGAATGGTGTGGTATTAGTGGAGGTACAAATGCTGGTACGATAAGCCCAAAGGGCAAAGGGGATGTGATCAGGCCAATTTTTTCCAGAATCGTTAACGACTTTCATGAGAATTTTGGTTAGGGTTTTGTTAGAAGATTTGGCTTGACCATTTGCTTGTGGATAGTAAGGTGATGAGAAGCTAAGTTTGATACCAAAGTTGGTCACAAAGGTCTTGTAACAAACTTATTTTTGAAAGAAGGGTGTTCCAGCTATTCGTTGATCAGGCGATGAGGAACACCAAAATGACAGATGGATGTGATGGTTGATGAACTCTACGATTCTATTTATTTGGTTTTGGAGTCAGAAATCAGAGTGGAATGTGCCTCCAAAGCATTGTCAGTGTAATGATTCGGTTGGCATGTCAGCGTAGGATCCCAACACGTGAGCATTGCGAAGAAGGCATGGAGTGAAGGTATTCAAGGCAATAAGGTCTAAACCCCATTGTGAGAAAGGCCAAAGATCCCAATGTGACCTGTAGCGTCCTGGCTATGTGAGTATGTTGAAGGTTGGCATGTTGTTGACACATTCACACAATGCTTAACAGTATTCAGATAGTAAGTCGCGTTGAATATAAGAGTCATTCGCGCCAAGGTAAGTAGCCTAGGCGAAGGAGTCCGTTTGGCCATCGGCAAGGCCACTAAAATGTCCACCACATTAATTCCGTCATGAAAGTCTGGTTGGATCATGTATAGATGACCTCCGCGCCAGTTAGACATCGAAGGAGGATGCTTCATAAAATCCACATTGATAAGTGAGAGGAGTCCCCCCATGATAGACATTTACGAGAAACACTTTTAAGAAAAACATGTTTTCGGGTACTATTAAGGTCAGGTGGGAGAATAGACGTTGTCAAAATAGTCGTGATGATTGGTTCAGATACCAGGTATCCTGTCGAATTAGCAGATACATTATTTACCGGATACAACTGACATCCGAGGTTTCTTTGGTGTAAGATGTGGCAAAAAATTTGTTGGACCAAGACAAATATGTCAGAGTCAGTTGTGTGAGGCAAAAATTTTTGTAGTGATGGCCAATGCATTGCCATAGTCGGCACAAATTTCATTAAGACCGAAACGGGGAATCCTTTGGATAGAATAATGAGAAAATACAGGTCAAAAGCGAATCCACGATAATGTTTGTACTTTTGAAGTTTCTCATTTTTACATTGGTAGATGTCAGTAACTTGATTTACTACCAATTGGAGAGTCATCGAAAATGTTAATAGACTTTGCACCTAAGTCGTAATGCAACCTGGAAACCATAAAACCAGGGCCTAGTATTCCGCTGTATTATTAGGTGGTCCGTTGGAAATTGAGCCGGAATGAAACGACGGTCGTAGGTTCAACATCAAGCAGGTAACTGTCCATACAAAGCCTGTGGGGTCCACTGGAAAGTTGCTAATGTTATATAGGTGATCCATCCCCCAGAAGTAGGGTCATTAGATACGACACATCTACTAAGTGATCTGAGGTTACGATGTTGCTCCGTAGGGAAAGTAAAATTGGTAAATTGTTCGGCGGCTTGGTAAATTCATTGGTGTTGAAACTCAAGGTCGTAGGTCGGTGAGCTAAGCCTAAGCCATCGGGTGATGCGTGTGGGTCTAGTATGATGGTTTGACATACATATAATGTATGGGGTCAGTGTTGACTGATGACAAGCACATCATTAGGGTGATATAAGGAGGTAATGTGCGGAGTTTGGTGGCCACAAATGATAGGGGGAGCATCAAATTTTCTACGTGTGTATGACCTAGTCTTGTAATCCACAAGAGTTTTACGGCATCTATGTAAGGTAAAGGGACTTGCATCTCGATAGCTCAGAGTCACGATGTGCGAGCATGGGCTCCTAACAACATGTTGTCAGTGGCAGATTCTCCCTAAAGGTACATAGAAGGGTGATCATCCTGAGGTACGTGGCCCTACACAAATTTTAAGGATCACGGTGCCTAAAGTAGAAGTAATAGCATCATTGAATGGACGTAACATGGTTGATTTGGCACACATGCAGATAGAAGGGATATTCATTTATTGGAAGGCTTTGGAAGAGATGATGTTTAGGCTAGTGCCCCCATCAATCATAACACAATGTACTCCAGATGTCCCGGACATAACCCGAGATGAAAAGAGCAGGGGTCATGATCTTCTGCACCAAAGACGATAATTTAATCTTCGGAGAAACTAACAGTAGCGGCTTACTGTACAAGGACAGAAGTTGGTAGATTGTTTGGTGAGAGAATCAACATGGTTAGGTGTTAAGATGGAGGGCAACAGGCAAGGTTTCGTTAGGTAGGACCTCTATCCCTTGAAGGATTTCAATGAGAGCTTGTCGATGAGATTCAGAGGTTTCAATGAGATCATTATAGTGTCATTTTTACAGGTGATTGGTGAAGCTGTTTGATCATGGTACGATGGGCAACTCCATCAGAGACGGGGTAGGCAGGTCCACGAATAACCACTTTAGGTGGTGGTGTGATCGGGATGGCAGGACAGAGAAAGAGAGGCCACAAGTGTACTTTCTTTAGCTTTCCCATTGTTTTTCTGCCCTCGAGTAGCAATACTAATCATGTTGATCTCGCTAAACATGAGAGGAGGAGGAAGATGGCATGGATAAGTCATTGTCTTCGAGAGGTGGGGTTACAATAATGATAGATCTTGGTGAGGCGTGGGGACAGGTGGTATAGGAGAGGGGATTGAATCTAAAGGTTTCTCCCTTTGTAAGTTGTCTTTCTTAACCTTTCTATTTGAGATAGGTGACTGACGCAAAGGATGGATTTCAATGCTTTGCATCCTTCTACCTCGTGTCCTGGTGTGCGGTGGTAAGGTGCAGATTTTAGACTCATCATAACCTATAGGTTGAGGTTTATATGGATCATAGCGTCGGAGTGGGGGGTAGGGAAATGGTCGCATTCTCCACAAAACATATCAAGGATCTTGGCATAAGATCCTTTGAGTGGGTCAAAGTCAGAGGAAGATGAGGCTATTGATTGGGTGGATTTTGGTAATGGTTGGGTATGGTTTGGTTCGTACAGGTGGTGGTTTAGACAAGGGGTTTTGATAATTGGATTTAACTAAATGTGGATTCTTCGGTGCAGAAGTCATGTTTAGCTGGGTAGATGATGAGGCCACAGATGACGTTGGTGGCAAGAAACAACCACGGGGGAAAGAAGGAAGTGATAGCAAACAAATCCTTTGATGATGGAGTTTGTTTAGGGTTGGTAGGTGGACAGGATACTTGGGGGGTGACGGTGTTGATACACCCATGGATCTCTGTATCGGTGTAGAAGGTGCATGCCATTTTAAAGAAAACATAGGAGGTATGATGTATTGAGGCAAGGTGGAGGGGTGAAGTCCTAATATAGAAGGTAGGTGTGACGGTGAGGGTTTTAGTTGTGACAGAGGCATAGATTAGACTTGAGGAGATTGGGTCTGTCTCCTAGGTGGATGGACGGCTTTATTTTTGGATAAATCTTACCGTTTAGGTGGGTGGTGTGTTAGGCTGGGTATTGGTGAAGTCCCCAAGCGTAGGGGAAGGTTTGGTTTGGTTAATAGAGGGTGGATGAGGTATTCGGTAGAGATGAGGGGGGTGAAGATGAGGACATAGGCATTTTGAGCTTTTGTAAACACCTTGGGTAAATGGTAGAGGTGTCTGGATCGGTCATCTACATTTGAGTAGAGCATGGTGTACTCAAATGCTCCCATAGGACTCGTCTATCTTCTGAGGGATGACAAGCTTAACATTGTGAAGAATAAATTTTGTATGGAAGAGAGGTGGATAGTGATTCCGGTCCACTGTGGGTGTGATACAGGGGGTAAATGAGGTGCTCTATCAATGGGTGTTAAGAGGTCAACCGGTCGCTGAAAAGATTTAGGCAATAAAGAACTACATAGCTAGGAAGGCATGTTTGAGGGGATCCGTCATGATTAAGGAGTTTGGTGATGTCGGTTCAAGAGGTTTCTCTTCTAAAGATGATAGAAATAGTGGGCGACCCTTCTTCTTTTATAGTAAGAGTGGGGGAAGGAAATGTTTGCGAAATAGATAAGTTAGATAACATCCGCTCACAGTCTTGCAGGGATGTGGTGTAAGAAGACTCATTCGTGAGAAGAGGACTCTGGGTGGTTAATTCCTTTATGGGTAAAGGAATGGCAAGGTTATCGTCTTGTCTTGATGGGGGTGTAGGGGGTGCGGATCCCTGCGTTAGTGAAGAGGCCTAATGCAAAATTTCCTCGATAGAAGATTTTGGTTGGGAGTTGAAAACTGCATGGATTTCATGAACACTCTTCTCCTCAGCTGAGGTGTCTTGATTTGTGTTACTGTTAGATGCATGGTTTGGAAATGGTTTAGTTGAAGATTTTTAAATTTCGATTAACGGGGGCATTAGGATTGTCGAGAGTTATATCCCCTGCATCAACCATTTCCTACACTATGTTTTTCAACATCTTGCATTTTTCGTGACTGTGTCCCTTCACGCGATGGAAGTTACAGAAGTCATTTTCTTTATACCAAGAAGGAATAGTGCGAGGTGGAATCAAACTCGGAGTGAGGTTTAACAGGAGGCAAGGTGATAGCTCCTACTTTAAGCAATTTGTCTAAGATCACACCATAAGTTTCTCCGAAGGGAGTATAGTTGATGGGGTCGGCTTTATACTTATAGGTGGCTTTCGGCTGGGTATTAGATGGTGCTTGAGATTTGACCATCACAGTGTGTACGTCACTCCTTTTGATTTTGAAGTAGTCGATGTGTGAGAAATGGGTGGTGTTGGGTTTGGTGGTAGAGTCTTGGGTAGAAAAATTTGATTTTTTTGTTGCGTAACCTTAATTTCTCTTCCTCTAAGGCTCGAATCTCTAGTTTCCGAGCCATAGTAAGAGGCCTCATCAAAGGTGCGGAAAGTTTTAAGTTGGAGGGTGGGAGAAATTTGATTAGTGTAGGTCCAGCGTAAATATTTCGATGAGCTAGTCTTGAGGTAAGGCGTAAGTAAGTTGGTTGATGAGGCCCCGCCATCATTTAACGAAATCTGTGATAGACTCATCTTCAAATTATCAGATGGCATAGAGGTCGGTAATGGATACTTTCTTGGCAATATTGATGGAGAAGTGATCCAAGAAATATTGGGCTAACTGGTTAAAGGAGAAGATTGAATGCTAAGTTAAAGCACTGTACCACTCCAAGGCAGGTCCTGATAAGGACATGGGAAAGGTACGGAGTAGTAAGGCATCGTCATGAGAAATCAGATAGCAGGCATGTCTAAACGATCGCAAGTGTTGTTGAGGGTCCTCCTTACTATTAAAGTGAATAAATTTCAGTAATTCCCATTGAGGAGGATATGTATGAAGTGGGGACAGAAGGATGAATAGCGCTCCGACAAACTTGCTCACATGTCAGGGTGTTTACAACTTCCTGAAACAGAAAGCTTCAAGATTTTGCATCTTGTCCATCATCTGTTTGATTAAATCATTGTTGGGTTAGATGATGGCACTGTCATTGTAAACAGAGGAGGATTGGTCCAAGAGCTGCTACTAGACAATGGTGGGATTAAATGTTGATAAGATAATGGTGATGAATGTGTTGGGGCAGCCGAATAAGGGTGTCCTATATAAGAGGTTGAAGCCACCGGATGAGTGTGTGGAAATGAAAAGGTGGGCGGAGCTTGTGAGGGAAAGCTCGTTGTGTATAGGTGGCAGGGAGCAAGTTATGAAAGAGACAGTCTGTGAGAGAGATGAGGTATGGTTAGTGGATGGTAGTGATATGTGGGGTCTCGGATTAACGAAAGGAAAACCAATCGGTGCAGTATGAACTACCAAAGCTACTAAGCTAGGAGACGGGACTAAGGATGAAGATGGTGAGGTGGAGTTATTAGGTGGGGAGGGAGCTAAGTGAGCAGCGATACTAATAGGCCTACCAACGAGGAGCTAACCGTTGGGTGTACGGTCAGGGGTATGAGCCAAATAATGTTGTACAACGCTAGGATTAGCATCCAAAAATTTGGCAAATTCCTTATCTCCTACAGGGATCTTAGGAAAATTGCTGGTATCCATAGGATTCCCCATAGGATGCGAAGGGGGTGACTCAGGAAAATGCACGAAATAGGCATGTGAAACCATGGCTACTGCTATTTTCTGGGTGATAACAACCATGGAAAAGAGGACACAGCAGGGATTTAATCAATCCGGAACGAAAACAACAACAAAATGTTGGAATTGGTAGGTTGCTGGTTTGTCGAGAACTGTGAAAGACAGTAACTGATATCAGTCTGATAACCGATGTCAGTCAGACTGTAGCCGGCGTCGGTCAGTTAACCGATGTCAGTAGAATAGGACCGGTGTCGGTCACTGTGAAAGAAAAGAGAAGATGTAAGAAGCTGCTGGTTTGGGATTAACAATGCTTAGTATACCCACCAAACTGTTTTGAAGTGATCACTGAAACAAGGTATGACAGAGAAATAGAACTAAAAACAAGCAAGATGCACAAGAAAATCAAGAGACTAACCCTAGGATTAGTTTTAATTATTGTGGGCTTATGCCTTAGACACAAGATGATGTCAATCCTAAATAAAAGACCTAAGGGAGATGTCAAGTTTGTTTTGGCTTATAAGGTTACCTCAATCGGGCGGAGGAATACCGCGGAAAAGGGGGGATGTTTGAGCTATTGTGTTGATTATGATGTGATTTGGTATGTGTTGTGCAGTGAGAGTAAGATTAATTTCTTGTCAATACCATGGATATCACCCCCACGTGTACGACCTGTTACTTAATCTACATTTACTAGAATTAAAAACAACAAGCAAGAATGTGATGCACGTGTTTTAAACCCAAATCGAAAATGATATTCGATGAAGCAAAGAAGATGACTTTCACTAGTTCATAGATTCCAAAGAAAGACAAATTCTTTTACCAAAATGACAAAATATTTGGTGAATCTTTAGAAGAAAGAAACAACAAGTATGCTCCCTATATGAAAGCAAGCAAGAAAGAAAGAAACCCAAAATGGGTCCCACCGGGCGTGCCAAAATGTTTCACGCAGAATTTCTTTCCGAAATAGAGTTGCTTCTATCCTTTCATTCTCTTGAGAAACAGATAAGGGGTTAGGGCTAGGAGGAATACCTGTTGAGTGTTGGGAAGGTGTGCACGTACCATAGAGAGATCAGACCGATTGTGGAGAACTCCTTTTTGTCTATGAAGGACTACTCGTTCTTGATGAAGATTCAGGTCTAAGGAATGTAGTGACGAATGCCAGATTCAGGTGGGATGATCCGACAATCAAAAGTGAGCTGATGAAGCTATCCTCTGACTTTTTCGGTGCTTGGACGAGTGTGAAGGTGATCCAGTTCCTCAGTTGCAATCTTGGGCTCGACATCCTTCTCTGCAAACTCTTCTCTTTTCTTCACTTGTCTCCGTCTTGCAAATGAATTCTGGATCCTTTCTTTTTGGTTGGGGGAGGTCATTAACAGGGAACCGATGGCGGTTACGTAACCGATGGCGGTCGAGTAGGAACCGATGTCGGTTAGGTCAAAGTGGCTATTTTTAGTAAAACAGCCATCTTTCCCTCCTTTTCTCCTGAGGGATCAGTTGTGGGCTTGGTCAAGTTATTATTAGGTTTGTTTTGATGTGGGTGAGGGGTGATGAGTCATGGGTGTGAGTCTGGACCAAGTCATAGGTCTTAATTAGGTTGGTTTAGGGTTAGGGCTAGGTCATGATGAGGTGGCAAGGTGAGGTGGCAGGGGTGGAGATGTGGATTTATTAATTATATGGTAATTAATAAATAATTAAGTGTGTAAGGTTTAGGTGGTGAGGTATAGTTAGGTTGCGAGGTGATATGCAGGGTACAGAGCGTTGTAAGACCCAAATTTGGTGTCTACAATAGCCTTGGCCGCCATATCCTCCTCGAAACCCTCGACCTATGCCATGACTTCCTTTGAAACATCCTTCACTCTAATCATAGCGAGCCTAATTATGAACCTGATCCTAATGCTCATTCTTTCCTTTTTAGAGTTATCTAAAATTCTTGTCTTTCGTACATTGATTTCTATAACATCATGGATCTATCCAATCAGTCAGAAGTCTTCCATGTCATGAGTCATGGACCTACATATTTTGCGAGTGAGCATGAGACATTCTTCCTTATCGTGCATGTTATAGTAATAGGAAAACAGCTAGCATCATAGTTTAGATGGCATATCTCACAGTCTAACAACAAGTGAGCGCATTGATCTGCAGAGACAACTATCCTCTATGTGTGACCTTCCACTTCACAATTTGTTCACCAAATCCCTATGCACGTCTCATGTACTGATTTTTCCGATAGTTTCTCCAATTGATTCATGCCATAGCTTTGATTTCTTCTTCTAAAAATGGGCTTATCCCAATTGTCTATACTTCCAACTACCTCAGCGTGTAAAGCTGGCTTCAAGTGCCCCACAAATGGATCAGTGTATGTTTTATGTGATAGCACCCTTCTAAAAGATGTAATCAGGCCTCTAATGAACCATTGTGCATGTTGGCTTGCGTGAATATCATAAGACAAGCTTAGATAACAGTCATTTTAAAATGGGCACCATACTCTCTAACACTCTCAGTAGTTCCTTGTTTGATATCCTTTAAGCTCACTTATACTTTTATGCTCAGAAACTCAGGGATGTGAAACTCTTTAAGGAAAGCATCTTATAAGGCTGCATAGTCTATGCAAGTCTGACCAAGGTCAAACTTTATATACCAAATGTGTGCGTACCCTTTGTAATGTAGTAGAAAATTGACTTTCACCTATGCTTAGAAGTCTATGATTCCTTTTGTGTGACACATTATTTCACACATATTTACATGTTCAACAACATATTCTATGCCCTTATACTCTAGAAGACGAAGAGACATACTCCATGTAAATATTTTGGGGTTGGTGCGGACCTTGCCCACCTGATCCAGAACATCTTGTGTTTCATCTCACCTCCAAAACCACCTAGATCCACCTGGAGCGAGATCTACCTATACCTCCTAATCCCACAACTTGTAGTTGGGGTTAGACCAAAAGATGTACTTCCTTGTGTCCCCAACAATAGTAATGAACTATAGCCCTGACAATCTAGTGAAGTGTTACTACTCCCAGAATATAATCTAAAAATTTGTGCACCTAAATTCTATGTGAGATGATACACCCAGTGAAAAGGAACTCCCATATAACAACGAAAGCCATTTTCACGGTACCATTTTTGTGCTCTCTTATAAGACTCGCTCCTGCTCTCCAACTGCTTGATATTAAGATTGATTGACTATTTTTTGTCCTAGATGTTGGAAAACCAATTGTAAGGGCAAGGTCACCAAGTGGATTTAGATGTGTGCCCGCATAGCTCAGGTTGTCTCTTCTAGCACACTTCTTCATGAGGTCGAGGAGGTTTCCCTTTCATGCTTTCCCAAATGAGGGAGTTCCTGATGCTCAGGTTCCACATATTTTGCGTGAACTTCAAACTCCTTCCTGAATTATCTTTCTACACATGATGCCATTTGTTCCGCAACATCCAGATCCTTCTCTATCTCACCTTCTCACGCACACCTCATTATACTCAAGCCACCTTTCCTCTCTCTTCCTCTCTATCGCTAGGTCTGCCATATTTCACCAATCCTGCGCCTTCTCCCTGTGCGTGGTGGGGTTTAGTTAGCCATCAGTTTTCTCTCAAAATTCAAAGCTACCATCAAAATTTTGATTGTTAGTGGAATTCCTTGGAGGTAAGTTCCCCTAGGATATTGTAAAAACTAGAATTCAGCTACCTCTATGGGCATAAATAAGTGGAAATTGAGTATCTCCAAGATATAGCTTGTTCAGAAACACCATGGAACCACGTATCCACAACGTGATTCCAAATTAGATCAACATCATAAAGGGTTTGAAATTCTTCCTACATCTAGATAAGTGTGTGATACCTCTAATTCCATGTTTATACGCATAAGCAACAAGCCACTCGTTATAAATTCTATCGGAAATATAAATGAAGAAACTATCATACAAACAGTCATTCAAATTCTGCTCCACCCACGTTTGTGCATTAAACTCAGATCTAGTGCTGAACCGCCATGCTCTATTATTCTTCTAGGTCATGTATCCACTACTTCAACACTTTCTAGGGTCAACTAGTATGTCTTCATTGATGAACCATCTTGGAAAAAAACTTAAAAAGAGGTCCCAGACAATGGAACCAATGATACAGCCTAGAATCTCACTAGTAAGAGCCTAGAGCGCACTGGCACATCACTCAACCTAGAACAAATGCTCACCCGAAGCATGTAATGCTACTAGGTCCCTCTTTAGGGTTACTATTGTAGGATGTTAGCATGATGAAGACTTAAAGAATTCAAATGCTATGATTAAGATATCATTCTACAGTACATATTCAGATCTAGATCTAAACAATAATAGACTTAAGATGATAACCATCATGAAATCAAGCATGCACGAACCAATTATACTCGGGATTTGACACTCTGATTTCATCCAATACATTCCATTACTATTAAACATGATGAAACACATAGAAGCTTATTATGCAATAATTAGTACCATAGGTTTATGCGTGTACATCAGAAATTTGGCTGCAAAACCTCACAATAAGCTCAGTTCTTATATGACTATTCACTATGTTACACAGTTAACTACATATTTATAAGGGTGGGTACTTTCCCTTCACCGCTTATCTCATTCCCAAAAATAGGTCGCATGCTATTATTAGCCAGCGTGGCATTACAATAATAGCCTCACATATCAATTCAAATGCTAACAATAGACTTCTTCTATCTTAACTGTCATTAGAAAATCTATTCTTAGTATGTACCCATGCTTTGTATCTGATCAAAAATAGCCAATTCCGTGTCGCATAAGTAACTAGATCCTCACGCTAATCATCCCAACCAATGCGTGGTCGATCATATGTGAAAACAGATAAGTCTAACCAATCATATCAAGTGTTGTCTGTCCTCCAGCTGCATATCTCCTAACCCGATCATGATCGTGCTCGTTGGTGAAAAACAGCTTTTCAGTTCCACCTGAAACCTTCTCTATGTCCGTAAGCCCATACCATTTCCTATTGCAATCATTCTGTGCTATTTTCCAAGTAGGCATGCTATCTACATCAGGTTACGCTAAAAACCAACAACCTTTACCTCATGTTCCTTTTCTAAGTGCCGGATTTTACCTACCTTCACAAGGGACTTGACCACTAAAAACTCATAGAAATTCTTAAATGTGATCATGTGACTTTGTTATTTTACCATACCTTAGCATAGTCAATCATGCCACGTACCTAAAGGGTACCTGGACCTAACCTACTTTTTTCATGACCAATCTGAACTATGGTGGTACTTGTCATTATCCTTGCTTATGTTGTTACCTATGTTATTATCTAGCCTAATGCAACCATGACATCTTCATTATTGGGTAGATTGTTGTTTATCCTATACAGGAATCAAACCATGTGACGTACCGGATCAGTACCTAAAAGGATTCCCTTTTCACCAAAATCAATCAGGCATTGTGTAATTTATTCACTCAACCATATCCTATTAGTATGACCCTGGATACCCCAATCATTGACTCAATGTGTGATAGTGATAAACCAAATCAACCATAAACGATGTAGATTTTACAAGCTGTATTCATCCTAGTACCAACATATGTACTTCTCTACCCGTAGCATGAGTTTGAACTAACATTAGCCTTACCCATTATTGACACTGGCTATATAGGCATATACTCCAATTTGATGCATTGGACCCTTAGCTCACCTACCTTCAAGGCTTTACAACTAACTAACATTTATCACACCACTCATGACTTCAATAACATTTCACTAATTGACTTAGTTTGAGGAAGATTTTTCACCCACATTCGGGGAAACCCTAAACAATCTAACCATGCATGGGGCAATCACCTCCAATTTTCTTACAACATCGCTATCATACATCCTTCACGATTCACATTAAAATATAGACACCAAAATTTTGGTCATATCTACCCTTATAAACCTCAGTTAATTAGATTAACCATGCATCCTATCTATTCATATACCCATAGTGCACATGGATTAATTAAATTAATTACCTTAATCAATATCCTTAACTTAACCATGCCTCACCTAGCCACCTCAATCAATGACCTGACTCAAACCATGCATTAATGACCTAATATTTAAGTCTAAGCCTATCCTAACTTCAACTAGGACTTAGAACTAAACCTAACTGACTTAACTCCTATTAACAAACCTAAAAGGACTCCTACGTCATCCTTGCCATGATCTATCACTCAAGACTCATGCAGAAGATTGGCGATCACACCAAAAATAGCAATAATCTCACTATTTTTGGCACATACCTAGATATTCCTGGAAATTGAACCAACGTACATTTATACCTCAACCAACCTGCATGTCACCTAACCATTGATGGTTAGGTTAAATATATTTCTGAAAAGCCTTTGTTGTAGGTTGGTCATTTCAATTCAGGATCTCATACAAATAGAGACTTGGAGCACTCAATTTCTCTTAGCACTACATGCAAAATAAAGACACGCATGGGAGAACTACCAACATCGGTCAACATTCTATCACCTTCTTCATGATCACAAATTCCTCAACTAGAGACAACATGCAGGATCTGAACTATCCGAATTGAAATATACGACAATGGCTCTTCTCTCTAGATGACTATGTCATCACTCCATCTTCATCACCTACACTCTCGACATGATCTTCCCAGTAAGTACCTAACATCTCTTCAGTTAATCTCTATTTCCTATGTCAATAGATCACCATTTATTCATCTATGTAGTCTATTTCTCTCCACATTTTTACTACTTCCTTACCTTCACATCAACCCATCACCTGACTATTTAGCCGAGAGTTTTCACCACATTTTCACCCTATCCTAAGTCATCCCTGAATCACTCAGAACCATTTTACTTACCCTCATCTTCACAGATTTACAAGCATTTGTACAAATGCACATAGAGCTTACAAACTAGTTTCTAAGAACCTATTTACTAACCTACCCCTACTAATGCCAGTTGTGACCAAATGAACGTCGTGTCACTCTACCTAACTAGCATCAGTCACACATTTGATGTCACTGTTACCTATGTGTCTATCAATATAGCTTAGACCAGTGAGCTCAACCCATAATCCTTTCCATAGCCCAGAACTCATATCCTTAGCATACCTTACCCAGAGCCTGTACCAGACCTGTGTACTCAATACCAACCCAATCAATCCTGCACCTATTTTTACCTCAATCAAAATTTTATCATGAACTTTCTTATTCTTTTTGTATGAGATACCTAAATCATTTCAATTCTAATAAGAATTGTTATTTCATGTATGATTTTTGGATAGCATTAATATTGTTATATAGAAGTGGATTACATAGCCTCTTCAGGGACCTAGTCACACGTGTTGCAATCTAGCTACTACTAGGTAGTCCACTCGTTGTTTGATCTCCATTACCCTATTACCCAATCGACACTGTTTTGCCCATTATATAGGTAGTTACTCCAATTTGACCATTAGGGAGCTTCACCCAAAGTCACCCATTGGACCAGGACATTCAAATGCACACACTACCTTAAACTTACAACAATCTACACATAGGTATTCACACTTTGGCACTCACTGACTCCGTATAACTACCTCACTAGATCTGGTTTGAATATGGTGAAACATTGTGATCACCTTCACCCACACTCGGGGAAAACCCTGCTCTCATCCATGCATGGGGCAATCACCTCCTATTTTTTTCAGCTGTCGCTTATCAATACAAGCTACGCGATAAAAAGGGGTAAAATATAGACACCAAAATTAGGTCATATTACCCTTATAACCCCGTTAATTAAATTAACCATTCCTTATCTATTCATATCCCATAGTGCACATGATTAATTTAATTAATTACCTTAATTAATTTAATTAACATCCTCACCTAGCCACCTCAACTCCATGACCCACTCATACCCCATTAATAACCTAATACCAAGTCTAAGCCTATCCTAACCAACTAGGAATTAGTCTAAACCTAGAATTAACTCCTATTAAAAAACCTAAGAGGGACTCTTACTCATCCTTCTCGTGATCTATCACTCGAGACTTAGACGAAGATTGAAGACCACACCAAAAATAGCAACAGTCAGGACTATTTTTGGTTAGCCTAGATATTCTCTGCCTTAACCGACGTCATGGTTATACCTCAACTGACCTCGGTCCCCTAACCATTGTCACTGGTTAGGTTAAATACATTTCCAAAAGCCTTTGTTGAGATTAGTTCATTCAATTCAGGATCTCACACAAATAGAGACTTGGAGCACTCGAATTTCTGAAGCACTCAGGAAAAAAAAAAGCACCCAGGGGAGAACTACCAACAACCATCAACATCTATCACCTTCTTCATGATCATGGATTCACACAAAGAAACACAGAGGCTCAAAATTCCATTGAACATATACGACAACCCTTCTCTCTAGATCTCTGTCATCAGTTTTTTTCATCACCTGCACTCTCCAGACCCATTCTTCAGTAAGTACCTAACATCTCTTCAGTTATCTCTATTTTATGTCAATAAGATCATCATTACTCTTATTAATTTATTTCTTTATACATCTGTACACCTCCTTCCTCACACCAACCTATCACCTTACTATATCTATCCCTTTCACCTATCTTCATCCTCTCCTATTCATCCTTGAGTCACTAATGCCATTTTACGATCTCATCTTCACCATTTCCATCCTCTGAGAAATCACAAAGAGCTTCAAAACCAGTTTCTAAGACTCTTTTACTAACTGCCCCTACCAAGGCTAGTTAGCCAACTGACATCAATCATCCTACCAAACCAGAATCTTTCACATAGCTGACATCGGTTATTGTGTCTAGAAACATACCTCATACTAGCAAGCTCATAGCCTATAATGACTCCTAATCTTTACCAAATCTTACCCAAAGCCTATGCTAGACCTGCAACCCAATACCAACCCATCACCTAGCCTGTTTTGACCTCAATCACCTTTTATCTAACATTTTTTTATTTTTTTTGGACGAGATACCTAAATCATTTCAATTCCAATAAGATTTTTATTTCATGTTTATTTTAGATAGCATTAATATTGTTATATAAAAGTGGATTGACAGCCTGTTCAGGGAGAATCACACTTCCCAGATCTATCTTCTACTAGGTAGTCCACTCGTTGTTTTATTTAACTCTATCTGGTGGTATTGTTTTGCATTTTACAGGTAGTTCCTTCTAGCCAAAAGGGAGCTCTCATAGTTATCATTGGATCAAGAAATTGGAACACGCGCATAACCTTCAACCGACTACACAAAAAATATTCCTCCTTTTCCTATCACCCTCTATCTGTTTCATTAATTTGTTAATAATCTGGTGAAACAATTATATTTGTAATAATAAGGAGTGTTGTCATAAATATTTTGTATGTTTTATTTGTGTAAAGGTGGAACCCATGTGAAATGATAAGGCTTATATTATCTTTAAGGATAATCCTACATGTAAAGTAAGAGTTAAGCTATGGAATACGATTGGCTAGAAGATATTTCCTATCCTATATTAGAGATAGGATGGATAATCCCAGAAGTGCTAAAATACAAGAGACCACCCCCTCATTCGATATATAATAAAGTTGTAATAATTATTATATGAATAAAGGAGTCATTATGAAGGTGTGTTAAGGAAGCCATTAAAGGTATAACTATGAATTTTCTCCTATAATTATTGTTGGAGGTTGAGTGGACTTGGTAGCACTCGAAGTAATCCATGGGTGAGATTGTAACAGTATCATGTTAATAATATAATTTACATTTGTATTTCAGATCTATCATCATTCCTTTATATTATAATATGTGGTATTCTTGTGTTATGTTTTTTATTGTGTTTCCATATTACTACTACAAAACCAAAGGATTTTCATTACTAAAATAATATAGTGCAAGGATTTCCCGATCGAATATTATCTTATTTTCATATTGGTGTTGACACACCCTTGTCCTTCTAGGTGCCCTCGACCTCATTGTATCTTACTCACCTCTTTTGGAAACTTTTATCTTTTGGATATCTTATTTACTTCTTGGTCAGCCTTTTTAATGTTAATTACGAAATTCAAACAAGGGAATCATATGAATATAAAGCTATGTGACCATAATAAGGGACTGAACACTAACCATCTACTATTATCATTGAAGGTTGCATCCAAAGGAATTATAAGAGTATCAACGCATCCATATAGCTTCATTCAAGGGACAAGGGACTATTATTTTTGCATACACTTGATAGGAGGGGAATTTAATTTTGGCATCCACCCATCTATATACATTAATACATGTAGCTATTTCTTGTTATTCAAGTACATCCTGCACCAGAGCTACCTAGGTTACAATTCTTCACACACACACAAAAATACATAGAGTTTGAAATGTAGTGCAACACTCATTCATAAGTTCACTTTTTTGGGTGACCTTCGGGATCAGTTAGACTCCCCATTTGTATATTTTTCTTTTTAATATTTTATGTGTTTTGGGATTTTACAGGTTCTCTTTATCTTTGTAGGTTACAGGATAACTTAGTGATCTTCCATGGACCTATAGGCAATAAACAAATAACATTAGTGAACATCTTGCGACACAGAAGAAAACTGTTTCAGGTCATTTTCACAGTCATGGGTGCCCAACAAAGGCCTCCAATGCCTAGGTTTCCTTGACCCATTCCAGGCACCCCAGTTCTGAATTTTTTCACAATTGTGTAATTTTTTGGGTTGAATCATGAAATTTTACCCTCACGTTTCATCAATTTTTCAGCTCATTACATCTTTGGAATTATTTCGAAATTATCTAAGTATTTTATTCCATCCCTTGCACTTAATGTTTCAATTTTCCATTTTCTTATTACTTAGGTCAGATATGTACTTTATTACAGATCTATTGCATTGTGAATCTACAATTAGGGTTTAACATATTTTTTTAAAAAAATTAAATCAATAGGTAATTATCTTCTAGATAGGAGGATTTCTCCATGAATAAAATTCTTATCATATGACCATATGTTGAATTAAAATATTGTGATAGCATATGCTTCCCCCTGTGAGGTGTGAACACACTTCAAGGTGTTAAATGAATGTTTAATAACACTACACCATATGAAACTAAGATTATTTCCCACTCTTGAAAAAATGGTAATCCTTTTGAACATAAGGTTCGATTCAAAACATGGATATCATCATCTCACTTTCCTTGGCTTCAAAATTCACCCCCATGACAAACATGTCACCCTTTTGAATGAAAACATACTTAGGATACATGGAAACCTTTTTATTCATATGCTTCTCATTGAAATAGGCCCTTCTCAAGATACAAGAATTACTCCCTATTTACTCCTTTGACCTCCTATTGAATAGAAACAATGTGGTTTTAATCTCCTTCTTTTGTGAGCTATGAGCACACTACATGGCATTTGAATGAGTGTTCAAGAACACTATTATGAGATTGATCCTAAAAACATGATGGTATTAGGTTGAGGCACATTAGGAGTAGTACATATGATGTAGGAACATCATTTTTTATTCACCTCGGAGGATCAATTCATTTTTGCAGAGGTTGAAAGACTCCATCAAGATTTTGGTTTGGAGATTCTCATGTATTTTTATGGAGCATATATAAACTTGGTCCAAAGCTTTTGATTCACTTTAGTGATGAATACATCTCTTGTTATCCAAAATTTCCCCTCGGAAAGTTTGGTCAGAAAAAGCCTTACACATAAAGAAAACATGAAGGGAAATGATTCTGACCCACGAGCTCAAGTTCCAAAACCAGGCAAAGTAAAAACAGAGGTCTGAGAAAGTCAAATTCGACCCTGCACAAGAAGAAATAGAAGAAACAATTCTTTTGGGTGTTTCCATGTCTTAAATCTATTTAAGGGGTTGAGGGAGGACTCAACAATGGAATTGTAGGGTCATAGAAGAAGGGGCAATTCCGCAAGAGAGGCTAGGAGCAAGAAAGGAAAAATAACAAGGATCCAAGGTCTTTGGGCTCAAAATTATTCAAGAAAGAATCCATAATTGACTAAGTATGGAAGACCTAGTAGAGGGAACCATGTGTCCTAACGATGCTCCTCCAAAGGTGAATCCAAAAAGAGAAGCTCAAATAAGTGCCGAATCTCCACGTGTCTCAGGATGAAATGGAGGCAGGGGCAAATGGTCAAGCAGATTTAAAAGGTGGAGCTTTAGGACCACGGGGGTTTTCTAAGTTTTGTGTTTCGTGAAAAGGGGAAAAGGTAAATTATGGACCCGCAAACCCAATTTTTTCTCTAATATGTCTTCCACGTGTCCCATCTCAAAAGGGGGACCCATTTTCAAACTATTTTCCCCATCCATTTGTATGAATCTGATACAAACTTCGAAGGGGAATATATTTCGACTCATGGCTCGAAATATTGCAAATCTAACACCATTGGAAAGATCTCAGCCTCACCTATGCCATGGAGGTCTTAGAATTTAATTTTGAGTAGGTTAGGTAAATTAAAATGGAGGAAATGTCTTCAGGCCTTCAATGCAAGATCCAACTATCTCAACAACCAGATCGGATTCGATCTATTTCCGTTGTTTACTCTTCTTTCAAGGTGCTGAATCAAGTAATCATATAGTAAAGACAGATTTGGGGCATATTTTATCAGAAGCATTAATAGTAGTGGTTAAGCTTCAACCCACTTTTCCCACTTCCCTCTCTCTTTCTTCTCTCCAGTCAAATCTATAAATACAAGGGAAGGATTCATTGTAAAGGGTTGTTCCTTCTTTTTCCCTGCCCCCCTCTCTCTTTCTTCTCCAGGGTCAAATGTGGAGTTTAAGCCTCCTCCCTTGGCTTTGTAATGGAATTTTCTTGCCTCTTTCCCATTAATGGTGTACCATGTGAACTCCTGGAGCAATACAATCTATTTCGTGATGTGTTTTGTCCATCCTTTGCTCATTTTGTTGTCTCTTCTCACCTCTCACCATTGTAGGGTATACTGTGCATATCTCTGATGTCCATTGCAAGTTTTAGGAGATGTGTTTAAGGGGTTTGAAATGGTGTTCTATGTGAACTTTATCCTTGGTCTGTGATGCATCTGGCCATCCTCTCTATTGCTCACCTCTCTCCATTTCAGGTGGTTGGGTTTGTGATCAACAGTTCCCTTTTGTCGGTGCTATCACCTATGTAGTGTAGTATTTCTTTATTTTCATGCTCTCTCTCTCCTTGGTCACTTAGAATTTTTAGATTAGGATTAGATAGTCACATTTCCTTCCTTATAAGTAGTTTAGTGCTAGGATTATGAAGAGTAACCAGCCTTCTCTAGAGGATCATTGCAATTTGCAAGTCCCACAGCTTGGGGAATGATCCAATGTTATGCAAATCACACCAAATGATCCGGCCTTAGAAAAGAAAATCCATAACTCATTTGGGGGTGTTGTCATTTCACACAAAAATCTCCTTCTTGGATAAATTTAACCATGATTAATCCCTTCATCTAAATTATTTCATCAAAGTGTGTCATTAAAATTAACCTTAATACTGATGTTTTGCGAGCTTGAGAGGGATTGCTCTTCTATCTAAACCACAAGAAAAACTTCCTAGCCTTGTAATTGTGGAAAAAAAATGAGATATGTGGAATTTGATTTGATATCATGATTACAGTTTTTTCTATTTCTAGCAAGTATTTTTTAGGATGGCCATTTTTAGTAAGCTTTCCCATTTTCCACCATTTAATGGTTTTTGCTTGTTTGGAGTACATGGGTGCTGAGAATTCACCATTTTTTGAAAATTACTAAATTTGGATATGCAAATCCCTACACACTTTCTATTTTTGTAGATGTGTTTTCTGGATGACAATTTATAATTAATTTGGTCTCAAAATCCTAGGTTTTACTTAATAACATTCTACTCCATCTTTTGAGGTTTTCATCTATTAGAGCTCTATAAATATGAAATATCAACCTCTAGGCCTACAAGTATCACCTATATAATGTAAATTTTATTGATCATCCATGGAATTTATATTACATTCATCTTGAAGGTGTTTTTGAAAGAAGTGATCTGATAGATTTTGATGGAAATCAGGTGCACCATTTTGGAGATATGAGCGTTTCTCGGTTTTGGGGCATGGATGTCTAGAAAAAAGCTGAAGCATACCTATATAGAAATGTAGGTTTTGTATGGAATAAAACATCACTTTGAATGTTTAAAAATTACTAATTGTTGCGGGAGGAGGTGTTAGCTAAATTTTCTATGTAATTTTTAACTCACCTTTGACCTGAAAAATTAACTAGTGTTAGTGGAGGTTAGAGCTTTATTTACACTGGTGTAAGATGGGAAAAGGGGAAATAAGGGGGAAAAGGTATAAATTTAACTATATGGTCAGAATTGGAAGCTTTTAGTACATTGTGGAGGAGATCCAAGTGCTATGAATGAGCAATGAGGCATAAAATTTGGTTTTCGAGAGATGAAAATATGTTTTCTCGTGAATAAGGGCTTCATGGAGGAAGGGGGTAAAAATGTTGTGTCCTCATTGTACCATTTTGATATTAAAATATAAGGGGATATAAGAAGTGAAAAATTGTGACCTAGGTTCATCCATCATGGAAGGGGGACAAGGTGAGAAGTTAGTTAGTGTAACCTAAGTGCATAAGTGATGAAAGGTAAGTCATGAAGACTTGGTATGATGGGAGGTCACACGTTTTTGTCACCCTTTTCCCATTTAAACCTTGGGGTACGTTGGGGACACAATGAGGGAAAATGTGTGACTTGGACTTGCTTGGTGATCATGAAAGTGGGTCAGTTCATCCAAAACACTTGTTTTCTCACTCTAACACTCAAGGTTGGATTTTTAAGTGAAAAAGCCTAAAAAATGAGCGAGGATAAAAAAAAAAATTCCTCTTTGTCCCAATTTAACCTCGGGGATAATAACAGGGTATAAAGATGGTGAAAACGTGTGACAAAGGGGTTTTGGAGTGCGGATGTTACCCATCAAGTGCATTAGTGGACCCCTTAAGTGTTTTTTCCACCCCAAGAGTATGAGATAGTATTTCGGGGTTCAAATTATACGATTTTCAACTCCAAAAAAAATGTTAAGATCATTTGACCCATTATACAGAACCAATTATTCTTTTATTTAATTTTTAGGGCTTATTTCAATCTTGATTAGAAGGGGTAGCTACAATGTCCTAGATTCACATATAAGATTATTGAGTCTTGGAACAAAATTTATGTATCCATCATGTAGATGGTTAAAATACCTTTCCAATGACTCATTTTCTACCTAATAAATCCTCCCAAACCTCCTAGAATCACCCAGACAAGTTACCTTTCATTGTTATAGCCTTCATTCCCTATGTCCAAAACTATCCAATATTGTACATGTTGTTCTTGAATCAAATTTCTTCCAAGAAATTTCCTTAAAATTCCTTAGATGACTTAATTATTCTCTAACCCCATCCTTAGGTGATTAAAATATTCTCTGCAAGCTTCTAGATGGTGTTTTCTAGTTACAAAATGATAAAAAAAAATGGCCCTTTCTAGGCCTCCAAAAGTAGTTGTTTATCCTTGAAACTCAAAGACTTATTCAATCACATTAGGAATCCATCCCTGCACATTAAAAAAATTTAAATATTCTTATAAATTTCCTCTTGGTTGGAATAAGGGTGACATAGACCTGGAAGAGGTTGTGTGAGTTGATACGTTAGCCAGAGGAAGGGTTCATAGTGACTAGGAGAGGAAATTTTCAAGTGGGGGCTCAATTATCATGGCTAAATTTTTCAATTTTTCCTGCTAGACATTTAACATAACAAAAAACCCACATCATCATGAGAGGAAAAAATAATGAAGCCATTTTATGGAACAAGATAACAATAATAGATAAAGATATGTAGGTTGTTATATGACACTCATTATGGCTATATATGGAAGCATTGGAGTAATAAGTATGTGATAAGGAATTAAATGAATAAATACTATTGATATGCATAAATTAAAAGGAGGAGCATATATGGATATGGATGGAATCAAAGTAACACAGCCAATTATGGAACTAATATTAGAGTGTATCACCCACCAAGATCACATATGGGTGGTTGGATGATTGAGCATGGAGACAAGTGTGCAAGGATTTGATACACAATCAAGGAGATTTGGGGAAAAAATATTCAAGGAGGGAGTGCATGTTATTTACCTTAGGATAATATATTTTTTTATGTATATGGGTTAATGAAGATGCCAACATGTGTCACACATCCCCCTTATATAGTTATTTCTTTATTATGTATAGGGTTAGATAGAAATTATTTAAATATGGTAATGTGTCAACCCACATTGGGATTAAGTGTTACCCATCCATTAAGAGTAATGTATGCCTAATTAAATAAGTTGACTTTCATTATGAGATATTTCATGTATGATTTGAGCCTTATACTTAGTAGAGGTATATTGGAGGTTTCCCCCTCAAACTGGATCTCCCATATTGGGAGATTACGAAGTTATTATTTACTTAAGGAGTATTTTTGGTGTTACTCTACCTTAAGAGTATTATTAAGATTATATTGAATATTTGAGCATCTTGGCCAACCAATATCTCTTGAATTGTTTTTATGTTGATTATATGCCTCATATTTATGAAATATTATATTAAAGGATATTATCACATGCCAAACTGCTAGATTAATTAAATTTACAAAAGGGGTTAGAAGAATGAATTAGCTGGTCTCGAACCAGTTTCTGACTTTTGCACTATTAGAACTAGGAAATGTGAGGGATTTTGGATCAACGTATAGCAGTTCTATTCTTTACAAAATGCAACTAGGGTTAGGACTGTAGAAAAATTTAATATTATTAAAGTGTGTTAATGTTGACTGTGATGATGTATAGATATTTTTGAGAAGGGAATGAACCTCATTATGTTGTGATGTTTGAATCATATTAAATATATAGATATAGTATTATGTTCTAAGTACTTATGGTGTTTTTGCATGATAGGATGCTTTATTTTATCTTAAGTTTGTTTCATATATCATTGTAAAGTGATTGAGTACTATAGAATATGTTGTGAATTATGTTATCACTAATGTTGGTTACAAAACATTAATTACATATATTGATATAGACTATAATAAATGAAAATTTTCATGCATTTTTAATGTGTGTGTCATAGGTAAAGATACTGAAAATATCCTCATATAAAAAATATGTGGGAGGAAGGCAAGTGGCGAGGAAAATTTTTCTTAAGAAAGAAGGTAATTTTCATATGCCCTTGGGTAATCAAGGAAAGAAAACATCTGTAGAAAAAATAACTATGATGTATTATGAAGGTTAAGCTAAGAATTCATGGTAGTCTAACTGAATATAGGATGTGTAGTCACTTTGAATTACTAATATGCATAGTCAGGTATTAATTGTGAGGTAGTATAAAGGTGAACATGTAAATGTTGTTTCATGTCCATAAAAGAGATGTGATGGAATTGAGTATCATGCCTAACTAAGTGTTATTCCTTTCCAAAAAATTTGGATTTATATTTTTGTATTGGATGATTAAGAATAACCTCTTTTGAAGAGTCATATTTCTTAATAGGTTACAATATTAGATTTCTCATCGAAGGACCATCATCCAAATTCACCATGTATAGAGGATGAGGCCACCAAAGAGGGAAAATGAGTATACATGTACATGGTGTGTAGCAAATGATTTTATTATTTTGTCTTCAAGCCACTTAAGTTTTTGATCTACTGCATAGAAATTATTGTCATTATTCTCATTAATGCAATGGAAATTACAAATGGCTTTACCTTTTTCATATTCAAAACAACAAGGAGGATGATGTGTAATAAAAGTTAACTAAATCAATTACTTATCAATAAATTATTTAAAATATGGGGTGGACAATCAATGGTTCTGTCAAAATAGATAGGCTTATAGTTAGGAGGCATTGGAGGTTTGATATAAACCGTGGTTTAAGGTGTAACATGATAAGAAGTATTTTTGTGGTGAAACACTTTAACCTCATTTGAAAAAGTATGTGTATCATGTGGAGTTGTGGATGTAGTATTTTTGGATGTAATAGAAATAACATCATGAAAATGCATGGAAACACGTGTGGGAAATATAACTTTCAAGGTCTAGAACATGTAAAAAAAGATTGGAGAATGAGTCACATGTGTCATAAAGTAACTTTTCCTTAGGTGGAAATATGAGGCCTCAAAAAATATTTATTACATTTATAAATCCATATGATTGGATATTAATTTTTGCATACTATCTTTGAAATGTAGGATGTAATCACTAACAAGCTTTGTTTACCTTGATACAAAGAGGGCACCCACTCATATGTAAATGTATAATCTTTTTTATCAATAAATAAAATAGGGAACACTTCCTCAAGCTCTAAGAGTGTCAAGGGATCCACTATGAAGGTGAGTGAACCAAAACATTACATTACTAGTTAGACTTTAGAGAAAGAATTTTTAAAGTATCATATAATTGTTATAAGAAGCCATTGTAGACCTATTGTACTTGAGATGTAGATAAGGTTAGAATTACCATAAAATAAGGTGAAATTAAAAATGGAAAAATTGTGGGGGAGGGATAATTGGAATATTTTAATCTAAATAGGGTTTCCATGTATGATTTTTCAATCAATTATGGTGTAGTAGGATTTTGTTTCTAAGGTTAGAGTATACACCTTGCATTGCAAATCACTAACCACATTCATAAGAGAGGAAATATTGAGGAGGTATTGCATAAGAAAGAAGATGTTCATTCAAGGGTTTTAATTTACCATTTATAATAGGAATGAGAACACTATTATTTCTAGAGGTAATGTCATCATATTTAAGCACATTAAGAGATAGAGGTTTAATTTGGGTGGCATAGTCTAAGAGGATTTGTCACAAAATAAATCAAAGGGACTAACCATAGGCTCAAAAGAAGCAATGCCGTTAGAATAAATAGATGCAAGAGCTTCATGAGTACTATCATTAAGATCTATAAAATGTAGAACCTATCACTATTAGTATTTGCTACTTGTATAGGATAAAGAGAAACATCACTAGCAATAACCTTATTTGCATGTGTATGAGTGATGCAACCTAGAATTCAATGGTACAAATCCAATAAAACCATATGAAACCCTAGACGCACTGGCACATCACTCAGCCTAAACTAAGCGCTCACCTGAAGCGTGTAAGGTACCAAGGTCCCTCTTTAGGGTTTTTATTGTAGGATGTTAGCATGATGAAGACTTAACATATATAGTTCTATTACTAACACATCATTCTATAGAGCATACTAGATCTATATCCAAGGAAAAACAAAACTAAGTACTAACCATGATGAGATCAAAAGCATACTAGATTCAGATACCCATAGAACTAACACTTAGATTCAGCCAATATCCTCCATTATATTCAACGCATTAGTTTACAGAAGCTTCATTACAATATCAGTAGTATGTGTGTAGCAACATAACTCTGTATGTCTTGATTCCTGTGTGTCTCTCTATGTCACAATCTCATAATCTATCTATTACACATTTTACTACATATATATAAGGGTGGGGACTTTCCCTTCACCACTTATCCATTCCAAAAATAGGTCACATGCTATTCTTAGCCACGTGCCTTTACAAAACTAGCCATACATGCAAGTGCACTAACAATAGACTACTACTAGCTAACTGATAGTAGTAGATCTATTTACTGGCCTATGTCCATGCAAAGTACTTTGTATCCAATCCTCCAAAAATATCCAATGTGTGGTGCACACATCTTTACCTCGTTTGTTTGCTCTACACGCCATCTCTAAAAATAAACCTTAATGAGTGAAAATGGCTAAGTCCCGAAAATTTGAACTTTTGTACCGTGTGCATGTTCTCCCTATTCATTCGCACCTTTGAATATGACTTGCTTTCCCATGCACAGACTTCTTGTGTGCTTTATCTGTCAAGTATTCTTTGATCAACATTACCCCACACTAATTTCATTGTCACCCCAATAATGGTTATCTCCAACAGTTGAAATAAAGACTGGAAAGAATAGAAATAATGAAAGAAGGTGTGAAAGAATGTTTTACCCTACAGTCTCTTCTTCAGTCTGAACAACTAATTCAGGATACTCCTGTTTTATTTCAGCCTCCAAGGTCTGCCATTTAGTGAGTGCTTCCTCTACTTTTTTTGGAATGTCCACAACAATGGACTCCAATTCATCCCTCACAATCTCCCCTTTTTCATTTTGCAAGACCAATACAATGTTGGACATTTTAGTCATTCTTCCCTCTAGTAAATCCATCTTTTACATGCAATGAGCTTCCCAAGATCTTCCAGCCGAGTCTTGTGTGGTTCTTGTGCTGATACCAGGGCCTCACACTTCTGTTTAACCATTAATAATATTTCTATGCAGCCCAATGTCTCATCCTTCATCATTTTCTGGACTTCATTGTTCTCTTCCAGAATTTTTTATGTTGATGAGCACCTTTGGAGCTGTGCAGATGTTCAAGGCCTGGTCTACTTTCTTCAATTCTTCTTGTAGTGCTTTCAACAGTCCTTCGTAGGATGCAATCTTCTACATCACTGAAGCCTTCTCTCATTCTACCTCTTGTGTTGGATCCTTTGGTGTTGGAATGCAAAGAGGCTCATCTTCAAGTACTAGGTCCACTAACTTTCCTACATAATGTATTGCTGAGGGAAATGTTTTTGGTACTTTTGGCTCCAAGTGTGGCCTAGATCTTATGACATTATCACCAATTTCCTCTGCAATGCTAATAAATACAACGTTCTTCTTCTGCACTAAGTCCCTCTCCTTGCATTAGGTGTGCTATTTCTCCATCCTTAGTTTTAATTTCTTCCCTGAGAACCCTAATTGTGGCAGCCTTCTCCATATTCCACCTTGCAACCTCTGTTGAGACTTTGACCAATGCATTACTCACCTGTTTGTTTGACATGACAATAGGCTTTACTGCCATGTGTCTGGCCTGAGGTGTTTTCTTCAACCTCCTTGATACACATGACTCCTCACATACATCAAAATCTATCTCATCCATATGTGTGTGCATGGACCATGACAACTTCTTCCTCATGTGCACATTGGACATATCTTCATCCATTAGTTCCCAACCATATAAGTATTTTTGTGTTAGCATGCTTTGGAAATGGGCATAGACAACTTTACATGCATCCTCTGCATAACCCATAGCTGGTGGAATGTTTTCTCCACTTGTTCTTCTAGACCGTTGCTGCTTAGGAACTTTAACTTCTAAATTTGGGACTTGTGTCTCCATGTTCTGAGCAGTCTCTGTAGCTATCTCCTCTGTTCCCTTTTCCTCCTCTTCTCTTTACTTCTATTCCTCATACTTTTTCTCTTCTATGTTCTCTATAAGTGTAGGATAATTAGGTTCACTTTCCTATGAATCTTCCACCTCATCATTCAACTTTAGTTTCCTCCTTCTGTGGAGAGATTCTAGGTGATCTGTACACTATTTATGGAGTAGCACCTTGGGTCCTTGTCCTCCTGAACACCCTCTTAAATCTGTGCTCTCCTTGGACTTCATTCAAGTCCTCATCATCCCCCTCTTGTAGCTAAGGTGGTGTAGTGGCTCGCTCAGCTTCATCCTTATTCCTAGGATGTCTTCTACCTCTATGCTCCAAACCACCACTATCCTCGTGCCTCTCATCCTCCACTTCAATTGGCTCTATGGGCTTAGTGCTAACTCGTCTTCCACATACTTTTTATTCTCCATCTTTGGATTTAGTTGGAGGTACACCAGTGCTGCTCCAATATCTCCCACAACCAAACTTATTGGTTTAATGCTCAATACATATAAAATGATTCTTTCAATATATGCAGCCCGCCCTGGATACACATATTTCTTCCTTAGTGTGTGGTAGTTGCAATCTACCTTATTCTCATTGAATGTCATTCACCATGCATCTGTGAACCTTTGTACTGATGCCTAGAAGTACCTCGCTATAAAGGAATATGGAAACTTACACCAATGGCTCCGTGCTCCATCCTTCATGGTGAACCGCACTATACAAAAATGCTGGTACACAGCAAACTAGACCACCTTTCCAACCATCGAAGGCAAGTCTTTAGGGATGTAACATTCCTCCTCAAAATATGTGTGGATCCTATCATACCACTTCTCAGCCCTTTACTTGACTTGCTCTGTCATGGATCCCTCACAAACGTACTTCTTAAAGCGTTCTCCAGGTGACTTATGTTCAATTGGATACTCCCATATCTTCTCCTTCGGTCCATCAAGTACTCCGATCTCCATGAACACCAGTGATAATATAATAACTCCAAAGTTGATATTTCCTCCTGTGCACACTTCCTCAACTATTTTTTCTACAATATAACATAAAATGTTGTAAACTACCCCTTCAGACATCTTTTTGGCAACGTAAAGCCGCATGGTGTTCACTTGTGACCACCTTTCCTAGTCATTTAGCTTTGTAACAAGATGTACGGCTACTTGCACAATTGGATACTTATTCATTTTATTGATTTCCATACTGCATGGACCCTTTGTGTACCCAAAATCCTTTCTGGTCTCCAATATTACGGTTTTTTCTATTAGGTCATCTCGAAAATCATCTCATGTGCTCAGCCTCGTTACCATAGAGATGAGTCTGGCTGAAATTTTAACTATGCAACTTGTAAAGTAGAAAAAATATTCGTACACTCTGCTCATGAGCCATTGGTACAAGGGCTCATATTTACCAAAGTAAGGGAGCTCATATAGCTGGTAAAATCATATCTTTTGTAAGAGCTTCTCTCTAACATTGTCATACACCGACATGTATTCCACCATATGTTTATTTGTCTTTGTGTTCAGTAACGCGTCAAGATCCTTCTTTTTCTTTGTGGTACGGTGATTGTACTCAGTCACCTTACTTTTCCTTATGTGAGAATCCCACTCCTGACTGAAAATAACCCCATTTGGATATTGCATCTCAGAAAAATTACTTTCGAGAGCCATCTCTTCTTCTTTCCCTTCACTCCTGTTGTAACTTCTTTCTTGGGTGCTATTTCTACCTTATAATCCTTTGTAGATCCTTGCCTCTTGAATTTTGTAATGTTTGAAGCAAACCCTATCTCAATTAGGTGTGCCCTAGGTGAAATCACGTGCCCTAGCTCCTCTCTGTCACCTTGCTTCACTCAAACACTTTACCACCGGGGATATAAGCTCTTTCTGTGCACAGATCTCTTCATCATGACTACTTACCCACCTCTTGCACCTTAATACAATCACTCGGATATTCACACTTATCTCTTTTTCAAATACTCTTAATTGCAATGGTAAAAATGAAATCGCATCCCATCCTTATATAGATTTTCAAATTTTTTATGCATTCTTTGCTCCTTCACCTACCAAATATCCTCTCGTTAATTGACCAATTCCATCCTTTCCATGCATTACATGCTTGCACCTCAGCTATAACCTTCAAGCACGCCTTCCTACCCTCTGGTCATAGAATTCTCTTCAACACGCTTCCTTGCACCCGATTACCTCATCACTGCACCTTCTACTGGTAGTTGTTATGGCCTCTTCTTACATCATGTTATACTATTCCTTCATTCATCTTAATCTTTGGCCACCTTTTAGAAGCAATCCTTTGACTTGAAGAGCACCTGTAGTAGCTTATTCTTTTCACCTTTCAATTCCCACAATCTTGTACCTAGATATCGACAACCACCCCACACTAAAATTATGTGCAGTCCTCTACGCATAAACATGTTTCATGTAGTAATGAGCTTCATGTGCGCAAGCATGCTTATTTCACAACACACCAACTAAATTTAAAAAACATAGTGATAAAGAAGGAACCACATTAAGGAAATAAAAAATTGAAAACCTAATCTAAATGGCGATAATGCCTTATTAAAAACACCAAGAAGACTTATTTATAGTAGGGTTTCAGCCTACTCCTTCTGAAGTAACCGGGTATCCATGTTCCATCAAGTGCTTCTAACTAGAAAGTACTTGTTTCAAGGATGTAAGTGATAACATACAGCCCAAACCAATGTACCTTAAGTTTTCTTGGATGGCACAAGAACTTAGAGTCATAGAGAAGTACCATTTTTCCAATTTCAAACTTCTTATCCCTTATGTTTTTGTCATGACATGCTTTTTGCCTAGCCTTTTCTTACTTCTGACTCCAACATGATATGGCTCATTTCTCATCTAGCTCAATTACCTTCTCAATCCATTTTTATAAAGCTTTCTCATCAGCTAGACCTCCATTGCATGCAATACACAAAGAAGGTAACATAAAATCCATAGGAAGAATGGCTTCTGTGCCAAATACTAACTAAAATGGTGTGGCTTTGTTCAACCTTTTATATGTTGTTTGATATGCCCAAAGTATTGTAGATAATTTATCATCCTAATCCTTTCTTCCAACATCACAAATTTTTGTCAATGTCTGTCCCAAACTTTTGTTGAAAGCCTCAACAGTTCCACTTGCTTGAGGATGATAAGGTATAGTTTTATCATGTGTAATCATGAACTCATCCGATAAAATTCTAATTTTCTTGTTAAGAAAATGTGTGCCCCTATCACTGGTCAAACATAAAGGACATCCATACCTTGTAATAATATGTTCCCATAGAAACTGAGCTATTGTAGCCACTATACAATGCTTGGTAGGTGTTGCTTTTGTGCACCTTGTCAGATAGTCTGTGTAAGTTATAATATAGTGTGATCCAGTCCTACGCGCAGTTGGGGAAATAGGACCCACAAAATCTATAGCCCATTTGTTAAATGGTTATATGCTGGCAATGGGTCTCAGAGGCATTTCATCTCACTGACCTAGTCTTCCAAGACGTTGACAATGATCACATGCCTTACAAAATTCCTTACAATCTTTATAGAGGGTCTCCCACCATAATCTAGTGAGTAGAATCTTGCATGTTGTGGCATCATCTGCATAGTGGCCTCCTACAATTCCACCATGAGCTTCTTCCATAATGCCCATGTACTCATGTTCCAATACACAACGGCGTAATATTTCATCTCAACCCATTTTGTACAAGTCACCACTAATTAACATATAAGGTGCAACACGTATAGCAAGTTGTTTCTTCTCCAAGGATTGCATTCCTTCTAGTGTCATCCCTATGCATATAAATATAGCAATGTCCTCTAGTTTTGATGGTGTGCATTGTAACCTATATAATTGTGCATCTGGCATGGTATCCTCAATTTCCTGTGCTTCTCCTCCTGACTATATTATTGATAAATGGTCTGGTCCGGAATTAATTTTTCTTGCTTTTACCACAAATGTGAAATCAAACGCTTGAAATAGGAGCACCCATCGACATATGTGCCCTTGTAAAATAGACTTATTTACCAAATACTTCAATGTCATGTGATCTGTATAAAAGATGAATGGTGTACCTAGTAGGTACTGGTGAAATTTATGCAACACATAGATAATGGATAAAGATTCGCGCTCTGTAGTTGTGTAATTCTATTCTGCAGGAGTCAGCTTTCTACTAGCAAAACAGATAGGATGATCTACAATACCTTCTCTAGTTTGAGCCAACACCACGCCAATGGCCATGCCAGAGGTGTCAAAATGTACATGAAATGGTTTTTCCCATGAAGGAAAATGTAGAATGTGCACGGTAGTAAGTTTATCCTTTAATTTCTCGAATGCGCACTGCTACCATTCGCCCTAGTAGAACATAGCTTTCCCTTTCAGTAAATCTTCTAAGGGTGCAGAAACTTTGGCATAGCCTTTGATAAAATTTTTGTAATATCCTGTATATTCCAAAAATCCACACACCTCACTTTGACTGGTAGGCTCCCCTAGGCCTATAATGACTGTAACCTTTGTTGCATCAACGAAAAAACCCTCCTTGTAGATTATGTGTCCTAAACATATCCCAAAAGTTGTAGCAAATATGCACTTCTTGATGTTCAAAGAGATACTCAACTATCTACACCATTCAAACATTAAGCGTAGATTGTCAAAGTGACCCTTAACTAATCCATACGCCATTCAATCACCTAGATATACCTATAAGAAGTTATGAATAAATTATTTAAACTCTTAGACGACTATGTGTGAAAATACAGCAGGTGCATTTTTCATACTAAAAGGCATCACAGTATAGGTGAAGCTACCCCATTCATCAGTAAATGTGGTCCTTTCTTGATTATCCTGGGAAATCATAACCTAATGATACCCAGAGAATCCATCTGTAAATGAATAGATTTCACGCCCTGGAACTCCTTCTAGTATTTCCGTAGTAAATGGCGTAGGGAATGGATCTATTACACATGTAGCATTCATCCCCCTGTAGTCCACACATATTCTAATTCATCCATCCTTCTTGATACTGATCACCATTGGACTAACCCATTTTAACTCATCAAGGGGCTTGATAATTCCAGATTTCAACATGTTATCAATCTCTTCTTTGACCTTTTCGCACAAATTGGGCTTCATTCTGTAAGGCCTCTTTATAACTGGGCGCACCCCCTCTTTAACCTTTATATTCATCTCCCCTAATGATTCATGCACACCTTTAATTTCATGGTACCATCTAGGAAATAGGTCCTATTAGTCCTATAATAACTCAATGATTTTTGCCACTTTAGAGTGTGATCAATAATCTCCAATTATGGCTTCCTTAGGCTCAGTATCTGTTCCAATATTCACTTGCTTTATCTTTATAGGTTCATGATAGGTGTGCATGGTCTTATCTACGCTGTCCAATATCTCACACTTTCCTATTGAATGGTTTACATCTAGATTATCTACTTCTTCATCATCCACTAGGTAGACCATTTTTCCTTTCTCTTTCTCAAGGCAAGCGCGTTGAAGTAATATTACATCGGCCTTTGGTTCTTTATCAAGACATGCTCCTGAGTCCTCTTCATCTACTAATTCCTTGGGGAGTTATTCAGCCTTGACATTATCCCCCATCGTTAATCACTTGATAACTTTCAATGTTTCTTCTATCGGAGGTTTTTAGAGAAGAAGTCAAACATCTATGCCATTTTTGCAAATAAATTCTTCCAATTTCTAGTTTATCTATGGAGTTCTGTATATACATACCAAGCACGTGCACAGCCTTGTAAAATGGAATAAAACTAGTGTACCCATGGTGAAGGTGGTAAATCTTCCTGCCCTTTTGTCCAAAGTTTCTCACACTTCTGAACATTGTGTTAAACAGGTTGATCATTGTGATAATTGTAGATTTCTATAGGTGCATTGTTCCTAAAGAACCTAGTAGTAAGAGAAACCCCAATTTCATTCCATTCAACCAGATTATCCCTGTGGACCACCCACCAGTGTTTTGTTGTCCCACATAATGTATATGCTACCATATTTCTCCTCTTTAGTGGGTCGATCCATTTTTCTTCCATGGCACGCAAGAATACCATGGGATCCTATTCTCCTATGTAACAAGGTACCCAATTGTTACCTATCCTCCTAACATAATGTGGTTTAGTGCCTAAAGGGAATATGGTCTTTACTTCGTGCCCTACTAACTCATAAGTTCTCTGAGCCCAATTATCATAAGCAACACTTGTAGTATCACTAACAGACTATGCATCATCCCAATGAATTAGTCCTTCTTTAGTCAATTCAATAATCTCTAGATATCGGATGGCGCGTACATAAATCCTATTCAGATCTTCTTCACTTAAGGGCTCAACATAGGGCACAGAGTTTCCATCTGTCAAAGGGATAATGATCCTTTCCTCTTTATTTTCAAAACTGATATAGCCCTTGTTGATCTGAAGATCAGCATCATTTACATAGCACTACGGATTCCCTAATAGAGTTGGGAAGCTATCAGATTCTGCCAATGCTAAAACTTCACAGTCTCCAGTGAACTTTTCTCCTTGTATGATAATGGATGCATCTTTTAAATCTCCTATGAGAGTGGCCTTAGTTTGATTAGCCATGACTAATACATTAGAGGATGGTTGCAATGAGGGTCTCCCCATTTGTACCCATGCATCCAAGGTAAGAACATTGACTTCTACACCTGTATCAATCAGTATATTACTCAACATCCACCCATCCACAATAGCATTCATAGTAATTTCCTTGTCATAATCTAGGCTATGATGAGGGAGATTTACATGCAAGATCTACCATCTGGTCTTAGTACTTACACATGGAGTGTTCCCTTTTAACCAACTCCTGACTAGTGGAATGATGTTCTCCTGGCACAACATTTTGCACACTTCTCTCAAGTCATGTATATCATTTTGGATCATCTCTGATGTTTTCTTCTACTGTTTTAAATATTATATCTCATCCTGAAGATTCCTTACCACTTCCATGGTATCCTGATAAACCTCCTTCTGATAGGTAGGATCTAGGTACCATTCATGAAGAACCTCATCCTTAGTGATGGTAGGTTTCTATTGTAATGCCTCCCTGGCGCGTGCTACCTCAGCACGAGTTGTGATCTTCACTTGTAGTGCCTCAAATTCTACTCACATCTTGGGAATCCATTGATTATCCATAGCACGTTGTGTCCTAACCATCCCTGCACCTTTGTTTTCTTGTTTATGTTGTTTACTCATATTCTCATATAAGTATGGGCACTCTTTATAACTATGGTTCTTCCCGCATAAAGAACATGCAATATTCTGATGACACTCGCGCCTATAGTAATCATGATATTTTCATGTACAACATGTTTCGTGAGGAAACTCACTTCTTCCACCACCACGGCCTCATCCTCCAAATCCACCATGGTATCCTTGACCTCTTCCACGGATACCTTTAAAACACCCCTCATTTCGATCATAGCACGCCTAATTATGCTCCCGGTCTTGATGCTCATTCTTGACCTTAGATTTATCTGAAACTCTTGTCTATCGTACACTAATAATCTATATCATCATGGATCTGCCTAATCAGTCAGTAGTCCTTTGTGTCATGAGTCGTGGACTTGCAAATTTTACAGTAGCTTGAGACGTTCTTCCTGATTGTGTGTTGTAATAATGGGCAATGGCTAGCATCATGATTTAAGTGGCATATGTCACAATCCATCAACAATGAGTGTACTATTCTATGAGGACAACTATCCTTCACATGACCCTCTACTTCACAATCTGTACACCAAATTCCTGAGTGTGTTTCATGGGCTGAATTTTCTGATAATTTCTCTAGTTGTTTTGCAGTAGTTGTGATCTGTGCCTCTAAGAATGGGCTAACACCAGTGTCAATACTCCCAACTACCTCTGTATGTAGGGCTGCTTCTAATGCCTCGCACGGATCAGTATATGCCTTATGTGACAGCACCCTCCTAAATGGTGTAATCAATCCCCCAACAAACCATTTTACATGTTGGATTGCATGAATGTCATTAGAAAGATTCGGTAACAAAATTTTAAAATGTGCATCATACTCTCTAACACTTTTAGTAGTGCCTTACTTAATATCCTTGAGTGCACTTATACTCTTCTTCTCAAACTCAGGGATATGAAACTCTTTTAAGAACGCATCCTTAAATGCTACATAATCCACGCAAGTCTGATCAGGGTCAATCTTTATGTACCAGTTGTGTGCACACCCTTGTAACATAGTAGCAAATTTTCTTTCCATGCACTCAGAATCTATGATTCCTTTTGTGTGCCACAATATTTCACACATATGCACATGTTCAGCAGCATCTTCTATGCCCCTATACTCTAGAAGGGAAGAGACATTTCCATATAAATATTTTGGGGTTAGGGTGGACCTTGCCCACCTAATCTAGAACCTCCAGTGTTTCCCCTACCTCTAGAGCCTCCAAATCCACCTGAACCAAAACTTCCCATGCTTCCTGATCCCGAACCTATAGCTGGAATAGGTCCTGTAGAAATACTCCCTTGTGCTCCAAAAATAGTACTATACTAAACCCCTAAAGTCTATGAAGTAGTTCCAATTAAAAAAGTGAATCCAACATTTGGTATGCTCATATTCTATGCGGATGATGTGCCTGAAAACACACCTTTAAATAGCAATGAAGTCATCTATCCTGCCATTGATGTACTTTCTTTCTTACTTCCAAAACTCGCGTGTTGATTACTTGTCATACTAGATACTGGAAAACCAAGCACAAGGGCTAGGTTACCAAGTGGATTCAAATGCACTCACGCAACCTAGGTCATCTCTGTTGGTGCACTTCCTTGTGAGGTCGAGTAGGGTTCTCTGTCATGCTTTCCCAGATGGGGGAGTTCCTGATGCTCTGGCTCCACATCTTCTACGTTAGCTCCAAATCCTTCATGAGACATATCTCTCCTCAACTCCATCTACGCTGCAACATCATGCTATTTTTATATCTGCCTCTCGCATGCCTCATTATACTTAAGCCACCTTTCTTCTCTCTGCCTTGCCACTGCTAAGTTTGACATCCTTCACCAATCCTATCCCCGTCCCCATGCGTGGTGGGGTTTAGTTAGCCATCGGTTTACTCTCTAGGTTCAAAGTTACTAACAAGATCTTGATTGCCAATAGAATGCCTTCTAGATAAGATCCTCATGGATGTTGTAAGAACTAGAATTCAACTACCTCTTGACATGAATAAGTGGAAATTGAGTATTCCAATATATAACTATTGAAGACACCATGATACCACATATCCATGGCTCGAGTACAAATCAGATCAGCATCATAAAGGGTTTGGAATTCGACCTGCATCTAGAAAAGTGCGCGATACCTCCAATTCCGTTTAGATGCATAAGCAATCAGACACTCATATAGTTTTACTGGAAAGATAGTGAAAAATATCTGATTAAAATTGTCATACATATTTTTTTCCACCTAAGTGAGTGCGTTAAACTCAGATCTGGTGTTGAATCACAGTGTGTATTCTTCTTCCAGATTGCGTATCCATTCTTCAATACTTGCTAAGGTCAACCAGTATGTATTCATTGTGAACCATCTTGAAAACAACTGAAAAAGAGGTCTTGGAAATGGAACCAATGATGCAACCTAGAATTCAGTGGTACAAATCCAATAAAACCCTAGACGTGTTGGCACATCACTCAGCCTAAACCAAGTGCTCACCCGAAGCGCATAAGGTACCAGGTCCCTCTTTAGGGTTGTTTTTGTAGGATGTTAGTATGGTGAAGACTTAATGTTAATAACACATCATTCTATACAACATACCAGATCTATATCCAAGGATAAACAAAACTAAGTACTAACCATGATGAGATCAAAAGCATACTAAATTCAGATACCCATAGAACTAACACTTAGATTCAACCAATATCCTCCATTATATTCAATGCATTAGTTTACAAAAATTTTATTACAATATTAGTAGTATGTGCATAGTAGCATAACTTTATATGTCTCTATCCCTATGTGTATCTCTATGTCACGATCTCATAATCTATCTATTACACATTTTACTACATATATATAGGGGTGGGGACTTTCCCTTCACTACTTATCCATTCCAAAAATAGGTTGCATGTTATTCTTAGCCATGTGCCTTTACAAAACTATCCATGCATGCAAGTGCGCTAACAATAGACTACTACTAGGTAACTAATAGTAGCAGATCTATTTCCGGCTTGTGTCCATGTAAAGTACTTTGTATCCAATCCTCCAAAAATATCCAATGCATGGCGTGCACGTCTCTACCTCGTTTGTGTGCTCTGCAGGCCATCTCTAAAAATAGACCTTTATGAGTGAAAATGGCTAAGTCCCAAAAAGCTAAACTTTTGTACCATGCACGTGTTCTTCCTATTCATTTGTGCCTTTGAATATGACTTTCTTTCCCACGTGGAATTCTTGTGTGCTTTCTCTGTCAAGTTTTCTTTGATCAACAATGAGATATAGTAGAGACTCATGAAATAACAATAAGATTTTGATAAGTACACAAAATAACATGATCATGAAGAGAAACATGACTAGAAATAACAATTGTATTTTGAGAAAGATCATCATCACGAGAAATTTCATTATTAAGAGAAATAAAATTATCATGAGAAATAATTTTTTTAAGAGAAATAACATCACCATGAGCATTAGGAAAAATAAAAATCGTCTAAAATAGGAAAGTCACCATCACATGGAATATCAAAATCACTATGTACATCATTATCTATAAAAGTAGAAGAATGTACTTTACTACCATCATAAACTATATTACTGGTAGGAGGAGTATCTATACAAAACCGTGTGGTGCATATCCATGGAAGATTTTCATCATCTAAAATGAATTAATCTATATGATTAGTAGGTTTAAGGTCAATAGAGGGTGAGGTATTAAGTTAAGTGGGACTATTAGTTGGAATTTAGAATTTGAGAGCTTCATCCCCACTGATTAATTTGAAATCACTAGAAGCATACTCAGAACTAAGATCATCATTAGAGGAGGGATCCACTAAGTCATTATAGATGCCTTAATTAAACAATTCTTCCATATGAAATGTATTATCTAGGATAAGTAGAGAGCTATAAAAGGATACTTTTGTAGAAGGTATATTAATAGTGGGTGGAACACTAGGAGTGAAACAATTACATGGATTTCAAAGTTGAGGAGTAGGATCATATGATGGTTTTTCATACTTGTAGTCTATATTAATTAAAGGGGAGTAAGAGGCATTAACATGACCATAATTTGCATCATATGTGAAATAAAATAAATGAGGGTATCACTCAGAGGGATATACTTTTGAAAACTACAAATGGTTTAGAACTGATTAAAGGTATAAGAAACCTTATCATTTTATAAATCAAGACAACAATCTATATATAATTTCAAGAAGAAATCCTAAGTTCCCTAAGTTTTTTATATCACAAGGCCTAACTATGAGGTAAACAAGCTAAGTCGTAAGCTTGGTAAAGTGTTTGAAAATGGAATGGTTTACCAAAATGTATCAACCCTAAATTAATTGTGTATGATTAATTTACTTGATATAATTAAAATTGAATACTACATGTCACAGGCTATCGAATAATACAATTATAAATATAATTTCAAAGGAAACCAAATGATTTTCATGCATGCCAACCTGATAGATCAATTGAAATTATAAGAGGGGTTAGAAAAATGACCTAGCTAGTATCACATTAGTTTCAAGTTGTGTCACCGCCAAAAATGGGAAATTTGAGGGATTTTAAATGAACACAAATCATCTATTCTTTAAAAAATGTAACTAGGGTTAGGGCCATACAAAATATTAGGATTGAATCCCACAAACAAACCTTTACTATTATCTATGATTGGTAGCTCTTTACAGTCTAATTTTTATGGGTTATTTTATTATCACTTAATTCACACTTTTATATGTTTAGATTCACCCATAACCCCAAATTTTGAACATAAACTTGTGAAAAAAACCTAGATTTATGTACGAAACTCAAGAACTCATTAAATTTAAAAATAAAATATTCAAAAGATTAAATTATAATAACCTTAACATTCACCCAGTTTATGAGTCACCGAGTGTTAAACTACATTTCAAACTCAAAGTAGTTCTCCTAGTGTATTTTTACCAATGTGCATTGTAAACTAGAACCCTTGATGTAGTGTTTCCCTTATACTTTCACACCAATATAAGGATATTATGATTTTCTCCCATAAAACCCTTGTGTGAAAATGTCATAAACATATTTATTCCCTCCTATGTGTGAAATGTAGTATGAATAATGCACTCTTGAATTATTAGCCTTATATTTGGTATAAATATAGACCTTTTTGCTAGATAATAAATTGCTTAAGGTAAACCAATATATGTGTGTATTATAATATTTGTGTGTGTCTATCACTTTGCAATTTGAATCTTAGTGGCATATAAATTCGACCATAAATGAAAATTTGTAAAAGATAAAAAGGTGGAGAAGATACCCCATGGGTAAAATGAACCCAAAACATGAAAGGGGATAAACCATACATGTTGGTCAAGACCACAATACTGACTTGACAAATATGTAAGGTTTTGACCCATTACATTAAAAAACTAAATAATCAATGCAAAAGGCTAGATATCTCTGTGAATCAACATAAAGCATGAAAAATCGTAAGAAAGTCAAATAAGAAAACAAATAAAGCAATATAAGAGTAAAACAACAAGAACTTTTTTCCAGTAACACTTAGTTTAATCATTCAAAATCCATATACATAAAATCTTACCAAAAAACATGATATAATAATGATATCATGCATATTTTAGTGTCTACATCTATACCTTTTAAAAAGGATATCACCTCATACAATTGGAATCTATATACGAAGGCCATGATTAGTGTACATGACTACTAGAAAAATTATCTCTTTGTGTATGTAAGGATTTTAGACACACTCTATCAAGGTCTACTTGTGAGAGATTTTAAAGAGTAGGAGATCAAGGGAAAAAAAAGGGGTACGGTCAAAACATAATACTTCAAAGATAAGGATCGATGCCATCTACCATGTGCACCAACTATAAACTTATAATTAAATCATTGTAAATTGGGGATCAATATGATTTTTAGTTAAAATAATGAAGGCTAATATCTTGTTAGTATATATACCCCCTTGAGGAATTAGTATAAGATTGTTCATGGTTAGTTAGCATGTTTGTGTAGAGTCACTCATTATTGTTTATTATTGATGTATTGAGTTAGTGATTACAATAGAAAACATTGTAATACGTGAGTTGAGTGAATACAATGGAGACATACAATTATTGTGTAATTTAATCTTAATTTTTTATGTTATTTTCTTATGCATTGTATGTATGATTTTATTATTGGTTGATTGAAATCCAAATAAATGTAAATCCTTGACATACATCATGAAACATATGAAACTGATGAGGACCAGTCTACACTCATTCCTTGAGAGAGTGCATAAGGTTTTCCCTTGGTGTGATATGCCAACACGAGGAGTAGCCTTAACACAATGGTAGTTTGATATTTTGTACGCATTTCTAATCATGGTGGGTAGATCTTAGGAACACCATTTTTGTTTCATTGCTAGGAATTGTTGAATTATGTTTCCATGATGATGTTGAAGAATTTTTTTGACTCACTCAAGAGAATAATGCATGATAGATGGAGAGGGTGGAAGAGGAATTTGTGAAAAAGATCCATAGTAATAGATATTTGTTGCACCCCTAAAGTGTTCTATGTATAAGTAGTGTGCAAGAATTTTGGATGCGTGAGAGGTAGGAGTGAAAGGACATACAAAAGAAGGATAAGTAGTGTATGGGGGTTCACGCCCGGTCATAATATACTCTAGGAAACTTACTTTTGAGACACGAGATAAAAATAGATAGTGGAAAGTTGGAGTGGCATTCAAACAATGTTTTGAGAATAGGTTAATGCATGGAGTCTTGTGAATAAAGAAAATGATATTTTTGGAAATATCACATGCAAGCAGAAGATCAAGAGTCATGTAGAATCTGAAGCTAATAATAGGATTAGATCTAGAGTTAATTTCAAAAAATCTATTATTAGGCGAAGCTTGCATGATTCGTTAGTTACCCTTGTAAGTGGTCCATGGATATTTTGAGAATGTGGCCTATTTTGAGAGTGCATGGGCGGTGAAGGGAATGGTGAAGGGAAAGTCCCCACCTCTATATATGTATTGATTTGCATAGATTGAGAGATATGGATTGCAACAGAGTTATGCTACTGGTATGTTTGTGCACATGACTTTGTGATGATACTTATGGTGTATTCAACTTCTGTGTTTTGTGGTGAATTAATATGATGGATCTTTGTGGTTGGATATTGATTGTGAATGTCTCAATTCATGGTTATTATATGGTAAATCTGACCTTGATTCTTATTTGATTCATTATGCATTTTGGTTGTGATCTAATTATTGTTATGCTTTATACTTAATTACTTGTTATGGATATGGAGTATATGAATGTTCATGCTAACATCTTGGTAAGGCTTCCATAAAGGAGGGACTTAGTACCTTTACGTGTTTTGAGTGAGGGTTCAAATTCATATAGATGAAGTGTCAGTGTGTCTAGGGTTTTGTGTGGGAAAATAAGACTATATTTTGATTCCATTACCGAGACATATTTTCAAGTTGTTGCAAGGATGTTGCATGATGAAGACATATTGGTTGACTTTTGACAACATTGAGAGTTGGGTTGTAAACTTAGAAGACCAAATTGCTCATAGATATAATATTAGACCCGATTTCAATGTCTATGTGTGGCTGGAGGAAAATTTTTATCATTAACTCTATGAGACGTTATTTTGTTGTTTTCCTATAGATTTTTACAAGTGACTAGTGACATATGCATCGAAGAGAAATTGGAGGTATAGATCAATTGTTTGGACACATGAATATTACCAAACTTTGTATGATGCTGCATTAACTTGGACACACATTCTAGATCATTGGTGGAATAGTTTTGTGCACAATTATACTTTGGAATACACTTTTTCTATGTATTCTTGTCTAGAAATTTCTAAGTTTTATTTTTTGCAAGATCCCAAATGATCTTACTTGTGTGATATTACTTTAGCAATTAAGATCTTAATGGTGGTGTTGAGTTTAGAGACCTTACCTATGGCTAGCTAAACTCACCACTGCATACAGGGATAGGAGAAGGTGTGGTGAAAGCTGGCAAACCTAGTGGCAGAAAGGTAGAGAAAGGAAATATGGCTTAAGTATAATGAAGCATGGGAGAGGGAATTAGTGAAGAAGCGTGATGTTGATGATTCTATGGAGTTGAGGTGGCAGATGTATCAGGAGGGATTTGAAGCTCACATACAATATGTGGAGTCAGAGCATCTATTTCTCCAAACCTTAGGCAAGCATGGTAGAGAATCCCTTTCATTTTCTAATGAGAGTGTGTCAGAGAAAAGATTGAGGACCGCATGTGTGCATCTGATCCCACCTGGTGACCTAACCCTTGCACTTGGTCTTTCAGTTCTAGAAGTAATTAGTAAGTAGAAAATTATTGTAAGTGATCCAGTAGTGATAGGTAGTGGTAATTTTTCTTTGAACATAGAAGTACATTAAGAAACACTTTCATCTATGGAAGCACAAACATCATCTTTATTTGGGGGAATGATTGGAGCAATATTTTCTAGCTCATCATCAAGATAGAGTGTGGGTGCATAGAACGTTTGGAATACATCTAGAAGTAGAAAAACTTCACAGAATGTAGGGTTTTAGTTTAGTACCACTATTGGAGCACAAGGAATTTCATCCACTAGTTTTTTACCTACTACAGGAGGCTGGATCTGGAGGATCAAGAGGCTCGACATCTAGTGGAGTTGGAGGTTCTAGAGGTGGAGGGAATACTAGAGGTAATACAAGTTCTTGGTCTAGTGAGCATGGTCCACACCAACCACAAGTTTATTACAAGATGCATCTTCACCTCCTATAGTACAGAGGCATTAAAGATGTAATGAAAAAAGTGCATATGTGTGAGATACTTTGGCTTGATAAGGAAATCACAATTACCTAGCATAAGGCAAGTCATTTTTCTACTACTCTATAAGGGCGCACATATATTTGGTATAGGAAGTTTGATTTAAATTAGACTATTGTGGATTATAACACATTGTGTGATTCCTTCTTGGCTGAGTTCCATATACCTGAGTTTGAACAGAAGAGCGTTAGCGCACTGAAGGAGATTAAGCAGGGCATGGCTAAGAGCGTAAGGGAATATGATACATGATTTAAAACTTTGTTATCAAACTTTTCATATGATATTCACCCTAGCTAGCATGCAAAATGTTTTTTTGGTGGTTTGATAACACCTTTTTGATGGGTTCTATTTCATAAGACTTTTACAGATCTGCATGAAGCTTTGGAGGAAGCTCTACGCGCTGAGGAAATTGGAAGTTTGGACATGGGACTTAGTCGATACGTGGAGGTGTAGATAACACCTATGGTGAAGAAGTTGGAGAAAATTTTGGCCAATTTAGCTCATGAGATTCATAGTAGATTGTGGTGTACATATTCTGAGGTTGACGGACATACCAAGGATAGCTTCCCAAGTAAATTGGTGTACACCATATTTCTCGATTGTGAGATCTGTCATTTAGATCATGATTCAAGTAGATGATTGATGTTGTAATGCACGATCAAGAAAAATGTTTCTTGTTATTGTAATATTTTTAAGTCTCAGACTCATGATATAAAGAATTGTAGACTGGTTGATTAGATTTATAAGGTTATTGATCCTAGCGTGCACTATACCAACATCATGAATAATTCAAAGGAGTGGGAAGGAAAACATCATGAAGGGCACTCTTATAGAGGTGGTAGAGGTAGAGGTTACCGTGGGGGATATAGAGGCTATGGTCTTGGTAGTGGAAGAAGTGACTTCCCTCATGGGACCTATTTTATATGTGGATCCCCTGATCATTATAGGCATGAATGCCCCAAGGATGTAGTTTTCTCATGGTGCGGAAAGCAACATAAGTTTGAATAATGTCGATGAGTTATATGAGCACATGAGTAATAACTATAACAAGAATGGTAAGGATGAAGGAATGATAAAGGTATAACACACTATGGAAGATCAGTGGATGTCAAAGTTAGCACCTAATCCAAATTTGTTAAGTGTATTGGTGACTACCCATGATTAGGTTGCACACGCTCGTGAGATTCTAAAGTAGAGGCCTATTATTAAAAATCAGAAGGTGATAAATATGAAATATATATATCCTTCCTATCATAAGGAATTTTATCAAGAAACTATAGAGGTTATTAGGAAACTACATGGTGAAATTCCAAGCTTGAAGGAGAAAGCACGTAAGTTGGATTGGGAAATGAAGGTTGAACTTCCACATAAGGATGTTTATGATTTGAAGGAGACATAAGATGCTTCTTCAGGAGAATATAATTCCATTGCTAGGTGAATGGATGAGAGAGAAGGTACCACATGTTGATGGTGGATGTGAGAGGGTAGGTACTTCATGCTAATCTACCTCCACACAACCATGAGTACGATAAAGAGATTGTGCTGAATATAATGATAGATGGTTTAATTCTGAGCAACATATTAATTGAGATAGGTGCATAAGTGACTATACTCACTTTGGATTCCTGGAATCAGATAGGGAATACCACCATTCCATCCTTCCTTGAATGTGTTGTATATGGAAAACATGACTAGAGCTAACCCTATTGGAGTGTTGAAGGATGTAACCATTATAATTCAGGGATCCAAGTTCACTGGGGAATTTGAAGTATTGAGCTTGTTGAGGTATATAGTTTTCCAATGCTACTTGGGCACCCCTTGTGCTATGAAAATAATTTTGATCTATGTTTCAACAATGGATACATTAGTTTTGAGAACAAGGAGGAGCACATGATCATTCCTTTAATAGATGTAAAGTACGCATTGTATGTGGAGCCTTTAAGTGAAGAGGACTTAAACAAGATATATGTTCACATAGTTATAGATCCTAAAGTGCTTGAACCATCTAAAGAAGGTATTATTCAATGTGATGATCCTCATTCTATGAGTGATATAACCAGCATTGTCTATGATAATTGGGCTCATGGAACATATGAGATGGTCAAGTGAGAGATGAAAAGTATAGTTACTTGCGTAATCAGGTCACGCTCTGTTAGGCGCTTGGGAAAAAAATAGGTATTATGGTATACTATCAAGGGAAATCTCAATTTGTTTATGCACACTATGGAGGCCCGATAGAAGAATGAATGAGATAGATGGAACATGCTAGTATATACCTTTCATGGGACAACAACATGTTGGTGGATTACACACAAAGATAAAATTTTGGAGTGGCAAGAAGTGAAAATAATCTTCTCAACTAAGTTTTTTAGGAGAAATGTGCCTACCAAAACATGTGAATTTCATGGGAAGTCCCTAACCTTGCACCACATCCAGGATTGTGAGAGACTCTGTTCTAAGGGAAATGAGGCCTTACCACCTTCACTATGGGTGCACAAGTTCTACAGCATGTTATATGGCAACACGCAAAACTATTATGTCTATGCAGAATTAAATAGGGAAACAAGGAATTAGAAAGAAATGATCGCATGGGAACCAGATTTAAAGGCATGATTTGAGGAAAAAGAGACATGTGAGGAACATAATGGGCACACCTGGCTGGAAAAAGAGAAGGGTAAGTTGGTTAACATGATTGACGATGATGAAGTAGAGAATTTGTATGTTGATCACATTGTACATACATGTGAGGTATTAGTGTTATCCAAAATCCACCTTTCAAGGTAATTTTGATAACCTGCATCATTTCTTCAGGCTTGAGCACGCAAAAATGGTAAAAGGTGAAAAAATCAGGTTTTGAAGGTCCCTTTGGCTCTTTTCTAACCCCCCATCCAAAGAAAAAAATTCAAGGAGTTAGAAAAAATTGCCAAAAATCCAAAAAATCGGCCTATGCTAGTGAAATGCAGCAAAATTGGGTTTTTTTGGCCCATACAATACAGGTACATGCGGGACATATGAGGCCCAAAAAGTGAAAATGGCCACATGCAGTTCAAATTAGTAAATTCTAGTATTTTTATCCTTAGTGGTCCGTGGGACATCAGGATAGCCAGGACCCGCAAAGCCGAAATGGTCGATTTGCAAAGGAATAGGTAAAGTCGAGTCGGAATGTTCCAGGGCGCACATGGGATGTCGAGACACACAAGACCTGCATGGCTGAAATCGTCACAGGAAAGAGAAAATCGGTTGAATTTGATTTTTTCGGTCCATGCCACACAGGTTCACATGGGATGTCTGGGACCTGCAAAGCTAAAATATCCAACTACAAAGGAGATGGGGTGAATGCGGAGGTCAATGGCCCTCACGCCCCGGTCAACATTGGGACAAGCGGGACACCAAAAGTTGATTTTCCTAATTTACAAAGTGGGTCAAGCGTAATGCAAGTGAAGTAGATTTTTTCAGCCCAAGTCACATGAGGGACATCCTAGAAATTAGGATCCGAAATGGCCGAAATAGCCGCATGCAAAGGAAAATTCAATGTCTAACCCTCCCGAACTTCAAACGGCCATAACGTTTGACCTTGAGCTCCAATTTTCATGAAATTTGATTTTCTGGAATGGGCACAACATTCTCTACGCCACATAAACCAGATTTCTTTTTTTAATGAGGGTAGGTATATGAAAATAAAGGAAACATATTCATCCTAAGTCAATCAGATGCTCATTCCCGTTAAATGACATAAATGCATGGCATACCCAAAAATAGTTTCCCGCACTTAGAAGGCCATAACTTTTGCATTTCTGAACGAAAAATACACAAAATTGGTACCATTGGAATCGTGGTTCTGAGCCCGATGCACAGAAATCAAGAAATTAAGAATTTTAATGAGAAATCAATGATGATTTCACAGAAAACATCTGCAGATTTAGAACAGTGTTTTATTTGGTAGTTGGGATGCATTCAATGAAGCATGTGTTGACATTTCTTACTATTGCAAGTCACGGGATAGTATGGGGAGCCTTTTGCAAGCAACATAACAACATTTCACTCCATTTATGGCATCTTGCAAGTGGTGGGAAGTTAGATTTAAGGATTTTTATTTCTCTCTCTCTCTCTCTCTCTCTCTCTCTCTCTCTCTCTCTCTCTCTCTCTCTCTCTCTCTCTCTCTCTCTCAGAATGCTATAACTAAGAATGTTGGGCTCATTGTAAAGGGAGATAGTTTGGAGCAGCAAAACTCTATCAAAATTGTTTTTTGAATCCAATGTGTTATAGACCCTTGTAGTAGACTCCTTGCCCGGTGATCCAGGCCCTTATTATATAATAGATTGGATTGTACATATCAATGAAGCAATAGATACAAGTTTGTGCATACTTCTTCCCCTATTGTGTTTGTTTACATTCTTCTTTCCCTTTCAAACTTATTAAAAAAATATTGTGTCTACCTTATACTCTGCAGGGATTCATTACCATTGTGTATGTATGAAATGTTGTTGTGAATGTATTTGCTAACTGTGGAGAATTGTTATCACCCCTTCTAGTATGTATTTTGCTTCTACTTTTCACACATTATAAGACTATTCTCACACTCTCTTTTATGGTGTATCACCACTTTAGTGTAGGCTTTGTTTCCATATACTCCCTCTCCTTGGTCCCTTGGAAAGATAGATTAGGATAAGATAGTTTCTCTTGCATTAGAGTAGATTATGGCAGGTAGTTTAGGAGAAAGAACCAACTTTCTCTGAAGCTCTATCTCAAGTAGAAAGTCCCACAACTTGGAGATAGTACCCATGTTATCTAATCACACTGTGAGCTCAAGCACACATACTTATGAAAATCATAGGGGTGTTGTGATTCGGTGATAAAAATTAGAAAGTACATATGAGAAGGCGCACGTATATCATGAGCCCTTAAAGAAAATAAAGTCAACATTGGGATAGATACAAAGCCTAAAGAGGCCATTATTGGTGACTATTAGTATGAACAAGAGGTGGTAAATATTATTGAGTTGTTGTGCTACTTCCAAGCGTTATTTCCATGAGGCTATAATGAGTTGAAGGGAGTGCATCACTCTTTAGGTGAGATGAGGAACAAATTTAAGGAAGGCATGCACCTGGTTAGGAAGAGGCCTTACAAGATGAATCCTAATATGTGTATCAAGGTAAAGGAAGAGATTGATACGATGTTGAAATATGGAATCAATGAGCCCATTAAGGATTCAGAGAGGGTTATCTCCATGGTGATAAGTATAAAGAAATATGGTAACATAAGGATTTGTGTGGACTACAGATATTTGAATGTTGCTTGTGTGATAGATATGTTTCCCACACCATTTACGGAGGAAATCTTGGAAGGCATTACAGGGCGTGAAATATACTCTTTCACTGATGGATTTTCTATTTATCATCAGGTGTGGATTGCTAAATAATATCAAGAAAAGATATCTTTCACCACTAAATGGGGAATTTTTTCATATATTGTTATGCCTTTCAGATTAAAGGATATGTCTGCAGTCTTTTTGCGCATTATTGTGCAAGCATTTTAGGAATTTATTCATAAGTTTTTATATGTATGCTTGGATGATTGGAATGTATATGGGATGGTAAAGGATCACTGTGAAAACTTGAGAATTATTCCTTAGAGGTTCCAGTAGTTGAACATCTCTCTTAACATTAAGAAGTGCATCTTTGCTACCTCGTTTGGGAATTTGTTGGGACATATCATATGTAAGGAAGGCTAATTAGTAGATCCTACTAAGGTTAGTGTTATCTTGGACCTAGATGAGCCTTCTAATCAAAGCAAGGTGTGTGGATTCTTGGGACACATGGGTTATTATAGGAAGTTCATTAAGGGATATGCTAGGATTGTCACACCCTTAGAAGAATTTTTGAAGAGTAAAGGAAAGTTCCATTGGGATGAGGCCCAACGATGAGTGTTTGAGACATTGAAGGAAATACTAAATTTTGTGTCCATTTTGTGCTTTCCTTCATAGAACAAACCCTTCCATATACATTGTAGATGCCTCTGGCACAGCCATTGGCACATTATTGACCCAACCTGGAGAAGGTATTTTTGATCATCCTATTTATTTTACAAGCAGTAAATTGACCCCAGTTGAGTAGAATTATACATATACTGAGTGCGAGGCTTTATATATGATTTACATGTTGCACAATTTTAGACAATACGTATTAGTAACACCATTTATCTTCTTTATAGATCATATGAAACTTACGTATTTTATCAAAAAGCATGTTTTGCAAGGCCACATTTACAGGTGAATACTTTGATTTTACAAATTTAATTTTATAGTGATCAAACCCATGAAAATTAATTCAGGAGCTGACCATTTTCCAAGAATCAATTATAGAGAGTACACACAGAGTATTAAGGATACAATGTGTGATGCACAATTATTCATATTAAACCATGTGCATGTAGATTTGGAGGACATTGTAGTATTCTTGTGGAGTAGATAGGTGCATGAGGGGATGAAGACTTTAGAAAAGAAGCAACTTATAATACACATGACACCCTATCAGTTGATAGTTGGATATTTGTACAAACTGTGTCAATGATGAAGCTTTGTGTCAGTGTGTTCTGGAGCATGAGCATGAAGCCATTATGGAAAAACATCATGGTGGAATCGCAGGAGGTCATTATTTTGGAGATTCCATTGCACATAAGATTTTGATGGTCAAATTATGGTGGGAGAATTTTTATAAGGATATTAAAACATATGTAAAGGCGGGTAATCACTATCAGTGCCCTGGGAAGCCTGAAACCAGCAATGAGATGACCTTAAGACCTATTACGAGTGAAGATCCTTTTGATAAATGGGAAATTGACTTTGTGGGTCCTATTTACCCACCTTTAGGTATGAATGGATCGCACTATATTATTACATGTACATATTATCTGAAAAGGTAGATAAAAGTAACATCTACAAAGGATTGCACGATAGTTACAACAACAAGGTTCTTATAGGAGAACATTATAAGTAGGTATGGATGTCCGTTGAGCTTGAGCAGTGATAGGGGCACTCATTTTTTTAATGAGATTATCACCCATAGGCCAATGGAACTGCTGAGGATTTTAACAAGATATTGGAACATATATTAGCAAATATTTGTGATGTTAGAAGAAAGGATTAGGATGATAAAGTCTTTGTTTTACTTTGGGCATACATAAAAAATTAAAAATATATTGAATAAAGCCACACCCTTTTAGTTGGTGTTCGGTGGGGAGGTTGTTTTACCATTGGAATTCATGTTACCCTCCCTACGTATTACGTGTGCAGGTGGCCTGGAGGATGAGTAAGCACTTCAAGAATGCATCTACAAACTGATGTAGTTGGATGAGAGGTACGTCATCACACATTGGAGCTAAAAGATAGAGAGGACTAGGAAGAAGGTATAACATGATAAGCACATTAAGAATAAGCAGTTTGAAGTTGGACAAATGGTTTTTCCTTATGACTCCAAGTTTGTGCACAACCCTGGGAAATTAAAATTACATTGGTTAGGACCATACGTCATGATGTATATTCTTGATTCAAGCACTTGTTAGTTGTAGGTGTTGGATGGCTCCCATATTCCCTGTTACTTCAATGGGATTAGGCTGAAGCCCTACTATAATTAAGTCTTCTTGGTGTTTGTAATAAGACAATATTTCCACTTAGATTAGATTTTCCTTTCATGTGTTTCCTTTCGTCATTGCTATGATTTTTCAATTTAGTTAAGTGTTTTGTTGTAATAAGCATGCTTGTGTGCTAGAAGCTGATTACTATTTATTGAATTCATACACAAAGGATTATACATAATTTTAGTGTGGGGTAGATCCAGTGTAAAGGAGATATTTGTTGGTTTACATCTTGTTACAGGTTGGCTTGATTGAAGGTATATCCTGGAAGGATGGGGTGATAGAAAATTAGTTTTATTGATGTGGTGGATAAGGGTGCTCTAAAGGAAATTTCTTGATTAAAGACCACAGGGGAAAAGATGATCGTGGAATGTAACACAAGGTAGGCAGTGGCATGAGGAGCTACTTGGGATATGGCACATTGGTTATGTACTGCGGTGTAGGTAGGTGTATAAAGGAGATCTATGGCCAGGAAGTATTACAATGCACTAGAAGGTTACGATTGTAGTGCATGAGAGGAAGGGACAGAAGTGAACAAAGATAGAAAAGGTAATGTATTAAAAATGTAACTTAAAAGTGTGGGTACAAAGGACAATGTGGGTCATTGAAAAATTATAAATAGAGGTAAGGGTTATTATTTTTTCTACCTTTCCGTCAACAAGAACTTTGAGCAAAGAAGATACCGAGCATTTGAGTGTGAAGAAGATCGAAGTAAAGAAAAAACCAGGTTAGTGCATGTAGCTACATGTAGATCCTTGCGAAAGGGAAAGTTAGAACCAATAGTATGGCACGAAGGGAAGGGTTTACATACAGTTTAAGCATTTAGTGTTCGCAGCGTTTGGGTAAAAGAGAAGCTTGTGTAGCAGAGCACCTAGGGCATACTAACTTGTAGAAGTATGGCCTCAAAAGGAAGGAATCTTGGGACAAAAAAGGTGGAGGTGGTAACGGAGGAACCCCTGGAGGAAATTTATTCAGAAATGTAGTATCCCCTTGGTGTGCATAACATGGAAATATGGAAGTTAAAGCTCCCAAAGTGTAAAATAAGTGAGTATGACCATAGAACGAATGAACACGAGAAGAGTTTGAAGGCTGATTTAGAAAAGGTGCTCCCAGGAACAAATGTAGAGAACATACCTTGATTACGACTCCATGAGAAGGAAACTAGAGAAGACCAGAGTGTTGTAGTTATATGAGCTTCCCTTCTTTAATAATCCCATGCATTTGTACCAATGGCTGATGTTGAGGGTACATGAATACTTCTTCTACTTCGTCAGAAGAAAGATAAGGATTACTGCTTAGTTGATTGAGTGACTTACAAATATTCGAAGTACAGGAGAGGATATGGGACTAGATATTTGTGTGAATGTGAAGATAGATGAATTGGCTACATAATTGAGCTATGAGAAGGGTAGGAAGGTAATGTCAATTATAGACTTGAATGACCCTACGACTAGGGTTGCCTCTAGACTAGTGAGCTGAAAATTGAGTGCTTCCAAGAGGTGGAAAAATGTGAATAAGATATTTTTTTATGTGGCACATTATAACATTATGTAATTTTTTATAGATGGGATTATAGAAGAAGCACGAGTACAAAATGAGGAGGGTTCCAAGATAACATGGGGATCGATTTTACTCATAGTGTTTTGGGAGATTGGAGTATCAGATGGAACAAATGAAAATATGTGGGTTTACCCACTCTTGCACCCATCTCCCATAGTACAATTAGATGAATATACTTGTGATGGGGTTACCACAAGTACATATAAAGTATAGATAAATCAATTGTATGATAGGTTAAGAGGGGAATTTGAGAATTAATCGTGCATTCCACACAAAATGCCCATGGTTTTTTGGGAGAAAATGAAATTCACAGTGATGCATCACTACAGTCTTACATGCTTTAGGATGGTAGTGGGAGAGATGGGACCCTGGTGCAAGATGTCATTTTCCTCACTGCGTGATACCTCAAGTATTCAGTAAACATGATAAAAGAATTATAGAAGATGACCTTTTATGTAAATAAGGTTGACTTATATTTACACACCTTATGCATGACTTATAGGTATGACTCAAGGCCCACATACTAGGAGGTATTGGAGCCTGATAAACTGGACTTGCATCCCCAACTCGATGTCACTGCCAGGGGTTTAATATGTAGAGTTTTTTTACAATTGATGCCTAAGAATAAAGGAGGAGTTGAGGTTGATGTTACAGATTCCAACTTCCCACATCCCAAAACAAAAATTGTGCTACCTTTAAAGAGGGTGCATGAGAAAAAATTTCAATTTTAATTCGCGAGCTCAAAGTCAAAGTTGAATAAATCACTCCTGAACAAGTGTCAAGGATTGCAGGGTCTACACTTGGGAAGGTCTTGCAGGAGCTTGAGGAATGGAGAAAGGTGGTAAATAAGATAGATGCAGAATGTTTTCTAAATATCCTCTTTTGACCCCTGCATAGATATTTATTTTGGATATAATGATTCTTTTTGGGCCTTGAATTTTTGTTATCTCCTTAATCAATTTTTCACTTAAGATGTTCAAATAATTCTCAGGGATGGTAATCTGATTAATGTGGGGTAATGTTGCACCCTCAAAGTGTGCTACGTATAAGAAGTGCGCAAGAATTTTGGACGCATGAGAGAAAAGTGTGAAGGAACACACAGAAGAAGGATAACCAGTGCACAAGGGTTCACGTTTGGTCAGAATATACTCTAGACTTAGCCTACTTTTGAGCCACTAGATAAAAATAGATACCAGAAAGTTAGAGTCGCATTCAAGAAATGTTTTGAGAATAGGTTAATGTATGGAGTCTTGTGAATGAAGAAAAGGATATTTTGGGAAAGATCATATAAAAGTGGAAGATTAAGAGTCATACATAATCTGAGGATTATATCTAGAGTTAATTATAGAAAATATATTATTGGGTGAAGCTTGCATGCTTTTTTAGTTGCCCTTGTAAGTGGTGCATGGATATTTTGAGCATACAGTCTATTTTGAGAGTGTATGGGTGATGAAGGGAAAGCCCCCACACCTATATATGTGTATTTATTTACAAGGATTAAGATATCTAGATTATAACAAAGTTATGTTGCTGGTATGTTTGTGCGCATGACTTTATGATGATACTTATGGTGTATTCATCTTTTGTGTTTTGTGATGAATTAGTATTATGGATCTTTATGGTTAGATATTGATTATGGATGTCTCAATTCATGGTTATTATATGGTAAATATCACCTTGATTCTTTTTTGATTTCATTATGTATTGTGGTTGCAATTTTATTATAGTTATGCTTTGTAATTAATTACTTGTTATGGATATGGAATATATGAATGTTCATGATAACGTGTTGGTAATGTTTCCTTAAAGGAGGGACCTGATACCTTTGTTCACTTCAGGTGAGCATTTAGATTCATCTAGATGAATTTCTAGCACACCTAGGGTTTTGTGTGGGAAAATAAGACTACAATATTTATCACTAAGAACATGGGTTAGAGAGGTACCTCTATGATTTTTTATATGAAAAAATATTTCATAATCTCCCTAGAAACTTTAATGGTTGGTTGGATGAATATTTCATACACCTAAGTATGAATCTGGTAAATAAGTGCACTTAGACACTTGAACACAATAAAAGAATCATATAACTAGATAATAAGTGGACACATATGGTATATTTTTGGTAGATCACAATGCTTCATAGTTACATTTTGGACTAGGACATTGTTCTTGAATGAAATTTTCTTTCCTAAATTTTCCTAAACTACCTCGGGAATCTTCAAAACTCTCCAAAACCATCCTCATATGCTTTTTGTATTCCCTAAACATTCCTGGAGGATGTAAATTACTTACAAAACAACCAAAATTGGCCTTTTAGGCCTCTAAAAGGACTTGAATTTCATCAAAATTAATTGAATTCAATCATTAACTTAATCAATCTTCCCTGCACAATAAGGCACACTTGAGAAATTCATTAGTAAATTCCTCAAATCTTGGTTAATGGTGAAACTAAAGGTATGTTGGCTAGGACAGGTGGTTAGTGTGGCTGAGATGTATAATTTTTCACTATGGGTTTAGTTGTCATTCTTTAAAGTTTTAATTTTTAGCCTAGTCTTATTTCATGAAAATAACTTTCTCTAGCCCAGGGAAATTGGACCGTAAGGGGAAATAGATAACCTCGTAACTCTATTGGGATAACGAACCAAAAGTTTTTTTTAACTAGGAAATAGAGTCAGTCATTCACTACTAATACAAGTGAAAAATGCACACGAGGAAAACTAAATGAACACACCAAATAGGAAGGGAAACACACCAAAGCCAAAATCAAGCACATAATGGAAAGATAAATTATAGTACATGAAAGGGAAATTTATTGAGGTGGAATAATAATGTACACACACCCAACGATGGGTTGACAGAAATATGTACCATCTTAGAATAGTGGGTTGAATTCATACCACTTTTGAAGCTCCAAGATAATCATATGATCATGTGATGTTCTCATGATGGCTCTGCTTGTTTTGAAAAGAAAGGAGAGAGACCAAGTTTCCATCCTCATACTGATATTGCATATAAAACACCTTTGCATCCAGTGAACATTTTGTTACTTATTTGGAATTTTTTATTCTGTAGTCTCAGTTTGATGTCTTGTGAACCATGAGAAGCCATTCTTTGATGTTTTAAAAAAGGGAATTTATGGTTTTGACATGAAGTAATTCATCATCCTTGTGTGAATTTTTTAGCATGGAGTAATTTCTATAATTAATGGGAAATCTAAAAGTGATGAGAACAAGTTGATTCCCTCTCCATTCACAAGATTCTTCTAGATTCTTAATTTATTTTTCTGAATAATTTCACCCCGAGGATTTTGTACTAACTCATTATTGACCTTGGAATCAAGGTATTTAACATGGATGTACTATATTCATGAATGGATATCATTTATAGCTAGGAGATTCAGGTATCTACCATTCTCTTACAATAAGGTAATGGATACAATGAATCTTCAGAGGAACCTCATAAAGAGGATGGCTAAATACCTGCTACTTTTGGTTCTTCTTAAACTAGGGTGAGAGAACCCAAAGGAGAAACCTGAATGAGGGAAAAATTATCTGTTATACAATTTCCTTGAAAATTATTGGATGTATCAATCTGAGCTAAGTCGTATCCATGAATGCATACTTATCTTACATCACAAGAGTTATAAAAAAGGATATCAATACATACTTTAATGCACTAGACATTCATGTTGCTAAAGATCAGTAAAAAATGATTACTCAGAAATCTTTCCTGAAAGCATGGTAACGTGGTAAGGAACAAATTAGATTCTAGAATGATACTATTCGCATTGGGTCATAAGGGAAATGAATTTGTGATATGCAAGTCTTAATATGGCCAAGACTCACTGTAGGGGTAAAATGGTAGGATCATGATTTACATTTCTCCTCATTTGGGGAAACATATGATGATTGGTTTGTAATAGCAAAGTGTCATTAACTACTGATAATTCCCCGCTACTTCAAAAATTCATAGTAACATATTCATGTTGGATGGGTAGGGTATACAAATTTCAATTTGAGAAATTTGTGATTATTGATGCATCAATCCAAAGAGAAAGTACACAATGTAGGGGCTAGACAACCTGAGAATAATCCTTATCACTTCATACTTGTGCAATAATCTCCAATGAAGTATTCGTTTCTTTCCATTTTCATATGCCGAAGATACAATACTAAGGCCAACAAAAATCATTCAATAGGAGGGTTGCAACAAGGGTCTTACAACTGTATAGAATATTTCAAGGTAAGTGTTACAAAGCAAATCATTGATTCAATAATCAAGAGTTAGTGCAACAACCAAATATGTTATCTAAGAAGTATTATGTATAGATGCTTCAGTGAACATCAGATATTCACCATTGAAAAGAGTTAGAATTCATTTGTCAAATATTTAATCATACATAATTACCTCAAAGTCAGGATCTGAATCAGAAAAACCTATGGTGGGGATTGAGGATTCAGTTCTTTAACAAGGGGGCATAGATTGATGAATGTCCTCGGAATTCACTAGTTAATAGGTTATAGGACAACACATACTCATCCTTAGCATTGTATACTTTTGATCCTAAACCCATTCACTATGCTTTAGGACGATGAAAAGCTAAAGCTACAACAAGTATATTATAAATTTCACCAAAAATAGTTATCCCCTGCAAGATGTTGAGTTGAATTTCATTGGATAGGACCTCATACTTATATGAAAATAGTCCATGAGAGGAATATAACCATTATTCCCCCCAAAAACCGATTAGAAAGATCAAGGATGTGCAACATAAGGATCTTGGGATTACCAAAAGATGGAATATAATTGTTTCTCAACATGACAAAGTACCTCCATCTTTTCCTACCATCCATGCTTGGAAAAATCATAATTTATAATCCTTTCAGATTGAATTATGTGGATGTGCACATGATATTCCCTATTGTGCCACTATGAAAATCTATTTGTCACATTATCTATTTTTTCAAGGTATCCATACATGTTTCATCTCCAGTAATGGAAGAATGATTTCGTCTTACACAGTCACTCCATTTTCTTTGATGCTCACCTTTTGGAATAATATGCCTTGGGGGGTAGAAAATCATGGTCAACCCATTTGAGATATAACATCTCCCTCATGCAATAATTTAGTCATTCCAAGGGAGCGTATCTTCATCTTGCAGGAATGATCCATACCTCCCTTTTCTTAAATTATGCCAGGATATTTGGATAAAATTTGGTAATTGAATTCTGACTCATGAACCGTTTTATAATAGAGCATTTCAGGGACCTTTACCTCTAGCATAAAATCCCACCTTTCTCTTAATCCAGTTTACAGGACTTTTCTGGTAGGATGTTCATGATGTAGATCCCTTTTCATCTATTCTTGACATTATTTTCATAATTGAGTGATGACATACATTAGAATTGGGGACCAACTTGTCTGAGCTTTTTCTTTGAAACTTTGCATGAAATTTTGAACCTTTCAGGCGCAGATGAGGCTTTTTACTAGGATTTTTTCTCATAGATTTAGAAGACCATGGTTCAATATTTTTGGAAGCCCTGAAATCCCAATCACGGTATGGTTAGCTTCTTCTTCATGATTGAAAGATCACTCATTGGTATTGAACACTGTACGTACCCAAATTTGTAAGGTACTGTACTACGAAACGGTGTAATAAGTGCCCCGATGATGATACAGGTCTCTTCGCAAGGTGTTCGGGATCCAGAGAAGCTTTATCGGATATGCGTAAACATCCTGCATGCCCCGCTTAGCCCCCCGCGTGCTTTGTTTTCCCCTATTTTTTCCCTCTTTTCTTGGCTTTTTGGTCTTCAGTGACAGAAACCGCCGCCCCGGAAGGGCAGCGGTCTCGTGACCGCCGCCCTACACAGGGCGGCGGTCCTGTAACCGCCGCCCCTGAGCAGGGCGGCGGTCCTGTACGCATTTTTCCAGAACGTGCTTTTGACGGGAACGCACGCAAAAATCAACGCTTTACCAGCTTTTTCTTGCCGACTTGAGCATGCATTAATGTTTTTGGTCCCCTGGAATAGTGTTTTTTCTTTTGTTTAATGTTTAGGAGTTCAGTTTGGATTTGATTTTTTGATGATTGGATTCCTATAAATGCATGGTTTGTGCACATGCAAAAGGCCCCTGATTTTAGCTCTGAATTTTGCTCCAAAGTTTCTTTTAAATTTCTTGTTGCAGTAGATTTAGTTTTCCTTTGCTTAGAATTCTTAGGTTTCTCATTGAGTGCTTTGGTTAGTTTTGTATCGCAGCTGGTAAGCCACATATCCAACTTGTGCAAGTGCAAACATTATCTGGGCCACCATTTTCACTCCCAACTTTCATGTTTTCAGTGCTATGGTCATTTTAGTTTGCTTAGGATTGGTAGCATAGTTTGTTGCAAGTTTGTTTTAGCTTTGTGTTACTGTTGGTAAGCCACAGATCCAACTTGTGCAAACAGCATTATTGTTTTTGGAGTAGAATAGTCTAGGCAAACCATTAAAGTTGCAGGTTTTGCTCTTCATACAGACTAGTTTCAGGTTCTGGACACTTTTTTGTTGCATGATTTGCAGTAGACCCCCGCTAGGAATTGCATAGGCCAAGCTCTGTACTCTTGTGCTATCCTTCTCCTATCCGCATTCTATTCTGTCTGCATTTTGAAGGCTGTCCATTGATCCAAATATCTATTCCTGTTGATGCAAAGCATTCCACGCTTTTCTGGATTCATGTGAGCACAAAGAATGAAGAGATCATACTGAGGGGACAAAGAACATACACACCGTCGGATTCGCCACTGTTCTGCGAAATCCAGGTTCCATCTTTCAAAGTTATAGTTAGAACTTATCAAATAAAATAGTTAATCATTTTATTTCAGTTATTTCCATTCTCGATATTGCCAGGGAGGTTGTGGGGATTGATAGTTTCTGAGAAACTATGATTCATTCCTCACTTCTGAGGTAGGATCGAGAATCTTACAGATAGATTAGTTATTTCATTGTTTAGAATAGATATACGAAATCGCATAGACAAATAGCTACACTCGGCTATTTTGTTTGTTTTACGTTGTTAGTTTAGTTGTCAATTCTAAATATTTTTAAATAGCTACTTTCTTATAAATTTCCATAGAAAATACAAAAAGAAATTATATATGCTAGAAGTGCACTTAGATTTTACTTTATTACAGTTTGTTTCATTACGGCTTTTGCATGACAATTACGGGACCTAGGGAGCCCAGGGAATACATTTTCGAGCCAATTGTGCCTCAGCCCAATACCGTTAGTAGCAATAACTGACATTGACCAAAACCTTAGGATACAAGTCTTCCAAACAACAACAGACTTCCAACAGATCAGGGTCACAGTTGAGAGGGTTTAAACATCGAAGACGACCAAGTGCACACTATTTTGGGTCAAATCAGCCAAATTATAGATTACCCTAGAAAATACCCACATGACTGTAGAAGGGCTCGAAAAGAGAACAAACATTCGGGTGTGATCCTTTAGTTCCACAGCCAGATGCTGGAGACACCCTAGTAGATATAGATACCAGCTTAAGAATCCAAGTTGCGAGAACGCCTGTAAGGTATTCTGAGAAGATCGCACAACTATTGGTTCTAAACATAGAAGCTGAAAAAGGCTTACGACTACTGGATACTAGGGATCAGAGCTTGATCTCCCGTATGACCATAACGGGACCCGCAACAACCAAGAGTCTATGGTTGTGATCCCCAGATCCCACAGCCAAATGAATCCATAAGTCAGAATTAGACATAGACACTGGCCTACGTAAATTAGTATTTCAGTCTACTCCGACTTCCACCTCTCATCATTCGAACAGTTATCCCTTGCTAGACATTAACAGCTAACGAAGCTAAGAGAATTTTGGACTAGGCCAGAGAATCGTCCATAGAGTTGACTATATTCATCATCCGCCATATGACCCTATCAGGAGAAATACACGAAACCCATCCCGGGTCATTTTCCACGCATCCCACAACCCATAGATCGAATCACGCCAGATCTCGATATTGATTGGAGCCTTCGAGCAGTCATCCTCGCTGATCGATCTATCACACCAGTCCAAGTTATAAGGGCCTTCTTTGCCTTAGATTCGCAAATACCATTAGTGCGTGTCGAAGACATTAGACTGCCTAACTAGTTTGTCTGCACATTCTACCCCCACCGGCTGTCTCGGAACGACCTCGGGAGGTCGGGGTACGTGGAAGAGTCACTTGTTGATTCTCACGCTCGCCTATTGCTTTTCCGACGTACAAACACCAGTCTTGAAACTTCATCATTGTGATGTGTGAAATGAATGTGACATGGATTCATTCCTTGATAGATTCACCTTAAAAATATAATTTTCATTTTGGTATATGATTTTTTAAATTTTTGGAATATGTGTATTTTTTCGTTCATAGATCTTTAAGGACGCACAAGGGAAAATCTCTCCCCAATGGAGTCATTAAAAATTGTTGGTGAAATAATTTGTTATGGTGTAATTTTTTTTTTCAAAAATGGTCACATGATTAGGTCCCTCCTTCTTATGTATGAGGAGGCTCCCATTATTGACTGTAAAGTACCTAAAATATGTGGGTGGCCACGAGGTTAGGGATCACACAGGAATACTCCACTAAACCCGTATAAATGTTCCTGTATAGGGTGAATGGGTGTTGGAGAAATAAGGAGAGATAGGGTTACTATTTTGAGTATCCGTATAAAATTCACATACAATAACCAGAGTAGGTCCACATTCAATTAGAAGAACATAATAGTGTAAGCCATCAAAAATACAAATAAAGGAGAGACACAAATTTATAAAAATATATCAATAGAGGACACAAATTTCCTTCTTGATTGTGCAAGATCACAATGCTTACAAAATTAAGTAGAGAAAGTAGAGAAACATATACAAAGAGAATAAAGGAAATGTAACTTTTATTGCTTGATGTAGTAGTGATATAAAGCTCAAAAACATAAAACAATCAATAACTTCTAACCCTTTGGAATGGATAATCCATTTTAATTTTTAGCATTAAAAAATATCCTTTCATCTCCCCCAACTTGAATTTTCACCTTTCCTTGTCACTTGCAACCTTACACATTCCAAGGAAATGAAAAAGAGACTCATCTTATCCAAATCACCTTTGTTCCTTCCCATTATTCTGCAGGTATTCATATACCCCCCAAATATGTCAGGATTTGATGCATATGGAAGACCCCTCCTGGGTCTCGAGGCATACTATGCCCAACAGAATAGGTAGTCATCACCCTCACTCTCAATGTGGGGCGACAACTATTCAACTAATCAGTTGTCAACGCAAATGCCAAGGACTAGATATAGTTTGTCCTTCCAAGCAGAGGGGTTGGAGCAACTCGCTCAAACACAAACAGAGCCTTCAGGCTCAAACAATATGACATTGACTGGAGAATCTGCTTCATCTCCTCAGGTGCTATTTAGACCACATATTAGCAGACAATCAGATCCATACTCAGTTCTAGATGACGAGTACTCAATACGTTATCCTAGGAATGAACAACGCTCTCAAGGCATGTACCCACCTGTAGGAATTTTGCAAATACAGCCCGAGTTCTCTCCTCAAGAAAATACCTCTATGCCATCACGTATAGAAAATACTCTCAGAGATGCTTGGCAGGATATTAATCAGTTCATAGCAGGATATCACATACCTCTACAGATTCATGTTATACAACAAACGCCACCAAGGCAGGATATCGTGACTTCACCAAACGAAGTCATTTCAACTCTAATAGAAAAGGTTAGAGGATTAGAACTTGCCCAAGCAAGTCAAAATTCGAAATTCATACAAACAGGGAGTTCCAATCCTCTGCACCATCCTAGCCAAGTAGATCTCCTCACAGGAGTAGGCACGTTAGGTATGACTCCTCAGTATTCACAACAAGTGCCAACTAGACCCACTATCGCTAGCACTGTTCCTCCTGGTCCGGTACAGAGCAATCCATTCCTGGATAGTACCCCTTCGTACTAAACATGTACTCCAAATCGCCACAAGGGGATATGTACTCATCCCCCGGCATGTTTACTCAAATGCAGGGATTGCCTTATGCCCCTGCCAACGCGTACGTTGCACCGTATCAACAACCTGTCCCACCATTGCTCCCTCAGCAACCACCATCAATGGTCAAAAGCTATGCAATAGGGACGTATTCAGAATATCTAAAGGAACCCTTAGATTTCACCATACGAAGCATCATGCTTCCAAGACCTCTCCCTGATTTTCCCAAGTTCAAGGGCGAGGGAGATCCAAATGCGCATATCAAAGCTTACGCTACAGCCATTCGAGAATTACTCCCATGGGATGGGGTTGTTGCTAAAATATTCCCCAAAACACTGGAAGGCATTGTTCTCGATTGGTATTATAGAATACCTGAGGCTTCCATACATTCATTTAAACAACTCGTGTCAGAGTTCATCAAAGCCTTTGACATGAACAAACTATTGAGAACAGGAATCAAGGAATTCTTACATATCAAACAAGAACACAACAAATCTATCGCCCATTTCATCCAGAGGTGGCGTAAAGTTCTTTACTCTTCAGCAAGTGCTCCAAACATGGATAAGATGGAACTATGCAATTTATTCCTTCATTCTCTCAGCAGAGAAGTGAAGGAAGAAGTCCAGAAGTTCCCACTAAGGACTTATGATGAGGTACTTGAGAGCGCCCTGCGAATTGATCAAGCAGCAATAGATAGTGGTCGTAAGACTTACGGAGCAAATGGGAGGTTAATCACCTCCACTCAAAATACTACAACTACCACAAATGTCAATCAAGGACCCAAAATCCTTAACAAAAATCGTGGGGTAACAACGGATGGGGTAACCGACCAGCCCAAGAGGGTAAATGTTGTTAATACTCCGTCGCAAACAAACAACCAGCGAAACAACAACTTTACCCCGGCGATCAATACAGTGGATTTTAACCATCCACAACAACAACAACGGCGAAATCCCATACAAGGGCCAAGCCAAAACTCATTTGGTTACCAAAACCAAAGTCAAAACCAAAAACAACAATTCCAAAACTTTGGTCCTAATAGGCAACAGTTTGATCGGAATTTTAGGCCACAATACACACCAAACCAACAAAACGGGAATTATAATCCCAATTCTTATTGTGGTTTCCATAAAATTCATGGTCACGACACTAGAACATGTCGTGACTACAATAAATTTATGCAACGTTTGCCAGAAGAACAAAGACAGTTCTTCACAGACTTGTTTTTGGCAGATCCTGTTTCATCATCACCAAATACTCTCGCAGGGGTAGTTTCCCCTCAGAATGCTCCCCTCAGGATCTTTAACGATCCACTCCCAAATCATGATAGCAATAGGCTGAATCCAACCGGAACAAACAAAGGTACAATAACGGGAAACAACGACCATGAAGCTTTGACTTCATTAAATCCGTCAGTTGCGCCACAGTTGGGAGCTCAACCAAGACCTAAGATAGTTAGTTTGGTAGAATTAGACGCTGAACTACCTATCGAAGCTATAACAAGAACACGAGAGTATTTCTCTCAACCGAGCCCAAGTCATCTGCCAGAGATAGATAGGAGTCAACAAATAATTGAAAAACCCATCGGTGCCTATGATTTAATTAGTGACCTAACAAAGACCTTTTCACACATTTCATTCTTGGACTTGCTAAAGAACTCTCCCCCTCACAGAGCTGCTCTTTTAGAAGCATTAGGTCTAGGCTATCTAATTAACATCACTCCACCTCCTGAGACACAAGTAAATCACACAGATTTTGATATCCATCCTCCGGGGCAGCCGGACAAGGATGTTGAATTCATCTTCGAAATAAGTAAAATGCCCACAGATGCTGAGATCGCACGCCGAGGTGACCCAGCCTTACACTTGCAAGTGTGGGTTTATAATAACTATGTAAAATGGGCAATGGTTGACGACGGGGCCGCAGTTAACATAGTCCCTTTCTCTTTCCTCCAAAAACTTGGATATGGAGAAACGAACTGTTCTACTACACGAAATACCTTGAGAGGCTATGATAGCCTTAAAGCCACTTCAATAGGAACTATAATACTGTCGGTCACCTTAGGGCCTAAAACAATCCTGACTGAATTTTATATTATAGATCGGGAAACTAACTATAATATGATCCTCGGCCAACCTTGGATACATCGAATGAAGGCAATCCCTTCCACGCTATTTCAGGAAGTAAGATTATTGCATCTGGGAAAGGTATTTGTAGCCAAAGGCGACCCAAAACCTTTCGATTTGCACCTAGCTGATTTAAAGAAAAGACCAGGGGTGCACTCAGAATTCGAACTGCCAACAAATCAACTTAATAAACCCTCTGACCCAAAGCCAGAGGAAAAGTTGATACCTACGACGGATCTCGAAACTACCAACATAGCCAAAACAATTCCAACCCCTAAAGGTAAAACTAAAGAAACAGTATCATTAGGGACTACTGCGAAGATCGTTGAATTGATAGAACAAGATTCACCAATGTTCTTACCATTCGATTCAGTAGGCATCGGATTTTCCCTAGGTGTTGGTTCCTTTCCAGCAGAAGATCTTTGTATGGTAGAATTAGAATGTGCAAACGCAGCAGATACCCCTACATCTATGCTCCCGGCTAAGTATTGGACTCTCCATTTCGATGGAGCTAAATGCCGCTATGGAGCGGGGGCAGGTATAATTCTTACCTCGCCCGAGGAAAAGTTCCTCCCTTTCTCTTTTAAGTTGAACTTTGAATGCACAAACAACGGCGCTGAGTACGAAGCTCTCCTCCTTGGCCTTACCTTAGCCAAAAGCATTGGTATTGATAACATCAGAGTCCTCGGAGACTCGCAATTAGTAACAAACCAAGTTTCTGAAATATATGAAACTAAAGCCGAACATTTACAACTCTACAAAAATGCTGTATTAGATTTAAGCAAGGCGTTTAATTTCATATCCATTGAAGCAATCCCATGAGAGAAAAATCTTCTCGCCGATTCAATAGCAACCTCAGCATCACGCTTCACTCCAAGCAATGAGCTAGAAGATACTCACTTCACAGTATCCATTCGTAACGAACCATTGATAAAAACAATGACAAATCCTCTTTCAAGCGGAAGTGAATCTACCGTCCTAGACCATGTTGGAAATGATGCGGCTACTTTGGATTACTTAAATACCTATGCAGCACTGCATCTCTCCTATCACACGCTAGATTTATCTCTGATTCCACATTCGTCTTCCTACTTCGAAAATCCTCTAACGAATCTTCCCTCACAAAAAGAACCTAATATATACGCGGTGGAAAACGGGGATGATTTGGATTTACCCCCAGCACCGCCTGAGTTCGAAGAGGGTAACACCTCTTTAATTGAAGAAACAATCGATGTCAATATCGGAACGGAAGATGAGCCAAGAATTTTAAAGCTAGGTTCTTCGTTAACCCCAGAGGAAGTAGAGATACATACTCAAGTTCTCAAAGAACATCAGAAGGCATTTGCATTTAATTACAAGGAGATGACGGGAGTCGCACCCCACGTTGCGGTACACAACCTCGTCACTAGATCAGATGCAAAGCCAATTAAACAGAAATCAAGACCCATGAAGCCCAAAGTAGCTCTCATGGTAAAAGAGGAGGTGATAAAACTCCTCCAAGTAGGATTCATCAAGCCAGTTGACTACTCCCAATGGGTATCAAACATCGTTCCCGTTCTCAAGAAGAATGGAAAGATACGCATCTGCATAGATTTCCGGGACATTAACAAAGCATGTCCTAAGGATGACTTCCCATTGCCATCTATCGATGTCATTGTTGATGCAACAGATGGGTTTGAACTCTTGTCTCTCATGGATGGATTCTCGGGATACAACCAAATCAGAATATCCGAGCAAGATCAAGCTAAAACCACCTTTATAACTCCTTGGGGAACCTATTGCTACGGTGTTATGCCATTCGGTCTCAAGAACGCCGGTGCCACGTACCAACGGGCTATGACTTATATATTTCATGATTTAATTCATAAAATCATGGAATCCTATGTAGATGACTTATTGGCTAAGGCCAAAAAGCGCTGTGACCATCCCGAAGTACTCCGCGTCATTCTTTCACGTTTAATAGAATATGGAGTCATGCTAAACCCAGAGAAATGCGTCTTTGGTGTAACAGGAGGAAAACTCCTAGGTTACATCATATCCTCACGAGGGATCGATGTCGATCCAACCAAAATTCGGGCTGTCCTCGAAATGGTCCCACCTTCGAGTGAATCTGGAATCAGATCATTTCTCGGAAAACTGGGTGCAATCCGAAGATTCATCCCAGACCTGAGCTTCGCTATTCATCCAATCAACAACTTGCTCAAGAAAGACTATAGCATTGATTGGACTGAAGATTGCAATGAAGCTTTTGATGCGGTTAAGCACTTTCTGTTGTCACCACCTACGCTAATGCCACCTAAACTAGATCGCCCTTTAATTTTGTACTCACGGGCTACTGATGTCTCGTTAGCTTGCATGCTAGCCCAAGAAGATGATGACAAAAGAGAACGCGCAATTTATTTCATTAGCCGAACATTGCTCGACTATGAAACGTGCTATACACAAGCAGAGCGAGAATGTCTTGCAATAGTCTTTGCTACTAAACGCATAAGACACTACATGCTAAATCAAGAGACAAGGGTCATGGTAAAAACTGACCACTTACGAACCTTCCTCACACAAGGGTCCCTGTCTAAAAAGGCGGGACGCTTTATAACCTTAATGGGAGAGTTCGAATTAACGTTTGTAAACCAGAAGTCAGTTAAAGGACAAATCATCGTATATTGGTTAGCTGACAACCCATTAAACGGAGGCGATTTAGTAGATTTGGATTTTCCAGATGAATGTGTATACTACATTGAAACTCGACCTGCTATTTCTGAGTGCCCTTGGTACACTGATATCATTAACTATATCATGCACCATACATACCCAGAGGCAGTTACACCGCAACAAAGAAGGCGGTTACGCATAATCGTGTCTAAATATGTCATCATAGAGTAAGTTCTTTATCGAAAGGTGTTCGATGGAATGCTTCTAAGGTGTGTCGACACAGAAGAATCCAAGAGGATTCTCCATGAATCCCACAGCGGTATATGTGAAGGCCACTTCGGTGGCCATGCCACTGCTCGAAAAATACACCGAATGGGCTATTTTTGGCCCACTCTAGAACATGACGTGATAGAGTTTGCACGCAGGTGTCATAAGTGCCAAGAATTCTCTCACGAGATCCACATGCCAGCACAGGCTCTGCAGCCAATCGCTACTCCATGGCCCTTTTCTACATGGGGCCTAGACTTAATAGGGAAATTCTCTCCCTCATCCACAGACGGCCATAATTTTATAATTACGGCCACTGAGTATTTTACCAAATGGGTAGAGGTTGTGCCTCTTACTACCGTACCTGGTTCAGTAATCGCCAAATTTATTTTGAATCAAATAATTTGTAGGTACGGTATCCCGCAAATCATTATCACTGATAATGGAACTTCTTTCAAAAATGAAGAAGTTCGCGAACTATGCAGTAAGTTCAAAATAAGCCATCATACGGCTTCCTTGTATTATCCCCAAGCCAATGGGCAGGCTGAAGCAACAAACAAAACACTGAAAGCCATTCTCCTTAAAACAGTGAAAGAAAACAAGCGGGATTGGCATTTGAAGTTATACCCGGCCTTGTGGGCCCACCGAACCTCAATAAGAACACCAACGGGAGCAACTCCTTTCTCGCTAGTATTTGGGGCAGAAGCAGTTCTCCTGCTTGAGGTCAAAATACCCAGTCTCCGCATTTCGCTACAAGGGATTCTGGATGAAGACGCTTACAGAGAAGCACGTCTCTCCCAACTAGAAAGCCTAGATGAAACTAGGTTAGATGCTGAACATCGGCATAGAGCTTATGCTGACCGAATGTGCCGGCAGTATAACAAGAAGGTATATGAACGTGACATATATGAAGGTGATCTAGTTCTAAGACTAGACAGCCGGATCGGCAAGAAGACCAGCGAAGGAAGTAAATTCCGGCCCAAATGGTTGGGCCCATACCGAGTCATGAAGGACTACGGGAATGGTGCTTATCTCTTATGCACGCTAGAAGGTGAGGAGTTTGGCGAAACAGTAAATTCCCTCCACCTCAAACGTTTCTATGCATAAGCAGCAAGCGCTGCCTATATAACTATCGACATCGCATTTTCATATAAATTAGGATCATTTTGTCCACTTGTTCTTATACAAATTGTGATCAAGGAATCTATTCTCAAAGCAATTTATTTCAAACTCGTGATGTTTCTGGCATGAAGTTCTTTAATCATACCTCTCCATCTTCGATATCATCAATCAATTCAGAATCTTTTATCTAATAAAATCAGACATGACAAAGTCTTAACGGTAACCATACCAAGCTCTGCAAGTTTGTTCTCACTTTGGTTTCTTCTTAGGATAGGTGTCTTGCCTATGGTCTGTTCTAGAAGCTTCATGGTGTCACATCCATCCCATATGCAATATCTCTTTGGAAATAAGAATATACTGACATCTTACTCAAACAAACAAGTCAAGAAGTGATTAAACAGAAAATTTTATTTTTACACATTTCCTTTCCCCACCAACCTTCGGTGATGAGCTTGCGTCTCTTACTAGTGATGTAGGGTTGGGAAAGGATGGAAATGCCCTTACTCGCCTATGCCTTACCCACGGTGATAAACCCATGCTTCTTACAGGTAGCATGGGGCAAAGTGTAGGGGGTCCTCTAGAAAAAGTAAATGTTAAAAGGTCATAAACAAACAATTCAAACTTTGAGTCAAAAACGAATGAATCAGATATTCAAAATTCCAAAAAGAGTTAAAAATCCTAAAAACCCAGATTTTGTCTACTATGTGGCCATCTACGGGTCTAAGTCTGGATAAACCGCGAAGCAAGTTACATCCAAAACTATGAAGTTGTTCAGGTAGAGTAAGCTTGTAGTTTTCAATTTGGTTCCACCAAAGCTTCGTCTGTCTTTCATCACTATCATTTCACCATATTTCATAACTTGCGCCCTTCTTGGCTCTTGGTGATGAGCCCTCGCATCTTACTAGTTGCGTGGAGTTAGGAGTGGGGCAAGTTAATCTGTTCATCATGCTGGTCATTTTCATCACTTTGCCAAAACAAACATGAGGTACCCAAATTGCTAACAAAAGTTAAGATTCAAGATCACAGTATATCTACAATATCATGTATCAGCATCATGAAACACAAAAAGAAAGCAAACATTTGCATCATCTATTTCCCATTGCATACATTCTAGAAAGCATATAAAACATACATCGTAGTATACACGAGAAAGCTAGAAACGGAAAGGGAAAAACACAAGTGACAAAGTTTTGATCCAAAATCGACGCATATATATAAATAATCAATGTTTGTATACAATGCCATCATGCTCTAGGCATGGTCAAAACGCTCAAAGAGCCCATGATATACAAAAGAATCTATAGTACAAAGTACAAGGGCCAAGTGGCCTCTCAACCCCTGCGCGATCCCGCCGAAGGTGCGCGCCCTCGCCTAGGACTCCGGCTACGCTGGCGCTCTGAATGGATGGAGGGCTCAGGGTCCCGAGGAGCAGCCGTGGTCTCGCCATGAGAATGGCTCCTCATAAGGCGCTCGGCTGTCCTATAGCCTGCCAACTCTGTACGGAGAGTTGACACCATCTTGGCCACATGCCAAATGGGAGCAAAGACGTCGGTATGCCTGCCGGCTGCTGAGGGCTCCCTGGCATCTACGGATAGCTCCGCACGAGTCTTATCCATAGGGATCATCAGAGAATCAGTACATACCCTACGGATTAGATCCCACCACTCGTCAACGGTCTCTGCAAAACAAAGAGGAAAGACGAATTAGAAACTAAGAAAGAGGCTAAAATATACAAAATACAAATATAACGAGAGATAGCAGTTAAAACAAGTCCTAAATCAAACTAACACTGAAAGGGAGAGAGGATAACTTACTCGGATCACCGGGCCTCCAAGATGGGTCACTAGGGCCAGCACCCGCTGCAGATGCCGCCGCTGACTGAGGAGCTGCTCCTGTAGTTGGGGCAACATGACGCCCCGCAACGGACTCATCATCTCCACCATGGCCCCGGGAGAGTGGCTCCTCGGAAACCAGAGTCTCTCTCTCTGCGCTCTGCTCCACCCTCTCCGCCTGCATGATATCCTGAGTGTCATGCCACTCAGGATCACTCTCGTCCATCTGCTCCTCTGACCCTCCCTCTGTGGACTCCTCAGAATCGGAGTCAATATCTATAGGGTCATCGCTACTATGAGCAGGACCTGTGGTAATCCGAAGTAAAGGTGCCTGAGGCGCACCAGCTCTCCCTCTGGCCCAAACTATCCCCCTGGCTGCAATAGGAATGCCAGGGGAAACCACTGTCCAACCACGGCCTCTAGGCCCCCCTCTAGCCTCCCGAACTGATCTGTAAACTGGTGCTACTGGAGGAAGCATGCCCACATATGGGAGGCCGAACTGCTGAGGAACCCTGTTGAAAGGATGTACCTCCACCCGTCCCACACGGTCAATAAGCTGCCCTGTGATGGAACAGGAGACCAATGTCATGGCCTCCTCTCCCCATACGCCGGCCATAAGCTGGTACAGTGTGGCCTCCATGTCTACTGTAGTGAGGGAGGCTACTGGCTGGTGAGGTTCTCTAAGCACCGACATATCTGACCATCTGGCCGCCCTCACAGCCCCAAGATCTGCCACCTCCACGCCTCTGCCATAAGGAATAAAATGCTCATACACCCAACTCATGACTAGAGTTGGGTGGCTCAACGACTATCCCTGTAAACGGACCACCCTATATAAGTCGTGATAGGTGGTCCCCAAAATGTCTGCCCCCCAGGCATATATCCGGCCATGCCCCTCTATCTGTGCAATGATGGGGGCCCAACAGTATAACAAAGTGTCCCCTCCCTTGTCCCCGATTAGTCTCGAGGCAAGGATCCCCATGATGGCATGTCGAAATATGGGGATGGGCAAAGAAGGGACGGATCTGACTCTCACCCCCTTCTTCGACCCCGTGGAGATGACTGCATCTCCCATATATGTCGCCCACTGTGTAATCTGTGCCCGTGAGCCTGCTGTCTCCAATGTAAGCCACCTCCCGATGATCGGGACCCCCAGAATGCGATAGACGTCCTCTAATGTAATGGTCCACTCACCACGGACCCCTGGCAATCGGAAAGTGTTCCGATCTACGTCCCAGTATGAGAATAAGTCACAGAGTATGTGACTAGACGGAGCAACGTGAGGCACATGCGATATCCGCAATATGCCGGCCCTCTGCAATGTGTCCTCCTCATCTGCTGAGAGGGCATCCAATACCCCAGGCAGCCAGTCACACTCTCTCTCCCGGCTCCATCTAATATACTCCTCCTTCGCCTGCATACACCCAAAAACACACAAAACAGAGTAAGTTAGTATCTAAACGATATCAAGAGAGTCATAAAAACATACACAAATGCTAAAAATACAAGTGTAAGTTTTCAAAAGAGGTCCTTTTGCATTCTGTACAAAACCGCCGCCCTGGACAGGGGGCGGTTTTGTAACCGCCGCCTTTAAGGCGGCGGTCTCGTGACCGCCGCCCTGGACAGGGCGGCGGTCGCGGTCCGAAAACCCGCGTGGTTTTTTAACCCCAAAAAGCCAAAAACTGGCAAAAAATGACCATTTTAGCTAAAAACAAAGCCTACCCAGTAGGCGCCCCCCCTAGATGGACCTTTTAAACCTAACATTTTCAAAAATGACCCCCCCATTACAACAAATTTAGCATTTCAAAATTGAAGAGGGAAAAGCACAAAATTGAAGAAAAACCAACCTGTGATCTCGCGGGGTGGCGTTCTGCACGTGGACGCATGATCACTATCTCGCTGTGGACGTTTTGACTCTACTCACGTGAGAAACCGTTACCGTGGGCCCCAGAGCTCAAAATCTATCAAATCGACTCGTGTAAATGAATAGGAAAATGGACCCACTTTTATATATATAGCGCTCTAATTCGTTTTAAATCCCCTTTTCACAGGTTCGGAGCGCCAACGGAGGTAAGTTTCTATCCTCGCACTAATGGTACGTCCTCTTCCCCTATTATTTTAGCGTTTATTTTTCAAGTTATTGTATCTATCTGCACTTGAGTTCTCCTTTCATTTTGCAGGTAGCGGGAATTTCGGATGGCGTCATTTCGACACACGGACGTATAAGGTATAACTTCTAGCTTCCCATTTCGGGACGGCCATACTCGGACCCACCGTTTTACGCCTCTTCATGGCTAAAACGCTTCTCCGAGGGGGCAATATGTACGTACCCAAAATTGTAAGGTACTGTACTGCGGAACGGTGTAATAAATGCCCCAATGATGATACAGGTCTCTTCACAAGGTGTTCGGGATCCAGAGAAGCTTTACGGATATGCGTTAACATCCCGCATGCCCCGCTTGGCCCCCGCGTGCTTTGTTTTCCCCTTTTTTTCCCTATTTTCTTGGCTTTTTGGTCTTCAGTGACAAAACCGCCGCCCTGAACAGGGCGGCGGTCCTGTAACCGCCGCCCTGAGCAGGGTGGCGGTCCTTTACGCATTTTCCAGAACGTTCTTTTGACGAAACGCACGCAAAGTTCAACTCTTCACCAGCTTTTCTTGCCGACTTGAGCATGCATTTATGTTTTTGGTCCCCTGGAATAGTGTTTTTCCTTTGTTTATTGTTTAGGAGTTCAGTTTGGTTTTGATCTTTGGGTGTTTGAATTCCTATAAATGCATGGTTTGTGCACATGCAAATGGCCCCTCATTCTTGTTTCAAACTCACCATTTTCAGTAGTTCAGTCTTCTAGTTTACTTAAGTTTGATAGTTTAAATCCTTTACATGCTTGGTTGCATTACTCAGCTGTTGGTAAGCCACATATCCAACTTGTGCAAACAGTATTATTGTTTTTGGAGTAGAATAGTTTAGGCAGCCATTAAAGTTGCAGGTTTTGCTCTTCATACAGACTAGTTTCAGGTTCTGGACACTTTTTGTTGCATGATTCGCAGTAGACCCCGCTAGGAATTGCATAGGCCAAGCTCTGTACTCTTGCGCTATCCCTCTCCTATCCGCATTCTATTTTGTCTACATTCTGAAGGCTGTCCATTGATCCAAATATCTATTCCTGTTGATGCAAGCATTACACGTTTTTTTGGATTCACGTGAGCACAAAGAACGAAGAGATCATACTGAGGGGACAAGAACACACACACCGTCGAATTCGCCACTATTCTGCGAAATCCAGGTTCCATCTTTCAAAGTTTTAGTTAGAACTTATCAAATAAAGTAGTTAATCGCTTTATTTCAATTATTTCCATTCTCGATATTGTCAGGGAAGTTGTGGGGATTGATAGTTTCTGAGAAACTATGATTCATTCCTCACTTCTGAGGTAGGATCAAGAATCTTGCAAATAGATTAGTTATTTCATTGTTTAGAATAGATATACAAAATTGCACAGACAAATAGCTACACTCGGCTATTCTGTTTGTTTTACGTTATTAGTTTAGTTGTCAATTCTAAATATTTTAAATAGCTTCTTTCTTATAAATTTCCAAAAAATACAAAAAGAAATTATATATGCTAGAAGTGTACTTAGATTTTGCTTTATTATAGTTTGTTTCATTACTGCTTTTGCATGACAATTACGGGACCTAGGGAGCCCAGGGAATACATTTTCGAGCCAATTGTGCCCCAGCCCAATATCGTAGTGGCAATAACTGACATTGACCAAAACCTTAGGATACAAGTCTTCCAAATAACAACAGACTTCCAACAGGTCAGGTCACAGTTGAGAGGGTTAAACATAGAAGACGACCAAGCACACACATTTTGGTCAAATCAGCCAAACTACAGGTTATCCTAGAAAACATCCGCATGACTGTAGAAGGGCTCGAAAAAGAACAAACATTCAGGTGTGATCCTTTAGTTCCACAGCCAGACGCTGGAGACATCCTTGTAGATATAGATACCAGCTTAAGAATCCAGGTTGCAAGAACGCCTATAAGGTATTATGAGAAGATCGCACAACTGTTGGTTCTAAACGTAGAAGCTGAAAAGGCTTACGACTACTGGATACTAGAGATTAGAACTTGATCTCGCGTATGACCATAACGGGACCGCAACAACCAAGAGTTTATGGTTGTGATCCCCAGATCCCATAGCCCAACGAATCCACAAGTCAGTTAGATATAGACACTGGCCTACGCACACTAGTATTTCAGTCCACCCCACTTCCACCTATCATCATCGAACAACTGTCTTTGCTAGATATAGCGGCTAACGAAGCTAAGGAATTCTGGACTAGGCCAGAAAATCGTCCATAGAGTCGGCTATATTCATCATCCGCCATATGACCTTATCAGGAGATATACACGAAACAATCCCAGATCACTTTCCACACATTCCGCAACCCATAGATCGAATTACGCCAGAGCTCGATATTGATTGGAGCCTTCGAGCAGTCATCCTCGCTGATCGATCTATCACACCAGTCCAAGTTAGAAGGGCCTTCTTTGCCTTAGATTCACAAATACCATTAGTGGGTGTCGAAGACATTAGACTCCCTAACTAGTTTGTCTGCATATTCTACCCCCACCGGCTGTCTCGGCACGACCTCGGGAGGTCGGGTACGCGGAAGAGTCACTTGTTGATTCTCACGCTTGCCTATTGCTTTTCCGACGTACAAACACCAGTCTTGAAACTTCATCATTGTGATGGGTGAAATGAATGTGACATGGATTCATTCCTTGATAGATTCACCTTAAAAATATAATTTTCATTTTGGTATATGATTTTTTAAATTTTTGGAATATGTGTATTTTTTCGTTCATAGATCTTTAAGGACGCACAAGGGAAAATCTCTCCCCAATGGAGTCATTAAAAATTGTTGGTGAAATAATTTGTTATGGTGTAATTTTTTTTTTCAAAAATGGTCACATGATTAGGTCCCTCCTTCTTATGTATGAGGAGGCTCCCATTATTGACTGTAAAGTACCTAAAATATGTGGGTGGCCACGAGGTTAGGGATCACACAGGAATACTCCACTAAACCCGTATAAATGTTCCTGTATAGGGTGAATGGGTGTTGGAGAAATAAGGAGAGATAGGGTTACTATTTTGAGTATCCGTATAAAATTCACATACAATAACCAGAGTAGGTACACATTCAATTAGAAGAACATAATAGTGTAAGCCATCAAAAATACAAATAAAGGAGAGACACAAATTTATAAAAATATATCAATAGAGGACACAAATTTCCTTCTTGATTGTGCAAGATCACAATGCTTACAAAATTAAGTAGAGAAAGTAGAGAAACATATACAAAGAGAATAAAGGAAATGTAACTTTTATTGCTTGATGTAGTAGTGATATAAAGCTCAAAAACATAAAACAATCAATAACTTCTAACCCTTTGGAACGGATAATCCATTTTAATTTTTAGCATTAAAAAATATCCTTTCATCTCCCCCAACTTGAATTTTCACCTTTCCTTGTCACTTGCAACCTTACACATTCCAAGGAAATGAAAAAGAGACTCTTTCTTATTGAAGAAAAGGAATATTACAATATTGGAATGAATGCCACTTAAATGAATAAGATAAAATAGGGAAAAAGTGCATTTTCAATGAGGAATTAGAATATATATATATATATATAGAGAGAGAGAGAGAGAGAGAGAAAAGGAAGAGATATAGAGAGAGAAGGGTTGACCAATCCGATGGAGATGAAGCTTTTCCTGATGAAGAAATTTTTGACATGAAGCATTGTGACCACCATCTCCCTCTTCTGTGAAATATTCAGAATTCCATAACATCGAATGAGTGTTCATGAGAACTCTAATGAGATCTACATTGTGATGGGAACATGATATTATATTCTAATAAAAGGGAGTCAAGATGTGAGGATCACATTTTTACTTTGTTAGGCCATTGCAATTCACCCTAGTGATCACAAATCAACTCTATGATATTCAAACTTCTTGATGCTTACCTTTCACTCACTGAAATGGATCCTTTGTAGATAGAGGATTTCTCCTTGAATGATATTATTGTCCAATGGCCATCCATTGAACCAAAATGAGGTGATTTCACATGTTTCTTCCTTTGAGTTTTGATTGCATTACCATGTGAAGAATGAATGTTTAATAAAACTACTAAGTTCATGGAATTGAGTGAAACTAAGATGAGTGCCCATACTTGCAAATATGGTGTTTAAATGAAGATCATCATCTTACCCCTTTGGGCTCAAAAATCCTCACCTTCTTACTCATATGCATCTCAAGGGAATATACAAATTTATAATCCTTCACATATGATGATCAAGAGTACCTTGATAGCCTTATTATACTATTCTAAATTATTTCTTTGAGACATTTTGACATGATTGCAGAGTCATTATCTCATGATGATCCATTCACAATTCACTTTCTTGACCAAGATGTCACCTAGGTGGAGGCATGCTTATGGTACTTAAAAATTAATTTTCTCAATTTATATTCATGGAAATGAATTTCACCCTCCTAATAGAAGGTTTGATTTGAATGAAACTTGAGGATGAGTTACATGTTTTTGACTTCCATGCTTCACTAAAACACTAGAAATGTCAGCTTTCTAACTTGCAAGATGTGATCTCATCACCAAGCGTTGATTAAGTGTTTAGAAACAGTCTTAATAAGTGTTCATTACTTGTGAGCCTTAGGTGACTGCAACTGTCACTCATGGTGATATTCCATTCTCATGATCCTGATGATCATTTCCTTAGTCACTTAAATTACAATGGCGTTCTTGATATTTCAAATTCTTCATAACCCTCATGATGATCTTGATTTCACCTAATGTTCAAGTGACTATCTTTCACACACAATGATTCACTCTGATTCGTTCCTTATCATAATTAAATTCATATGATGACCTTTAAATTTAGGGAGATATCTAGTGACAATGATGTCTCCTTCATAATGGAAACATACTTAGTAATCTTGGGAATATTTTTTGATCATCTACACGTCGTAGGTTTTCTCCTCTAGATAGAGATTTCTCTCTCTAAAAAACACTATGCTTCCAACCTCCTATTGAGAAGAAATAATGTGGTTGTATTATATTTATTCCATGAGCTAATGGAATCTGATTAGACATTGGAATGAGTGTTTAGGAAAATTTATGTGAGATAGTGTACTTCATAGACCTTTATTATCTTCCTCAAAATCTCAGTTCATGTTTGAAGAGGTTGAAGAATTCAAAAAGACTCGGTTATGATTTTCTTATATTTCTTCAGTGATGAAAACATATCTTTCTTGAATGAAATAATTTATGATGACTCCCATTTACTATAATTAGGGTGATTTGGACCATCTAACCCATTCACATCAATCTATTCCTTGCAAAGATCACCTCTGGACTGATCCTGTGAGAGTCTGTAGGGATTTTCTTTCCTATTCGGACCATGAGACATCTTCTTAGCTTTCTGATGATGGAAAAATGTAATGAGATAATAAAAATGGGAGTTTCCATAGATTTCTTATCTCAATTCCATGACTTAAAATTTTTAGCATGTCCTATTCAGGACTCCTATTTCTAGCTAGTTTTCACCTTTTTATGCTTCTTGCTCATTTGAAGTATTGAGAATGTTGATCATTTGATATTTTTGGAAACTTAATATTTTTAAACATGCCAAATCATTAAAACCTGTCATTTTTAGAACGGAGGCATGCAAGTATTATATTAAAACAAAATTGGTCTCAAAAGTTTTGTGATTTTTCAAGGATGCTTTGCTCCAATTTTTAGATGCTTCTCATGTCCATATTAGCAAAAAAATGAAAAGTTCATTGAAGAATAATGAGAAAAATTCAGTCCTAAATATATCCAAAAATAATCCACATCATCATGTAAGAAATAAATTAGATGAAATCTAATTGTACGAGGAACATTCACACCAAATTTCAAGAAATTTGGCTCATTGGATCATTGAGAAAATGTAAGTTTATTCAAAGAAAGAATAATACTGATAGAAAACTAAGTCCTCCATATCCCTAATAATTTTCCACTTCATCATGCTAAATATGGATTAATCAAAAGATAACTTTATGAGGATCATTCACTCCACATTTTAGACAAATCGGTTAACTGAGTCACTAGGAAATTGCAAACACATTTTTTATTGTATTGTGTAAAAGTGGATTTCATATTTGTAAATTACTGAAGTTTGGGAGAAATTTCAATATAAAATCACAATTTGAAAATACATATGAGTTCTTGGGTGAGAAAATTTGAAATTTTCATGTATTTTCCTTAACCCGCTTGTGAGTTTTTTACCTTCCTGGGACCGTGCTTAGCTAATCGGAGTTAGAAATACTTACACAAGAGGTGTGAGATCAAAAAAACTATTCCCCTCTATCACATTAGGGACATTTTGGATATTTAGGGAACAAAAGTGTGACTTGGGATAATGAGGGGTTGAGAAATGAGAGAAAAGGACTAAAATTAGGTCATAATGGAAATAAAAGCACCTGTGGGGGTGACCAGGGAATAAGTGTGGGAAGAGGGGTCAAAATTTTATGTTCCCTCTATCCCATATGTACCCTTTGGGACAATTTTGATAGATGAGGCACAAAAGTGTGACTAGGGTTAGCCATAATGAAAATTGGGCAAGCTAGTTGAGTGAAAGTGCATCCTAGAGGGGCAGAAGTGGTATGTCTTAAGTGATAAAGATTTGAATTGAAAATGGGGTCACAATTTTGTTTCCTCCTTGTTACCCTTATCCCCTAGGGGACATAGGGGTCATAATGGTGTTGAAAATGTGAATTTCCACTTCTGGTAAGTCAGTTTTTCTCACCGTGTCAAATTGGGACACCGAAATTGAAAATTTCACCTCGAAGGCTTAGGAAAATGTTTTAGGGTAAAATATAATATTATTTTGACTCAAAAACACATTATAAAAATTTGAAATATTTTTAATACTTTATTATTCCTTATATTTAAAATTTGGGTCCTTTCTCATTTGGAATGGAGAGGGGCAACTGCAGAGTTTGAAAAACCTCACAAAATATTTTAGCATTGAAGAATATCTGATGATTCAAAATTATAGATTATTTACAAATATTTCCAATTCCTATTTGATTTCTTCCTAACTCTTTATATAACTCCCAGAATCATCCCAAGAAATTAGTTTTCACCATTAGGATGTTCATTCCCCGCACCTAAGAAACCCAATGTTGGACAAATTGTTCCTAAATGAGATTTCATTTCCTAAATTTTATTATACTTCCTTGTAAATATTCAAAACTCTCTAAAACCATCCTCATATGATTTATATCTTCCTTGAATTTTCCCAGAGGATGTAAATTGGCTGCAAAATGACCAAAACTTTCCTTTCAAGCCTCTAGAGGGACTTGGCTTTCATCAAACTTCACTAAATTCATTTGTCAACTTAATCAATTATCCTTGCACACAGAGGAAAAATTGAGAAATTCATTAGGACCTTCCTCAAAGATTATTTTATGGTGTAAATAAAGGTAGGTTTGGTTAGGAGAAGCACTCATTATGACTGAGAAGTAGAATTTTGCACTATGGGCTAGTTGTCATGCTTTAACGTTTCAATTTTTATGCTATTCATTTTGCATGACAACAAATTGAAATATTACATTCCTAATACATTACTTATCTTTTTAAAGCTTTATTATCATCTTCCTCACACATAGGTGATGTTTAATAATCTGCAACAATCAATTGATATTTAACACTCTTTATCATGATTTCTTTAGCCTTATATTACTAAGGAATAACATGCCATTTTGTGCTTCCTCCCCATAATTTTATAGATTTTTACATGTATTATATTGTTCTAAGTTAATTTAGGATATAATTACATTTACTAACAAATACTAGGATCTTGATGAACCTTTACATACCATTAAGACCTACTAACATGACCTTATAAATTCTATATAACATTATGATTATCAAGATCGTAATTGGACTCTCCTAATGTTAAAATGGTCTTTCAAGTGAACATGACCTTATTAGAGGTGATTTAAACCTTGAAATATTTTAATGACATTAGAAATTCCTTATTATAATTCAAATTCATTTTTGGAGGGAAAATCCTAACCACTACTTATTGATTTATTAGAAACAAATTAAGACAAAAAACATTATGTAAACCATAGTGCTTAATGCTCATATATCACTTAATCACCCTAGAGTGAACCAAATATGGTTCGAATAAGGAAATTTATAAACACAGATATAGATGAGGAAGTGTATGACACTTATACATAGATGTTGGGACATGAAGAAGTAGAAAGGATCATATATGAGGAACTCAATGGAGAAGGGGTGGGTTATGAAGAGTCACACCCCAACACTTATTCCATAAGAATGAGTTTTGAGAAGCCATAAACAATGAAACCAAGTAGGAAGGTGAATAAATAGGCCAAAAATGTTATGATTATTTCTAGCATTTATTCTTAGATGTATTATCAAAAAAGTGTGTAGCACAGAGAGGATTGGAAATCCATGCTAATTATGTGTAAAAGTATGAAATTTAACCATCATGCACATGACATAGAGGACACCTTAATTCAATAATATATGAATAAAATGAATTATAAGACACTATAATGATGGATAATCTTTAATGATAATGCTGGAAAAATATTGGGGTATTGTATCTTTTTGAGTTTTCATTCTTTACGAAACTAACGAGGTTGATGAATTCCTTGTCTCATGCATACACGAGGATTAATTATAATATTATAAAAAAATATGATTCTCACTTCATCATGCATCAATGATTCACTATCCTAGTCCATACTAGATAAAACCTCAACCTTGTCTTATGTAATGAGGAGGAAATAAAGAAGACAACACGAGTGAAGTACAAATGAGGAAGGCACACATTCCATATCACAAACATTTCTAATCCTATGAAAATGGTTTTCACAAATTTGGTTAGTTACAAGATAGTGGGATATAAGCAATGGGTGGAAGTAAAAAATAAATTAATCCATGGATGTTCTACAACATTTCTCAATACATTCCTGAGTGTATTGACGCTGACATAGAATTGATGTATGAAATAGAAACAAATGTACACTTGGTGAACAATTATATTAATCTTTGTATTCAAAAAATTAATGTACATAATGGGAGTGGTGAAGTAGGATGAAATTTCCCCATAGAGGATAGTCACTGGCAACATGGTACAAGGAGTACATCTCCCTATCAAAAATCACAAAATCATACAAAACAAAGCTAAATAATTGGATGAGATACTTGGATGAGTATTTTGGGGATAAATGGCGTGCACATGTAAGTATTTTCCTAACCTTAGTAAAAAAAAATCTTATTTTACAATTCCATAACATTAATCCATTTTAAACACCCTTTTAGATAATGAAAGTGTGTCTTCATAGTCCAGAAACTCCTGTTTGGGTTCACATTTGATTATTTTGTATAATTTTTGAATCATATTAAAAAAATTGTGAAAATAAATCTTGATGTGATGTAAATAGATGTGGCCACTCATCTACTATGAACTAGAGATATATCTAAGGAAAAACACGTACATTGAGAGGAAGAAATCTGACTTGTGCAATACAAATCCAAAATGAACAATTTTGGTAAATAGTAAATCTTTCCAACTTTATTATTATTTAAATCCTAGAAGGAAGGATGATGGTAGGGAATAATGTAGTGAATAATAAGATGAGGTATTGTGTTCCCCAAAGAAGAAGTGATCAATCAAGTAAAAGGTGAAAAAGAGGAGAAAGACCCTAAATATACCTCATAAAGTACTCAAGAAAATTAGAGAATGAGAAAAAGAAGAAGATTCTAATGAGATACTATACTTGCTTTGTAATGGAGAAATAATATGGATATGATAAATTAACATGTCAATTCCTTTGTGTGTGTGAAAATTACACCTTCTAAAGAGAAATAAATGTATGATTTAGAATATATTTTAGATGAAGAGTATCAACCTTACTTTGTTCAGGTCTATCTAGTATAACCCATATAAATCAATGAAATAATACTAAGTGAAGAATCTAGGAACATGACACATGAGTAATATAATGAGGGGGGAAATATTTCCTAGTAATAACCCCAATGATGGAACTAACCCCACAAAAAAATATTGCACATAATGGAATTGATGGTGTAAAAAATAAAAAGGAGACTCAAGTGTATAACCGAATCTCCCCTCCCAAGAAAACTCTCGTGATTATAAATTGAAATGAAGGGAAGGAGAAGAGTGGTGAGATAGATAAATATTTCATGTAGGGGAGGGATGGGGAAAGGTATGAAGAAGGCATGAAGGAAAAAGGGAAATCAAATTATAAGGATCTAAAGATTGAGGAGGAGGATGAGCCTTAAAGTGAGGAACATCCATTACAAACTCTCTACACTCAACTCCAAAAGGGAAAGAATGATTCAAATCTATTTTATCTGAACATGTAACCATGTAAATAATAATTTTTTCTATATTTTGATATGGAACTATGCATGAATGATCCTCAATTCAATATTTCATCAATTAACCTATGGAAAATGTGAAAAAAGGTTACAGTCGAGCTGAGAGTAGTATATTTGGATACATATCAAATGATAGAAACATAAATAGGTGATATAATTCTAAATATAGCTAGAGAATTTATGTTCTAAAACTTTTCAAATAATACCAACCTAGGGAATAAAAACCCAACATAGACTAATTGAATAAGGATCTAAAGGTTGAGAAACAAACTATTACTATAGAGTAGGAAAATCATAAGTAGTTTCTTCATAAACACATGGTGGATTAAAGAAATTAAATTATATAAATGAATATATACATGAATATAGAAGTGTGGAGGGAACTAAACCTGATGTAAAAAGAATCCCAAGACCCATAAAATGATGTGAAGGGATTAAATGACTTTGGTGCATTCCTAGATAGCTGGGACCACTCTTGCACTCACCAAGTGGAAATTATTTGAAGATGATCTGTGTAAGAGGTGTCGGAGATTTTTATGGATATTGATAAAGGGTTACTTAAGTGTTGGAAACCAATCAAGTGTGAATAATTTTGATCTTTGATTTTATCAAATAATAAAATTTACAGGATAATTATTACATCCTTCATAAGATATGACACTTTTCTATTGGTGCACACAACTTTGGTTCTAACAAATTCTTATGTATTGTGCATGCATATACTCATTTTAAATGACCTCATGTCATGTGTGTAAATGCTACATGAGAAGACCATGATTGGCATGCACATCCACTAGAATAAATTACCTCTTTGTGTGTATAGTAATTTTTGACACACTCTCTCAAGGTCTGTGTATGAAATATTTTGAAGGACAAAAATCAAGTGACAAAAAGGAATTATTACCTATTAGGTAAGATTTAGTTAAGTTATTGGGAGAAATCAAAAAGGTGTGATAACAAGTTAGATACAATTCATAGGTGAATTAGAGATTCCAAAGAGGTAAAATTGACATGTGGTAATTTGAAGCTAAGGATCGGAATCATCTAGCATGTACAACAACCATTAAATTATAGTTAAATAATTTCTAAAATGGGGATTAAGTAACAATATCATTTTTAGTTAAACAAATGAAGACACACACACACACACACTTAAACTTTAGATATTAGTATAAATTTATCATGGTTGGTTAGTATTTGTGATTGTAATAGAAAACATGGTAATATATGAGATGAATGAATAAAAAGGGTATATTTGGTTATTATAAACTATACCATTAATTTTTAATATTATTATAAACACTCATTCTAGTAATTTACTATTTATTTGTGGTGGATTATAGGGCTAAGGGTGCAATGGATGGAAGGTAACAGGGTATCGGTTCAGAACGGTCATTTTTTCAAATTTCAAATGTTGCAATGACCATTTGTCTGTTTCTTTCTGTGACTCGGTGGGTGTGAAGAAATCTTATGCAGACCATGGACTGTCGTAACCTCTTCAAAAAAATCTGGGACCTAGAATCATTGACTCAGCTAAAAATCTCGAAGGAAGAAATGGAAGTACCTCGTCTAAACCAACCCTGTTCAGTTGGAGTTTGTTTCTATTTCTCTGGAAGACTAGGTTGACCATGCTTCTCAGATTTCTCTTCTTGGTAAAAGAGCTATAATAGCCAAATTTTTGGGTCATCGCCTAACAATTGAGGGCATTCGTAGCTAGTGTGACATCCAATGGGGACGTGGTCTTCGTATTCGATTTTTGGATAAAGGTTTCTTTTTGGTGATTTTTCAAAGTGAAGCAAAAAGGGACGATTCTTTGGCAAGGAAAGACTTCCTCTTTGTAGAATCTGGGATTCACTTGCGTGATTGGTCCACCCACTTTGATCCAAAAAAAGTTGATATGGAAGTCATCCATGTATGGATTCAGTTGTACTCTCTCCCTAACAAGTTTTGGTCTTTGAATACCCTTACTAAAATTTTCTCTAGCCTGGGTCGTGTTATTCGCATAGATCCAGTTAATCTGGAAGGCACTATCTCTTCCTTTGCCAAGATCTGTATTTCTGTCAATTCTTCTAAGAAACTTTAAGATTTTATTGTTATCTCTTCCCCCTATGGCCCCTGTGGGGAATGGGTATAGAAAGTGGACTATGAGGTGGTCTCTAACTATTTCTTCCACTACAAACAACCAGTTCATTACCAGAAAGCATGTAAAAACCCTTCCGATTCTAGTGCGGCTATCTAGAAAAAAATCTTGTCCAGCCTGCAGTTCCGTAGGTCTCCAACCCTTGGCCCCCGTAAAGGTCTCTTCTACTAAACATGCCTCCTATGGTAAAGCACTTGATTTGAAACCTTTGGATCTCGACCCAAGCACCATCTCTCTGGTCAAAGAAACAGTGTCAGTGGTTCAAGACTCTACGTGTATTCTTTCCTTATTCCATGAGGGCATCACTTTGGAGATTCATGTTAATGCGGTTTCTTTGGAAAAGTGGGTCAATGAGAAGGAGGATATGATTTCCTCCAAATAAGGTGTTCCTGGGGAATCTTTCAATGTTTTGAAAGAGGAAACTAACTTATTCCCAATTGCAACCGATAGGCAGTGCCCCATTCTTCTGACTCCAGCCATTCTCAATATTGACTTGGGCCTGAAAGATCCTCCAGGATGTCCCTCCAAAGACTCTCAATCCATTAAGGAGGTCGATGCCAACCGAAAACTACAACTTCACTCTTTTTTCCTGTCTTCAAGTAGGAGAGGCACGTCCTCTCTGAAGAAAAGATGATTTTATTCTCATGGAACGTTAGGGGACTCAATGCCCCTAACAAACAACATCTTCTCAGATGCTATGATGTAGATTTGAATGCTTCTATTTGTATTATTCAATAAAAAAATGTCAAAATGGATTGTATGAATGACTAGTTTTGCAGATGGAAAGGTTAGGAAGGTTGCTTTGTTGATTCTGTTGGGGCCTCAGGCGGTTTAGGTGTTCTATGGAAGACCAGTAGCTGCGGTGTTGAGATCCTCTCTGGAAATCCTAACTTTCTTTGGTGCAAGGTTTTCTTGAAGCATTCAGACAAATATTTTTCTCTACAATGTGTATAGACCAAATAATCCCATAAAAAATCAGAAAACTGGTCTAAAGTTTAGGATGTGCTTGACTCCGCCCCAGACTCTAAGATCATTGTTGCAGGGGATTTCAATGCCACTCTTTTGGACAAAGACAAATGGGAAGGTATTTAGTGGCAGCCACGCTCTCAGGCTGACTTCATCACCTTTTTGGATTATGCTAAGTTATTTGATGTGGAACCCTACTCGAGCTGGTTCACTTGGAACAATCGTCACCTTGGGTTTAGCTCTATGGTTGTTCGACTTGATAGATATTTGATTTCTGAAGAATGGCTTTAGCATAATTTCCTTCTCAAATGTTATGTCAATCCTCTTTCCGGTTCTAATCACTTTCCTTTATCTCTCAACATCTCTTTTGACCTTCTGCCTTACAATTCCCCCTTCAAATTCGAGGCCATGTGGATGCAGGATCCCTCCCTCTGGTCTTTTATTAAAACTTGGTGAGCTTCCTCAATGGTGTCAGGGACATGGATGTTTATCCTGTCTTAAAAAATTCTTTTCTCAAAGCTCATCTGACTAAATGGAACTCCTCCAACTTCAAAAAAAAATTCAAGAAAAATTAAGAGTTGAAAATGAAATCCGAACCCTCAATGAATCAATTTTTAGATTCGGTACGCATCAGGATGATTTTCTTAAAGAAAATTATCTGCTTAGTGAATTGGGTGACCTCCTTTTAAAAGAAGAAACCTTTTAGAGACATAAGTCACGTGAAGTGTGGCCAGATGATGGGGAAAAAAACACTAAATTCTTCCATGCCTCGGTTAAAACTAGAAGAAATGTTAACTACATCTCCTCCCTAATGTTGGAGGATAATTCGTTGATTTCCTCCCAATCCTAGATTAAAGTTGAGTCTGTGTCTCATTTCAAAAAACTTTTGAATCATGACAGTGTATCCTCTTTGGATGCTCAGCTTCCATTCTTAGCACAGATTCCCAAGTTTATTGATGTCGATGACAATGATAATCTCCTTTCCCCCTTTTCCAAGGAGGAGGTTCGTTGATTGTTTTCTCTATGCAAAGGGACAAAGCCCCCAGTCCAAATGGCTTTCCTACTTCCTTTTTCCAAGATTTTTGGGATACCATTAGAGACAATGTCTGGCTCATCGTGGAGGAATCTCATCACTCTGGCAAGATCCTTGGAGCCTCAAATCACACCTTAATTTGCATGTTTCCTAAAAAGTCTTCAGATGAGAAATTGGATGAATTTCAACCCATATCCTTGTGCAACACTTCGTATAAAATTATTTCAAAAGCCATAGCTTCCAGAATGAGCACCCTTCTTCATAAAATTGTTGCACATGAACATAGTGGGTTTATTCATGGGAGATCCATCATGGATAGTATCATCATCTCACATGATTTAATTCATACTCTTCACTCTTCCTCGTGCACAGGCATGATGATTAAATTGGACTCTAGTAAAGCCTATAATCACATCAATTGGAGGTTCCTTCTTAAATCTCTTCAAGCTATGGGTTTTAGTATCCATTTCTGTAATTGGGTATTCAACTACATTTCTTCTCCGAGCTTCTCCATTCTGGTTAATGGTTCAGCAGAAGGTTTCTTTAGTAGTTGCATGGGTTTAAGGTAAGGGGACCCTCTTTCTTCATTTCTCTTTCTCCTTTTCGCTAAAGCTTTGAGTCGTAGTATCAAATCAGATATTAGTGATGGTTCCCTTACGGGTATCTCCATCACCACCAATCTACCTCCCCTTTCACACCAACAGTTCGCAGATGACACCTTTGTTTTTTACCAAGCTTCTATCCTAGAAGCTCATAGCCTATCCTATATTCTGAATTATTATTTGCTCATAGTTGGTCAAGTAATCAACTTTCATAAATCTGTTATCTTCTTTTTCAATTTCTCTCCTCATTTGCAGCGTAGAATCAAGGAAACTCTGAGTTTTGTGATAGGTGCCCTTCCTCAAAAATATCTGGGTATTCCACTTTTTTATGGTAAAGGTAAGGCTAATCTCTGGGACGATCTCCTCAATTCTCTCTCATAGAGATTGCATTCTTGAAAAGGAAAATGACTATCTCTGGTTCGCAGACCTCTTCTAATCAATTTTGTCCTCCTAGCTCTCCTAATCTACATGCTCTCAGTTTTGTTGATCCCCACATCAGTCCTGAAAAATTCAAAAAGATCATCTAATCCTTTTTATGGCAGGGGAACAATGAAGATAGAAAATTTCACTTGGTCAACTGGGAAACTGTCAAATTTCCCAAATCCTTAGGTGGTTTGGGAATAATGGATCTTGATCTTCAAAACTATGCTCTAGGTGCAAAACTTGTTTGGAAATTTTTATTGGATGCCAAGAGGTTGGTTTATCAAGTGCTCTCCCATAAATATCTGGAGGCTGGCCATCCTAAACTTTTACTCTCTAGTAGTGAACTCCCTAAAGGGTCTCACATTTGGAACTTCATTTGCAACTGTAGATTTCTGATCACGGACTCAGTTTCCTAGCAGGTCAACAATGGTAGGTTGACTGATTTTTAGGAGGATGGTTGGAATGGACATCCGCCTTTGAATCTTATTTCCAATATCAATAGAATTATGAATGGTTCTAGGGCCTCTTGGGGCAACTATGTTGTTGATAATGGTCACAGACATCATGATGCTCACCTTCTTGGCTTTGGAAGGATATTGCCACCCTTAACACATCCCCTCTTGAGACATCCTCTTTTATGGAGACTCATTTGTCTAGAACTACTTCCTTTATAGATAGTGAGGATTATTTAATTTGGCTTGGCGCTTCTATGGGTTCCTATTCTATGAAAGTAGGTTATGCAAATCTTATTTCCATGTCTGGTAAAGGTACTCCATGTTCCTATGACTGCTAGAATCCCTCCATCTTACCCAAAGTAGCATTGTTTGGCTAGCTTGTTCTTAAAAGGAAAATCCTCACTCAGCTGCATAGAAGATCTTGGGGATTTTCTAGTCCTTCTAAATGTGTTATTTGTGGAGAAGATGAGGAGGATATTGATCATATTCTCCTTTTCTGCACTTTTTCTTCCAAGAGCTTGAACTGGCTTTTAGCTAAGCTTACTTTAGCCTGAGCTCCATGTAACAATATCACTAATACTCTCCTTTCTTTGCCCAAGATGGGACAAGAGAGCTCCCTCAGTTCTATTTGGGCCATAGCTCCTTTTCTTCCTAATTTGGTACATTTGGTGGGAGCGTAACTTGCATCTTTTCCGTGAGCAGTCTTCTAAATTGCCAGTTTTTCTTATTAAATTAGAAGCGGACATCTCTGAAAAAGTTGGTAAAAATAGCCATAATAATCCTCTTTTCTCCTCTTGTGATGTTTTCATCAGGAAATATTGGCCCCTCATTAAAATCCCTAGCTCTGGTTCCATCGTCAAACATGGCCTTTCCCAAGAGGAGAAATTTCTAAAAAGGAGTGTTAAATGGTGGCCTCCCCCTTTGGGCTCTTAGAAATTGAATTTTTATGGGGCCTCTAGGGGTAACCCTGGTAAATCAGGTGTCAGTTGCATCCTCAGAAGCAATAAAGGTTTCCTTATTTTAGCTGGCTCTTTCCCCCTTTGGGACTATTCGTGAAATATGGTCGAAGCTCAAGTGCTCCTCGAAGGTGTTAAACTAGCCATCCAATTTGGTTGTGACTCACTTTTCATCGAAGGGGACTCCCAAATCATCAAACAGGCCATTGCTAAAGGTTCGGCCCCCTCTTGGAAACTCAACCTATTCATTTCCAACATCCACTATTGGCTCAGGAAACTTAGCAGTTGGCACATCACACATGTTTTTTGAGAAGTTAATAATGTCACGGATCTTCTTACCAACCAAGCAATTGATTATCCTATAGCCATTAAAATTCTTAGAGACATAAAGGTGTGGCAAGGGCTCCCTTCTATCATTTCACATGAGTGGTTTGCTTCCCTACAGAAATGACGCACAGCTCCCCCGTGAAAGCATTTCTTTTTAGTCATTAGCTTCGGCTTCGCTCGGTAATATGGTCTCCCGTCCTCTAACAACGGTGTTTTTGGGCTTCCCCTTTGTTTATCTATGCTGCGAGTTTCCAAAAGAGGCCATGATGGCTGAAATTGATTGCCACTGTCTCTCTGAAGTCTTCTGATACTCGTCCCTCCTCAAAGTTGAAGTGCTTATTTGTTCACTTGAGGCCCGAATCGGCTAAGTATAAAAAAGGCCAGCAGAAGCCTCCACATGTCTCTTTGGTGCACTTTTGGTATGATGCTTAAAATAAATATTCCCAAATGAGCACAAGCTCTCTATGTGGTCGGGGCTTGAGAAAGTTACATTGGCTGTTGAAAAGTCTAAGCATGGGAAGATCCAGCGGAAGCCTCCACATGCCTCATCAGCACAACTTGAAAGGTAAAATCCAAAGGTAGGTCCCCAAATGAGCACAAGGCCCTCCACGTGTCTAGGGTACAATAAATTTTCTCCTAAATAGGTGGAAAAGGTAGAACATAATAGAAACAAGTGGAAACCTGAATCGGCTAAGTATAAAAAAGGCCTGTAGAATCCTCCACGTGTCTCTTCTGCACATTTTTGGTATGATGCTTACAAGAAAGATTCCCAAACAAGTGCAGGCTCTCCACTTGGTCAAAGCTCAAGAAAGTTGCACCGGCAGTTGAAAATTCTAAGCATGAGAAGATCCAGTGGAAGCTTCCACGTACCTCATCAGCGTAACTTCAAAGGTAAAATCCAAAGGCAGGTCCCCAAACAAGCACAGGCCCTCCACATGTCTAGGGTCCAACAAAGTTGCTCCTAAATAGGGGAGAAAGGCATAACACAATAGAAACAAGTAGAATGAGCTCAAAGATCATGTTAACGACGTGTTCAGTATTCTTCTTCAGGAAGAAAATCTCTGTGCAGGTACTCAGTACCATTTATCTTTTGGTTTTTCCTCTGGTGGCATTGTTTATTCAGCATTCTTTGGTCTCTTCCCTTCTCTCCTGTTCTTCCATGATGTCAGTTCTTGCCAACATTGTTTCTTCTTTCTCCTTCCTCCTCCCTTCTTTCAGTTGGCTATTTTTAGCCCACCCTTCTCCCTTCTTCTTCTTCTCTTCTCTTCTCTTTGTATGGTTGGCGCCTCACCCTCCAGCTCATAGCTTCGGTAAAAATCATTTAATCATTAAAAAAATTACTATTTATTTGTTATGTTATTGTAGATACTCATTATAGTAATTCTTGTCTTGAAACAACACAAATTGTACAATGCCTTTGTAGTAGCCCACACTTGTCCAACATATTCATTCATGTTATCCCTACCTATATCCCATTCTTTCTTGTTTTCACATATAACTCATTTGTTCACACAATGATTTTATTAGTCAACATGATTAGGCTAAAACCTCACGTAGTAGAATCACAATTTTTAAAGCACTCACACATGAATATGAAAAAAAAGCGTACATAATGGAACATAATGTCCATATGCTATGGCCCTTCCTATCTACTTTGGTCTCTTTCACTCCAATGCCACTTTTCTTAATTCAAATTCATTTGGGAAACTTCTAGTCAGCCTTATCTAAGTTTTCTAGATCGATAACACATATATAAGTTGGTTATTTATCCATTATCAAAGAGCAGATCATATACACTTGACACCCAAAAATTATAATGATCATATATACTCCATTTCAAGACTCCCTTGAGTGTCATATAATTTACATACTCTTGCTAGGGAAGTTATCCACTTAGTCTTGTAAATGAAAAATATATATCATCATTCCAAGTCAAGCTTGGAAAAGATGTAAGTAAAATATCATTATCTAAAGATCATGGTTATCTATTTAGTTGCATACATTATAAAGATCACATGTTAGGAAATAATAACTTGAATCATGAGACCTCTTTATAGTAGTAGTGACATCGGTGGTGCATGAGAGTTCTCATAATTCATGTAATGTTTTTTTTTTTGTAGGACTTATTACCTACATACGGTTTTAAAGGGTCAATTAGTTATATAGTAAAAATTACACTGTTTTTGAGGTACATATTTTAAACATGAGCATATCAAAAGAAAATGTACATACTCATAAAGTATCAAGAGCGATGGATATGAAGGGACAAAAGCATATTGAAAGGGACATAACATGGGTATGTTTTGGCCCACACAATATTATTTGGTTCATACAATATTTCATGAAAAAGTTTCAAAAATAAGGATCTTTCAGGTCATTTACAACCTATTTTAGTCATTAGACCAACCAAAATTATCACATAGAGTAGGAGATCAAGTAAGTCATCTTCTCTCTCTTATTGAAAGTGCTTTATTTATTTATATTCATCATTTGTTTATCATTTCTAAGTGGTTATTCTTGATATTACTACAATCATATTTGGAAACTAATTGATTAAGATATTTTACCATTAGTTACTATCCCTGAGATATTAACCATTTAGGTCAAATCATTTAGTGAACCCCACTCTTTATCAAATTCTAGTTTCCCTAGGGCTTATCCTTCTTACTTGGTTTCAGATATATCAAAATTTTCTTAGGTTTTTTAATTCAAATGCCATTTTTATTTCATCATCTTGCTTTACCTCAAACTGATTTCAAAATTTATCCAAAAGGTCTCATGGCTAGTCTTCCTCTTTTGGTCACTTTCGAGGTCTGCTAATTGTCAAACCACCATTTATTTGATATCTTGAGCATAACGAATCCATTTTCAAATTCCTTTGAGGTTATTTTCAATTTTCACCATTTCAACGACAACTTATTTTTATTTTCCATAATTTTTATCTCACTTTTTGAAAATTTAAAATTACTAGTATTAGTAGTTAGGGCATAATCATAAAACTATACATGTTTGGAAAAATTCCTTGGACGTTTTTCTTCAATTTATTAGATTAAATAATACTTTTTTTTGTAAAATTAAAATTGTTTTTTGAGATATGGTTGTTTTATTCATTTTTTGATAGTCACTTTTTATCTAACATCACTTTTTAGGATTTATCTGCATGGCCTCTTGATTTTCATCCCTTCATATGCTAATCCCTAAGTCCTTGTAATACAAATATTTTTAACTTCTTATCTTTCTTGTGTATATTTATTCTATGGATTACCACAATCTTTTTAGTAACTGTAGTACCTAATCCTCTTTCTTATATCCTCATGTAGATAATAGTCATGGGCATCCTAATCCATCTATGTATCATGCTCCTGTTAGTTATAGTTGGCATCCATATCCTAAAGATCATGATCCCAAAGTATATGAGTGCTTTTGTAAGATACATAAATTTTTGGATGTCTACCGTACCCCTATATATGATTTTTATTATAGAAATTTATCTAATTATAACACTTCAACTCATGATGTTCAAATTCTTAGTGCTCCTACTATTGTTATTCATCCATTTACATCTAATTTCTATACAAATGTGATAGATGAATTTCCACTTCTTGACTTTGATTTCTCTATTTCTAAGGACATTAACATTGAATCTCTTTCTAGTATTGCTACTAGTCGTGATGCATGCATAGAGGATTATTTAATATTTCATAGATGATGAGTATTATGTTGATGATTTCATCCATGCTTCACCGATAATTCCTTGTGTTTCTTCCTCGGGTACTTTTACAAAAAATATTGGTACAAATGATGCTTACGTCCCTTATTCCCCTCAAAAGAATATTTTGCATACTTGTGAGAAAAAAATTGTTACAAATGATAGATGTGTTTATTCCTTTTCTCCTTGAAATTATATAGTACATATTCATCCAAAAAATGTTATTGTAAATGACAACAAGATGTATTACCTACTTGTGAATAAAATGTTGTTATAAATGATGTATCTATTTCTAATATTTGTTTTCAAAGGGATATTTTACATAATGGTAAAAATAAAAATTCTTTTATTTCTTGTTTTTCCCATACTAAGGAATTTATTTATAAGGGTGTACAAGATTCCATTCCTTCTATTCCTTCTCATAGTCCTCCTAGTGCCAATACAACTTATCCACTAGCTGACCCAAAGATTTAAATCCAACCCAATAGTGTCCCCATGGATAAATATAATGGTAATATACAACCAAAAAAATTTCCTCTTAATGTCTATGCTATTCATCCACAAGAATTAATTTATCTCATGCATGTTGTAGGTGACTTACAAAATTATATTCTTAAGATTACCCTTAAAAGAAAGGCCTATTACGTTAGTCTCAAACATAATTTCAGTTATGGAAATCCTATTCTTAAAAATATATTCAATTATGAATTTACTCAAGGTTTTAACATTCCTGCTTACTGTCATTCTAAATTTCTAGTATGCAAAATTGAAAATTTTGGTGATGACAACTAAGACCCAACTTCAAAATTTCCTCTCGTAGTCACTATGAACCCTTCCTCTAGAAATTTTTTCCTTGATTTCACATTTATTCTTGCTTAGATGAATGTTATAAAAATATTTTGAAGTGTTTTTGATGCGTAGGGATGTATTCTTAAGGTGATTGAATAATTCAATGAGTTTCAAAGAGAAACAACTATCTTCAAAGGCCTAAACAGGGCCCTTTTTTGCCATTTAACAACTGGTGAACACCTTCTAGAAGCTATAAGGGAAGATTTAAAACATATGGAATTTTTGAAAGAGATAAATAAAGATATATATAGAATTTTAGGGGAAATACGTGGAGATAATTGATTTCAAAAATAATTTAAACAAAACCGGGTCATTTTGGGCACATGGAATGAAAGCTCTAAAGGGGAAATTCAACTTGTTTAGAATATTATGGGAGTTATAGGAGGATTTGGAAGCTCATAAAATACAGAATGGAAAGGTATAAGAATTATCCACATGATGGAAACAATAATTTTTCCCAATCCTTCAATATTTTTCTTGATATCTCAAGTCATTATTGTCACTGCTTTGAGATGAAAGGGTGAATGTTGAGAAAATTAAAATTTAAAGAATAGTTGTCTACTGATAACGTCTATAATGATCTAAATATGTGATTTGGAGTCAAATTAATATAATTTTATACCCCAAAACACTCTTTCATGCCCCTGGGGAAAAAAACTTACTCATGTTGTCCTAAAATAGACTTTGCGAGTGACATCAGCATTCCAAAATTCTTGAAGTGATTTTTTCCCTTTTTGTGTCCCCTTGGATTTTACCTAAGGTGAAATATGAAAATGGGGACACAAAATTGAACTCCCCTATGGATGTTATGTTTTAGTCACTTAAAACTTGTGACTTGCGTGGTTAGGTGGGAATAATACAAAAATAAATCACTTTTTCATGATGAAAACCCCCCTTAGCACATTTTTTAGCACTGTATGTCCCCTTGGATTGTCCCTAAGGTGAAAAATAGAAACAAAAGTGCACCACCATCTCTCATCTATCCCCTAGACATATGTAGAACCTTAGTTGAGCCATGTGTTTTAATTTACAACCGCCTACATCTCACTCACATGATACCACAAGATGAAATTTGTCTAAATCTGGTAAAAAGAACACTTGGGTGTCCCTTGTGTCCCCTTTTACCTTTGTCCAATATTTGTTAGGGTGTAACTCAAGATCCAACCTCCACCTGACCTAGGTTAAGCCTAGATGGGTTAGATGTGAGTTGAAGTACAAACGAGTGAGTGAAATGTTTAAAATCCATACTTAACCATTTTTTATGTTTTAAAGATACAATTTTCCTCCAAAATATTACTCTCCTTACTATTATCCTATTGAAAATATGTTAGAGGCATTATATGGTAAAAATGGAAAGTTACTCATATCTACCAAACCCCTTGTCCGATCCCCGTGCGATTTTAATAGCATTTTCTTCCCAACAACACCTTTCAAATGAATCAAAACTTACATCCAATGGTTTTCTACATTTTTTCAATGGTCAGATAAAAAAACCATTACACACACACACACACACACACACACACACACACACACACACACACACACACACACACACACACACACACACACACACACACACACACACACATAGAGTTCTTGCAATTGAAATCCTCTAAAAATTATAGCAAATCCTCTTTTTGAAATAACAAAATGTTTGAGACCATTTTTACTCCATTCCATCATCAGGAAGACCCAATTCTAAAAATATAAAGTGTTTTAAATATCTCATTCTCAGATTTTTCATTACCCCTTGCACATCACGGAAACTCAAAAGTGCTATATTAAGTAACTGGTAACTAACATGGACTTCTCATAATAAAGATTACTAAAAATAGTAAGTATCGGGATACTAGTTAAAGAACAAGGATATTGATCCTCTCATGCTGAAGAAAGAGCACCTAAATATGTTTGAAAAATACTAAACACCATAGTTACTTACTAGACTCATGATTTCACACTATTTACTTTCAATTGAATAAAGGATTAAATCTTCTGTTTAGTGGAGAAGACATTTTCCAATGAGTAATAGGTGAACAAGAAGGTACTTGGGTTTCTTGAGGTTGATTCCATCCAAAGAGATATATTTTGTCACTAACGTGAATTTTTTAGCTCCAAACCAAGTATATGGGAGCTTCATATCAAGTCTATACAAGCTAGAAACCAAATACATGGGAGGATCTTGACCAAAATCTTGATGGAGTCTTTAAACCTATACAAATATGACTTGATACACCCAAGTGAATAAAAATGATGCTCCTGCATCATACCTACTAATCCTAATGTGCCTCAACCCAATACCATAATGTTTGTAGGATGAAGAATTCATCACAAGTCCCCTCAGTGTAAATCACATAATAGTATTTTGGGTAACTTATGGAATCTAATGAGATTGTAACCACAAATTTCCTATCTAATAGGAGCTCAAAGGCACAAAGTTTCATTCAGAGAGAAATCCTTCTATTTGGAGGAGAAAACCTATTTAAGTGAGAATAAGATGAGAAAAATGGTATCGATGTATCCTAAGTATGTTTCCATTCAAAAATAATCCATATTTATCATGAAAGTGAATTTTGGAGCCAAGAATGATAATGGGATGATCACATGTCTTAACCGTGATTTTTTATGTTCAAAGAGAATCATCATGTTTGTAAGAAAAATTAATCATATCAATTTCACATACTACAATTCCCTTAGTAGTGTTTTTTAACACTCACTTGATGCCTTGGAGTGTGTCTGCATCTCACAGGAAAAGGAATTTACAATCATATTGTTATAATTCAACAAGTGGTCAAGGGAAAGGAACTTCATTCATGATCCATCGAAGGAAAATTCCTTATCAACAATATGGTTTCCCATATCTATATTCCACTTCTCTCTCCTCCTTCCCTCTCTCTAACATTCAATTTGTTCATTAGGAATGTAATATTTCACTCTTTCATCTTATTCACTTAAGTGATTTAAATGTTGCGTTGTAAAAGTTCCTTTTTAAAAATGAGAACAGGACTTATTTTCATCCCTAAGGAATTTGAAAATTCACGTGGTGGTGAGATGAAAAGTCACATCGGGGGAGTGGAAGAGACATTTTATAAGCTATAAATTGGAATGGATTCTCCATTCAAATGGGTTAGCAACTTTTGATTATTTTAAATTTTTGCATTTCAATACTACTCTAAAATCTACATTTCCTCTATCCTTTTTCTATGTTCCTCTACCCCCTCTACTCTCAAAATTTGGAAGCATATTAATCTTATAAAACAAAGAAGAAACTTTGTGTTGTTGATTAATGGATCTATAGAAATTTGTTTCTCTAATTTTTTAGTCTTACTGTTGATTGCATGATTGAATTATTCTAATTAACTTTAGTTTTGTAAGTCTAATCACAACATTTACCCTCTCTCCCTATTTCTCCCAATCCCCTTTAACTATTTCCCAAGAAAATTCCTCCCTTATACACTATATAAGCACTTTGACATAGGTTTAGTAGAGTATTCCTATGTAATTTCAAACCTAATGGATTCCCCATAGTATTATTTAATTTACATTCAAAAATGGTAGCCTCCCCATACCCAAGAAGTAAGGGTTTAACCTCGTGACCATTGGTGAAAACAAATAATCAACATTATAACAAATTAATTCACCAACACTACTTTTACACTCTTTGATGGGACGAGTAACTGTACGCACCCCAATTTGATGGTGTAACATTATCAAAATAATTAAAATCCCAAATGATGATCAAATATCGGTTCTAATGATATCCAGGTCTAATTTACCACTTAAAACATGTTGTTGTAGCTTATTATATCTTACTTATCTATTTTCCTTCTTTTCTCACTTTCCTTAGTTGGTTTGTAGCATTTTCCTTAAGTTTCTAGCCTTCAGTTACAAAACCACACCAAAGGTTACACAATTTCACTAGAGGTTGTGTAACCACCAGTGTTACTTGAGTGGAAGTTACACAATCGCCGCGGCGGTTACCTAACTGTCGATTTGCGTAGACTGGTGGTTTTTTGTGCATTTAACCAAGACTTTCTAACGTGTTCTAGACACATGTTACCTTCTTCAACCAAATTTTTCTCACACGTTTCTTGACTAAATCAGTTGTTCTTGATCTTGTTAGATACGTATAAGCTTATTCTTCCATACTTTCTATTATTATAAAGTTAAATACTACTCCCATGAGTGATGTGGCACTTCTTGGATGCCAAGTGGGATGGACCACTTCTCTACCAAATTTTTATTAAAACAAAGATTTTTCCCAAAGCATTGGTTGGATTCTTTCTTTTTTAATTGCACTATTATGCTGTTGGAATCCTTCCAAGAAGTAGACAAGAAAACACATTTGATTTTCCTTGTTATCTCTTTCTTGCATTGGTACCAGACTACCTGCAAACCAGCTAGCTCCAACACTCCTTCATTTCTTCTACACACTACCAGCACATTTCCCTTAACACATTTGTATATAACATTGGAAAATAAGATTAGGGGATTACAAAATATAACTAGCATTGTAATTTTCTTTGCACTACATTTTCAGGTTAGAGGTGTTATTACATTCTTACAAGATTTCTTTGTTTAGATAGATTTCAATTCATAGTCTTTAGAGTACACTTGTTTTAAGGAAGTAGAATTTACTATAGTTTTCATTTTCCTGTAAGAAGCTTCCATTGAGTATTTCTTATCATCTCATCCCTATGGATTTTCCTTGGAGGAATTCAGAGGAAGTTCCTGTGCACAGTGTTTGTTAATTCTTCACCATTAATTTACTTGTAAAATTCATTGCATTCATTATTTATATTTTATTAGCATATGAGAAAAGCTTCTTCCCTTCCTATCCCTATGGATTTGCATGGGAAGTTAGTTTGAATAATTTTATGTGCATGTGTAATAGTTTTCATTTATTTACATTTAGAAAGCTTCCATGGATCTGATTATTTTACTAGGGAAGCTTTAGGGGAAGAAAAAGCTTCTGAGAAGATTTTCACTCTTCCTGTGATTATGAGGTATAACCATAGGAAGTAATATCCACAATTACAAATTAGGAATAACTTTATTTTAATTAGATTAGATTAAATCCATTCTGCAATAGGAAGATAGCCACATCTGGATATTTCATTGTTTAGTTTAGTTTGTTTTAGAGTAGAAACAATTTTCATTTTATTAGAAGAAGTTGTATTGTCTGTGTAGATTTTTTTTAGTTCCAAAAAATACAAAATTCCCAAAAAAATTAGACTAAAATAGTTAGTTTCTTTTATTTTTCTTATTTCCTTTATGTTAGAAATAATTAAAAATACAAAAACAAATAGATTAGATTTAGTTTATTATATTAGTCAATAGTTTCCTTTTTTTGAATTAATTAGTTGCACGTAGGTTTGATTAAATTCAAGGAGAGTAATCAATTTGATTTAATTTAAATATGCTTGCGTTTATTTGTTAATTTAGGCACATAGAGCTAATTATCCAAAAATTAACATAACTCCCCGCGTATCCTTAGTTAGCTTAGGTTACTCAAACATTGAACTTTGCTCTTAAGGATTCTTTGTGCATTTTTTAATTTCCTTAGAGTAATTTCTTACACATCCACTTGACCATCCAAGGCCCTAGATAACCTAGCCGAAGAGTGTGTGATCCAAGAGTTCCACAACCCAATATTGTAACAAAATTAATAGATATTGATCAAGGTCTTAAGAAGCTCATATTCCAAACCACACCGATTCTACGTAATATCATCTCATAGTTGATATCCTTGATGGACGAAGTGGATAATACAAACTAGTTCTAACACAATCAGCCTGGTCGAGATTAGATTCCATCATCCATATATTTTTCCTTTTCACACGTCTCTTCTCACACTTCCATGACCTTGTCTGGATACTTTTACATGAGAGACGTAGGACAATTCCCACATATTCCACAACCCATTAAAGGTATATTCAATGACATTGAAATTGAGTGAAAAATCCATGTATCCATTCTCCTAAACCACTCCATCTCACCCAAGGAGGTAAGAAAGGCTTTCATTTCCTTAAACAAGCAAATATTCATTGCGCTCATAAAAGACATTCATTTGTCTTGATCTATCTTTTAGTCACTTTTTCCTATTTTCGTGTGTTCCACCTATTCATCTTATTTAGCCATCTCATATCCATCTTTCCATCTCATATCTTCTTTCCTAGCACAACCTTAGAAGGTCGAGTGTGCCTTAGAGTCACGTGTTGATTCTTAGATGTATAAAATTGGTTAACCCAACATGAAGGACTAGTTCCTTTTTGTTTCCTCTTTTTTTTTCATTCATCCTTCTCCTCTCCCATTATTTTGATAGTGTTTATATACACTTTGAATATGTCGGGTCAGGAATACAATAGGCCCATTTTGGGTCTTGAAGCTTATTATTACCAGATGGGTATTAAGCAGTAACCCTCACTATCAGGGTGGGTTGATAACTACTCGCCAAATTTTCCTTCACCTCACAATCCTAAAGGTGTCAACACCAAACCAATAATCAAGATTGAGGGGATTGAACAACCAAACTATAGCCTACAACTGGAGTTATTTAACTCCAACAATATGGTGTTCACAAGAGAACATGGGCCTTATCCTCAAGTTTTATCTAGACTTCAAATCAGCATGCAGCCTGATTCCTTTTATTCCTACCTTTCACCAAATGATGAATTCCTCACACACATCACCCAAAGCAATGAGCTTATTAACATTATAGATCAGTTCTTGGATAGGATGCAAGGGTATACTAATGTAATTCTTTATAACAACACTTCCACCCCTCTTCCTATGATAGAAAATATGCCTAAAAAGGGGTGATCTACCAAGGATTAATTCAAAACAGATATCATATGCCTTTGAAACCCAAAAATGATTAACACACACCTAAGTAAAATACAAAACCTTCAATAGGTGATGTGATTTAAACATTGGTGGATAGAGTTAGGGAACTATAACTTTCCCAGCCTTCTCATTCTACATCATTCACAGAGCTAGCAAAAATCCTCCACCATGTTCAAAACCATAACTATGTTCCCTTTGTGCCATCACCTTCTCCAATATACATGAGTTTTCCTATCCCTGGAGACATCATTAATATATTAGATATGCTAGGCATACCCTCTCATTCATCACATGGATACCCACCAAAAGGGCCAAACAGAAGTGCGTTCTCAAATGCTATTCCAACTGGAAATGCAACATTCCCTGGTTTCACATATACCAATCCATATCAAAATAGTATTCCCCCATACCTTCACATGTATTATAAATCACGAAAAGGGGACATGTTTTATTTTCATGACTTGTATGCTTAGCATCAGGGGATGTCTTATTCCCCTGCAAATGCTTTCATTGCTCCTTATCAACCTCCTATTCCAACTCTACCTTCCCTTCAAGTTTTGTTCATGGTTGAGTCTTATGAAGTAAGAACATATTTTGAATATCTTAAATATCCCATTAAATTTACCATACAGATTGTAATGCTCCCACAACCTTTTCCATAACTTCCAAAATTCAAATGGGAGAGATATTTGAACACTCACATCAAATCATATGTCATTTCCATTAGAGAGATACTCTCGTGGGATACGGTTGTAGTGAAGATATTCCGCAAGACCCTTTAGGGGATCACTCTCGAATGGTACTATGGAATACTAGAAGCTTTATTTAATCCATTTAAGCAACTTTTTTTAGAGTTTATAAAGGCTTTCAATATGAGAAAATATCTTAAGAACAAGAATCAAAGAATTCCTTCACTTTAAACAAGAGCATACAAAGTTCATTTCCCACTTCATTCAGAGGTGGCAGAAAGTCCTCTACTCCTTGGCTAGTGCTCCCATTATGGACCAAACAAATATTTTCAACATGTTCCTACACTTCTTCAGTCAAGAAACTAAGGAGGTGCAAAAGTTTCCTCTTAGGAACTATGAGGAGGGTTTAGACGGTGCTCTCCGCATTGAACAAACGATGATTGACAATGGCTAAAAGATGTATGCCTCAAATGGGAAACTATTCAATCCCTCACAAGGTAATTCAAATTATCCTAGCGGTTCAAACAAAAACAATCAAGAACCCAAGGTCCTTGATAAGAACCATGGTGCTACGACGGAAGGTGTAACCGATCAATCTATAAAGTCGAACATCGTTAGCACAAATAACGAAAATAATGAAAATAATAATGTAAATACCAACAATCAAAGGAGTAAAACCTTCACTCCTTCCATTAATGTAGTTGAATTTAGTTTCCCTCCTCTTCCTCCTCAACAGGTTTAGGCCCAAGGCTCGGTTCAATGCCCAAGCCAATATCTGAACCAATTTCCAAACTAGTATCAGAACCAAGGGTAGAGGCCTCCAAACTTTAACTATAACAATTAAAAACATAACAACCATAGAAACTATGGGCCGTAGCAAAACCAGAACAAAATGCCTCATGGATATGATCCCAATTTATATTATGGTTTCCATAGGGTTGTAGGACATGATTCTCAGACATGATGTGATTGCAACAAGTTCATACAATGGCTTCCGGAAGACTAGAGACAACTCTTCATTGAGATGTTCTTGGCTAATCCCATGGTACCTACGTAAAACATTCACATGGGGCTTGTTGCTTCATAGAATGCCACTTTTGGGATTCATGGAGACCCCTTCCCAATGTGTTGGGAAGCTGAAACCTTATGGTACAAATAAGGGGACTCTCATGGGGAATAATGACCATGAGGCATCTATGTCTATATATCCTCGAGTAGCTCCTCCTTTGGATGATCAACAACAACCTAATATTGTAGGCCTAGTTGAGTTAGAGACCGAACCAAAATTCAACGCAGCAACTTGAACTCATGATTATTCTACACAACCTCTTCCCATATAGTCCTCAATGTCAGATGAAACTCCAATAGCTCCTAAGCCAGTAGGGGCCTATGATTTGATCATAGATTTTAATAATACCATTTCCCACATTTTCTTCCTGGATTTTTTAAAGAATTCCCCAGCACATTGATATTATTTTTTATAAGAATTAGGTCTTGGCCATATAATCCACATCTCCCCTCCTCTGGAGGCCCAAATCAATCATATAGAATTTTATGTCTATCCCCTAGGGCAGCCTAATAGAGATGTTGGATTTTTATTTGATATTAGCAATATACCTACTGACACTAAGTTGGCATGAAGAGGCAATCTTTTGTTATATTTCCAGGTTTGGATTTACAAAAATTATGATAAGTGTATAATGATAGATGATGGGGATGATATTAATATAGTCCCTTTCTCATTCCTTCAAAATCTAGGCTACAGAGAAACAAATTATTTTTCACTCAAAACATGTTGAGAGGCTATGATAGCCTCAAAACAACCTCTCTTGGGACCATAGTGCTTCCATTCACCCTAGTACCCAATACCATTTTGATTTAAATCTATATTATATATCAGGAAACTAACTATAATATGATCCTTGGTCGACCCTAGATTTATATAATGAAAGCAATTCCTTCTACAGTATTCTAAGAAGTCATATTATTGCATCTAGGGAAGGTTTTTGCTTCTCGGGGTGACCCGAAGCCATTTGATATCCATTTGGCCAATCTAAAGAAGAAACTTAGGGTTCATACCAATTTCAAGCTCCCAACCAATAAATTAAACAAGCCATAATGATTAACGCCTACATTTAATCTCGTTCCTATGACTGATTTGGAAGCCCATAAGATAATCAAAGGGGTTGATGTTAGTGAAAATAAAGCCACTGTAGTCGAGATTGTATCAACAAAAACCACGGATGAAATTGTTAAGTTGTTGGAGAATGATTTGCCTATTTTTATCCCATTCGATTCCTTGGACATAGGTCATGCTCTTGGAATTTCCACTCTTCCATCAAGTGTCTTCGATGAGGTTTGTACAATTGAGGTCTTAGAAGTTAAAGAAGAAGATTCCAAGAAAAATCAAGCTTCTATCCTCCCCGATGATTATTGAACTCTTAATTATGATGGTGAAAAGTGTCACTTCAGTGTTGGGGTAGGAGTGATCCTCACTTCCCCTAAAGGGAGGGTCATGTATTTTTCCTTCAAGATGAACTTTGAGTACACAAATAACGAAGCTAAGTATGAAGCTCTAATTCTTGGTATTATTATGGACAAGAGGATGGTTGTGAACAACATTAGAGTCTTGGGTGACTCACAACTCGTTACTAATCAAGTCTCAGAAGTATATGAGACTAAAGAAGAGACATCTACAACTCTACAAGTTTGTCGTTCTTAAGCTTTGCAAAGGTTTTGACTTTATCTCCATAGAGGCTAGTCCATGAGAGTAAAACATTTTGGCTGGTTTGATGGCTACTTCCTCTTCACGTTTTTGTTTGAGTGAGGGATTAAGAAAAATTGAGTTCATTGTTTCAACCAAATTTGAACCTCTTTGGTTCAAATAATGTCATCCAATGTAATCTTGGCATGCATTGAGGCTGAGAACAAACTAGCCACTGTGGATTTCATGGAAAATGATGAGGTAATTTTAGGATACCTAATGCTTATACTGAACTCCATCCCCCAGCACCATAAGAGGGGTTTTTCCTTGATACCTCACCCTTCCTCCTAATTTTGAGATCACATGATGAACTCTTCCTCATCAAAAGGTTTTGAAATATACAAAGTCGAGGAAGAAGAGTTGTAATTACCTCTAGCCCCACCTGAGTTGTAAGAGGGTAATGTTAGTTTGATTGAAGTAATGATAGAAATAAACATATGAATGGAGGAGGAACCCAATATCCTAAAGCTTGGTTCCTCATTTTCACCAGAAGAGGTAGAAGCACACATAAAGGTGCTTAATATACATTCAAAATATTTCACCTTTAGCTATAAAGAAATGAAGGGCATCACTCCTAACGTTATAGTACAAAATATTTTTATGAAGCCTAAAGATAAACCCATGAATCAAAATTCGAGACACATAAAACCAAAATTGGCTTTAATGGTTAAAGAGGAGGTAATGAAACTCTCTAAAGTAGGGTTTATCAAGCCGATTGACTATTCCATGTGGGTTTCAAACATCATCCTAGTTCTAAAAAAGAATGGGAAGATACATAGCTGTATTGATTTTAAGGACATTAACAAGGCTTATCCGAAGGATTATTTTATGTTGCCTTGAATTGATGTCATTTCTAACACAACAGTTAGGTACGAGTTGTTGTCTCTTATGGATGGATTTTATAATTACAAACAAATAAGGATTTCTAAGGAAGACGAAACAAAAACTAACTTCACGAATCCTAAGGGAAACTTCTATTACGCAATTATATCTTTCAACATGAAAACTTTTAGAGCCACTTACCAGCGGGAAATGACATACATTTTTCACAATATTATACATTAGATCATGGAGTCATATGTTGATGACCTATTGGAAAAATTAAAGAAACGTGGTGATCATCCCAAAGTGCTTCACTTCATTCTCTTGCGCCTAATTGAGTATGGAGTAACAGTAAATTTGGAGAAGTATGTGTTTGGAGTAATAGGAGGCAAGTTGCTAGGGTACATCATTTCATACAGAGGCATTGATGTTGATCTAGAAAATATCTAGGTAGTTTTGTAGATGTCTCCACCCACAGATGATTCAAGTATTCGTTCTTTCTTATGTAAACTTGGGACAATTCGTAAGTTTATCCTTGATTTTTCATATGCTATTCATCCCATCAATGGTTTTCTTAAGAAGGATTGTTGCAAAACTTGGAAAAATGAGTGTCACGAAGCATTTAAGTCAGTAAAGTGCTTTCTTATGTCGTCACCTATGTTCATGCCATTAAAATTTTTCTGCGCTTTGATTTTATACTCTCAAGTGACTAATGTATCGATTACATGCATGTTGAAAAAAGAGGATGACGATGGTCCTGATCGGGACATTTATTACATTAGTCATACCCTTCTTGATTAAGAAATGTGATACACACAAGCTAAGAATGAGTGTTTGGCTATATTTTTCGCAACGAAGAGGTTAAGGAACTACTTGTTTAACCAAGAGACATGAGTGATAATTAAATCCAAATAATTGTGTACCTTATTAACGCAGGCTTCATTATCCAAGAAGTATGGCTATTTCATTACATTGATAGGTGAGTTCAAACTCACCTTTGTTAACCAAAAGTCTGTGAAGGGACAAATTATTGTTGATTGGCTAGCAGATAATCCTATAGATTGTGGGGAACTAGTAGATCTATATTTCCCGGATGAGTGCATGTTCTACATAGAAACAAAGCTTTCCATCACTTCATGTCCATTGTAAACTAATATTGTCAATAAAATTGTGGATAATTCATATCCTAAGGGATAAAACTTGTAGAAGAGATGACAACTACGTTTCATAGCCACCAAGTATGTAATTGTGGAAGAATTTCTCTACCGTAGAGCCTTCAATGGTATTCTAATGAGATGCGTTGATGAAGAAGATTCTAAGAAAATCCTCATCAAATCCCACAATGGAGTCTAGTTATCATTTTGAAGGACATGCAACTACTCTTAAGATTCATCACATGGGATATTTTTGGCCCACTCTAGAACATGACACTATAGAGTATGTACGTAGGTGTCAAAAATTCCAAGATTTTTTACACGAGATACATATTCCTGCAGAGGATTTACAACCCATAGTGACACCCTAGTCATTCTCAACTTGGAGTCTGGACCTAATAGGGAAGTTCTCTCCCTCATCATAAAATTGCCATAACTTCATTATCACGGCCACTGAGTATTTCATGAAGTTGATTAAGGCCATGCCTCTCACTACTGTACCTAGATCTGTAATTACCAAGTTTATACTAAACAAGATCATCTGTAGGTATGGAGTTCCACAAGTCATTATTTCAGATAATGGCACACCTTTTAAAAATGAAGAGGTACAAGAATTGTGTGTGTGTTTCATAATATCTCATCACATAGCCTCTTTATACTATCCTCAATCTAATGGACAAGTTGAGGCTATAAACAAGACTTTAAAATCCATTCTTCTTAAGATAGTTGAGGAGAACAAAAGAGATTGGAATCTAAAGCTATCTCTTGCCTAGAAGGCCTATAGGACATTGGTAAGAACACCCACGAGGAAACCCCTTATTCTTTAGTCTTTGGATCTGAAGCATTATTACCCGTAGACAAAATAATTCAATATTTATACCCTTGATTGCTCACGTGCGCATCTTTTACCATGGTCCTATCTAGACCCATTTTAATTTAATTCACTTATTTATTTAAATTCCCATCTATTAACCTAACACATTTAATTCATAATTAATCTTCATTAATTACCTTAATTAATCTCCATTAGCTATTTATCTTCAATTAGATTTCTTTTTAGGATGCTTTTATCCTTAACCATATAAACCACATCCCTATGCTTTTATCTAACCCATATTTATTTCCTACCCACTCATGACACTTCCCTAGGAATCCCTTACCCGCTTACATACTTTAAAGTACTTATCTCAATCCCTAAAACCCCATATCTTGAATAAATCAATCATTTACCACTCTAATGAACAGTTGCCCACAGTTGGTGGTGACCCAGTTGGGTCTTCGTTGACCCTATTCACCCCCTTCCAAAAAGAGACACAACTCAAGATTTCTTACATTGTGTTAACTTATCTTTGAATTTGAGCATTCTTGTAGCTGTGTCAACCCTCTGGGATTCCATTGAAGCTTTTATTTCATCACTTATGAAGACTTTGGAAGTTTTATTTTGATTCTTTGTTATTTCGTGCTATCATATGCTATCATTGTTATTATCTATTAGAATCTAACATTTTACAGGTTCATGTACTATTTTACAAGTTTATAATTTATCTCATCCACCCTCATCTTTTTTTTGCATTGCCCAAGTCACTGTCACTCCACCCAGATCATTGTTGACCTAGTCATGTGTCATCATACTTCCTATTTCTATATCCTTATTAGTGTTTACTTATGTTTTGTTATTGTTTCCCATTATCAAAAATCACTTAGCCTATTTTTGTGAACCCAACATTACCCTACACTAAAATGGGTTGCCTCCCTAAGAAATAGGTAACTAAATTATCACTCCAAAAGAATAATGAATGAAAGAATGAAAACATGTGTCCAAAAATAATGGATTACCAGTGTTATGGAAATTAGGCTAAGTGGTATCTTTCTTCTCTTCTAGCAGAATCAGCTGTAGATACTCACTTTTAATTTCTACCTCGAATGTGTACCAGTCATTTAGTGCTTTATTTTTGTTTTTGGGGATGTCTTCCACTATGTCATCTAAATCATCAAGATTCATCTTACCTCCCTCATTCTACAAAATTCGATAGATATTGGCCATACTAGAGACCATCCCCTCCATTACATCCATCTTCTTGGCTATGAGCTTCCTAATGTCCTTTATTTGATCCATGTTCTACTTTTTGGTAGCATCAAGTGCATCACACTTGGTTTCTACTAATGTAATCCATTATGTGCACCATAGTGTTTTGTTCTTTTTCGCGTACAGGACTTCATTTTCTTCTTCATTTTTCCTCGTTTGCATCGTGTTATCGGGCACCGCACACATGGTCAAGATCACATCTACCTTTTTCTTTTCATCCTTCAAGGCTTGTAGAATAGTCTCACAGCTAAAAATTTTCCTTGCAACTACAGCCTTGTTCCTATTTGCTTCCTCTATAGCACTCTTTTGTCTCGGAAAGTGCATTGGTCCTTCTAAAAGTAGTCTGACTGTTGTGCGCAAATAGTGAAGAGCAGTAGGGAAATCCTGTGGCAGATTTTCCTAAAACTCTGGATGCTTTTCCATGATCTCATTAGAAATTTTCTCAGCCATTTTCTTAATATTCTCATATTCCAACATAGCCTTATCCCACACCTCAATCAACCATTTAACTTCAATGTCCTTATCCTTTTTATCTTCCAGGAGCACCCTTATAGTTGTTGCCTTATCAATGTTCCATTGAACTACTTTTGTTGATACCTTAACAAGTGCATTACTAACCATTCATCCAATAATTACATGGGCTTTATGGCTATATGGCAGGTATGTGGTGCCTTTTCATCTTCTTATAACTACAAAAATCCTCACAGACATCAAAGTCAGGATCATCCAAGTGAGTTTGCATACTCTATGACAATTTCTTGTGAGTGCACATATTCACCATGTCTGGGTCTATCTAATCCCAGCCATACAACTTTTTATTGAGCAGGGTACCCTAAAAGTAGGCACAAATAATTTTAGTTTTTTCATCCATGTAGCCCAAGTTATGAGTCCTTACCACATTTTCTTTCTTGTGCTGAGTTGGGTTCTCCCTAATGTTCTTCTAAATAGATGTGTCTCCATCTTTCTATACTTCAACACCTGCATCCTACTGTATCACCCACATTCTACTCTACTTCCTCCTCATTCACTTCTTCTTTATGCACAAGGTGTACTGCGACCTCATTTTCACCATCGGCACTACTTTCATCCCCACCCAAGCATTGTTAATGGGCACTTATACTTTGGTCAATGACCTCATAAACTACTTGGTCCTCAATGTCCTCATCATCCTACATTTCAACACTCAGAGTGGCCTCTTCTCATCTCTCTTCCATACTTGGAGTGGCCTCCTCATCTTGCATGCTTTGCTGAGGGGACTCCTCCTCCTCACTATCCCTCACTGAAACATACCTCATGCACTTTTTTATGTTTTCTTCCTCACTCTTCACCAAAGTGATGCGTGGAGATATTCTTACTGGCTGTGAAGTCCCAAAGCCTGAGTCCTTGGATGTGCACCTTCTACAAAATAATCTCTTTGTGTGATCTAGTCCAACGCTCTCTTCTTGTTTCTCCTGTACCAGAAAATTCTCTAAGCCCGTAGGAACTAGATCCTCTTAAGCAGGACGTGTAGCTGCAACTAACCTTGATGTTCCCATTGTCTTTCGCTTCTTTAGAGGACCTGGAAGAGTCATATCCTTTCCTTTCACCACCTTACCATCCTTGAACCTTGGCCTCAAGTAGATATATACATGCGTTGGTTTAATATTTCCTACAGCCAATTTCTCTGGTGTAATATCAATATTGTCAGACTCCATTGTCTTTACATATGCCTCTTTTCCCGGCCATACATAAGTCTTGTGTAGAATGTGAACATTTGCATCTACTTTATCTGTGTCAAACTAAATTTTACACGCATTGTGGAACCTATTCACCGTATTCCTGAAATATCTCACAATAAAGGCAAATGAAAACTTGAACCAAGGTCTTCTCTCGCCCGTCTTCATGTGGAAGTAACCCAAGCTAAAATGTTGGTAGATTGCAAATTCAATTCTCCATCGAGAACTGTGGGAAGTTTTTTCATGATGTGTCATTATCCTTCAAACACCCATCACAACCTTCTAAACCATTTCTCCAAGTGCTCCTTCTATGCATTAGAAATAGTTTCATGCAAATTATACTTCACAAATTTCTTTGTTGGAGACTTATTTTCCAAAGGGAATTCCCAGATGTTCTCCCTTGGTCTGTCATGCATGACAATTTCATTTAATATAATTAACAAAATAATGGTGCCCCAAGGTATTTTATCACATTTAACTTCCTAGATGCATGCTTCATTCACAAAACTCTCCGCAATATGTCCAACTATGTTATAGTATGCCTTATTTTCCATCTTGTGCGCTATGTGTAACCAACGCTAGTTTACTTCATTCCATCACTCAGTGGCACCCAACTTACTAGCAACTAGTCGTGTTATAACCCTGGTGGCCATATCCTTAATGTTAGTTACTTTAAAAGCTTGGCCCCCCTTCTTATACTTATACAAGGTGTCCATTGCATTGATGCCCTCATCGTCTGAAGGGTCACTGATAATCTTTGACCCAGAGTCGTGTAACCCTTTCACCTTCTCAATCAATTTGGTGGTGATCTACATCCTTCTTCCCATGAAGTAGAAGAAATACTCATGTACATGTGACATAAACCATTGATATAACTACTCGGGCTCCCCAAAATAATGTAATTCAAGGATCTACATGACCCCCACATTATCGAGTAGATTTTTGTGAGAGGCATCCAAAACCCTAGTTCCATCTGCCAACCATCAATTAGTCTTCATGTAGACCTCTGCTGCAATATCATTCATGCACTTATCAGTTTGATGGTTGATATCAGAAACCCTACACTGTGTTATTTTTTATTTCCATGGTCCTCCCTTGATCACTTCCTCTAGGTATAACATCTCCAACAACTACTCTTCTGCTAGTTCATCGACCTCTTTTTCAACAATAGGAGCCCTTCGTGGTGCCATATCTTCTTTTTGAAGTCTATAAGTGCAAATGAAACCCTAGTTGTTATCTAAATTCCTCAGACCCTAGTCACAAACAACATTATTCACACACAAACCCTGAAGTCTTCTTCCATGCCTAAATATGTCTCAATGATATTATTTGGTTCTCACATGGATTTTTTGATATGTAGGGTGCTTGTCATCTTCATATATTCATCGCACTTGTCACTTCTCTTCAAAATCACAAGGTAAAAAATGACGTTTAAAATGTCAGCTTTGTAACAATTTTCAAAAGTCTCCTTCATTAGTTATTCCACCTACTACCATATGCATCATTAATTCTACTTCCAAACTTCCTCGTGTTTTGCACTTCTTTCCTTAGTGCCTCAAACTTTCCCACACCTTAAATTCTCACACCTCAATCATAACATTCTAGCGTGCCCACTACTTCTCTAGCATACATCTCCTCTACCCGCACTTCCCTGCGTCGAAGTAGCTATCTAATGTGACTTTTCCCAAGTAGTCTCCAATGTTGTTGCCTCCTTTGCATTATACTGAGCCCCCATCTCCTTACGTGTGGTCTCAACTTTGAGCAATCTTCTTTAAGTTTTATTATTTTGAAAGTTTGTCTCTTTTATGGTCACCTGTGAGTTTGTTCCTCTTATGTACCAGAATTCATCATATGGTACCAGCATTCAATCCTTCTCTAACCACCCCATATTAAGGGTATGCATGGTCCTCTGTGCATGAAACATTTTAGATATAAATCATCTTCTTGCGTGCAAGCATGCTTATTACACAAAACACTAAAATAAATTGAAAAAACATAGCAATGATGAAGGAAACACATATAAAGGAAATACATTAAGGGAAACCTAAGCTAAGTGACAATATTTCCTTATTAAAAACACCAAGAAGATTTATTTATTAGTAGGGCTTTAGCCTCCTCCCGTTGAATTAACTGGGCAACTGTGTTCCATTAAACACTTTTAACTAGCAAGTTCCTAAATCAAGTATATGAGTGATAGCATATGGTCCCAACCAATGACCTTAAGCTTTCTAGGGTGGCATAAAAACTTTGAATCATAGAGAATCACCATTTCCCCAACATCAAGATTTTTATCATTGATGTGACTACCATGTCATGCCTTCTGTCTGGATTTTTCTTGCTTCTAACTCCATCTTTCTATGATGCACCTCTCATCTAGTTACATCAACTTGTCAATACATACTTCCAATGCTTGCTCATAAGTTAGGCCTCATGTCCTCAAAATAAGTAATGAGGGTAACATGAATTCCATAGATAGAATTTCCTCTGCACCAAACACCAACTGAAAGGGTGTTTCTTTATTCAATATTTTTTAGGTTGTCCTGTACGCTGAAAGTACAACAAATAATTTGTCATCGCATTCTCACCTTCCAACATTACAAATTTTTGTTAAGGTATGGCTCAATATTTTGTTGAAGGCTTCAGTAGTTCTATTTTCCTCAGGTTGATAAGGGGTTGTCTGATGGTGTGCAGCCATAAACTCATCCAATAATATTCTGATAGTCTCATTAAAGAAATGAGTACCCCTATCACTTGTTAGACTTAAAGGGCACCCATACCTGCTAATAATATTTTCCCATAGGAACCTTGTTGTTGTAGTTGTTGTGCAATCCTTTGTTAGTTCCACCTCTACCCACCATGTAAGATAATTTATACAAGTTATAATGTAGAGAAATCATGTCCTATGCGCAGTTGAGAAGATAGGGCCTACAAAGTCAATTACCCACTTCTCAAAAGGCTTTGAACTAGTAATAGGTCTCAAAGGCATTTCATCTCTCTACCTAGGCTTTCCAAGGTGCTAACAATGGTCACATGCCTTACAATATGCTTTACAATCCTTGTACAATGTTTCCCACCATAGGCCAGCTAATAGAATCTTTCACACGATGGCATCCCCTGCATAGTGTCCACCTGTAATACCGCTATGAGCATCTACCATAGTTATGTCTTGCTCATGCTCAAGTACAAACTGGCACAAAACTTCATCATGACCTAACTTGTATAAGTCTCCACTGATCAGCATGTAAGGCACGTTGCGAATAGAAAGTTGTTTCTTCTCTAAATCCTTTATTCCCTCTGGCACCACACCTGTGCGTAAAAGACAGCAATATCTTCCAAGTATAAGGGTGTGCGGTGTAACCTGAACAACTATGCATATGGAATTTTATCCTCAATGCTTTTCACATGCTCTCTTGATTGAATCCTTGATAAATGGTTTGGACCAAAATTTCTCTGACCTGGATTATCCACTACTATAAAATTGAATTATCGAAACAACAATACCCATCAGCATATGTGCCCCTGCAAAATGGTTTTGTTCACCAAGTACTTCAATGTCATGTGCTCTGTATAAAAGATGAAAGGCATAGCCAGAAAATATTGGTGAAAATTATGGAGCACATAGATCATAGACAAAGCTTCATGCTCTGTTGTTGTATAATTTTGTTCTATTGGAGTCAACTTTCTGCTAGCAAAGAAAATAGGATGATCGACAATCTCCTCTTTATGCTCAGCTAATATGGCACCAATGGCCATGCCAAAAGCATCTGCATGAATTTGAAAAGGCTTGGAACAAGAAGGAAAGCGTAAAATAGGTGGTGTGGTAAGCCTTTCCTTCAAAGTTTCAAACAGGCATTGTTGCGCCTCACCCTAATAGAACTTTTCTTTTCCCTTGAGTAATTTTTCTAAGGCCATGATGATCTTGGCATATCCCTTAATAAAATTTCTATAATCACCTATGTGCCCCAAGAATCCGCACACCTCAGTTTGGTTAGTAGGATCCTCTAAGCCCAAAATCACATGTACCTTAGCAGGATCCTCTAGCAAGCCCTCTTTACAGATTATGTGCCCCATAAAAATTCCAAAAGGGGTGGTAAATATACACTTCTTAATGTTCAAAGATATGCTCAACTTCCAACATATCTCAAACATTAACCTCATGTTATCACAGTGATCTTTCACATGTCCATAAACTATCCAATCATCCATATACACCTACAAGAACTTGTGAACAAAATCTTGGAATGCTTGTACCACTATGCACGAAAATGTTGTAGGCACATTCCTTAAACCAAAAGGCATAACCATGTATGAAAAACTTCCCCACTCGATGGTGAAATTTGTCTTTTCTTTTTCCTCAATAGCTATCCTCAACTCATGATATCCAGAGAATCCATCAGTGAAGGAATATATTTCATGCCTTATAACTCCCTCCAAGATTTCTTCAGTAAATGGTATGGGAAAGGGGTCTATGACACATGCAGCATTCAATTCCCTATAATCCACACAAATTCTGTTTCTTCTATCCTTCTTGATGCCAATCACCATAAGGCTTGCCCATTCAGATTCCTCAATTGGCAAAATGATCCAGAAATTAACATTTTGTCAATTTCTTCCTTCACCTTGACACACAAATTTGGGTTCATCCTATAAGTCCTCTTCTGAACTGGGCATGCACCTTCCTTTAATTTTATCTTCATCTCTCCCAATGATTTATGTACTCCTTTCAACTCATGAGAGCCTCTAGGGAATAAATCCTAAAAGTCACGTAGAAGTTCAATAATCTTAGTAACTTCAGATTTGGACTAATAATCTCCAACAACGGCTTCTTTGGGTTCAATTTCTATTCCAATGTTTAGTTTATTGGTATTCATAGGCTCATGGTAGGCATGTGTCTTCTCATCCGCACTATCCAAGACTTTGTGCGTGCATGTACCATCTATATACTCAAAATCTAGGTTCTCTTTCTAAGTAGGTGTTCCCAAGCTTCTCATCATCTAGTTCTTCCTCCTTGAAGCATGCCACCAGGTCTGATTCTCTTATAAACTCCTGAAGTAACTCTTCATCCCTTATATTATCTCCCATAGTTAAGTGCCTCATAACCTACAATGCCTCATTCACTAGGGGTTTAGAAGAAAATTAATCAAAGGTCTAAGTCATACCTTTAGTAAGTTCTTGTCAATTTCTAGTTTTTCTATTCAATTTTGTATAGATATACCATGTGCGCGCAGCCTCGCAAGGTGAAGTAAAACTTTTACACCCACAATGAAGGTGGTAAAGCTTCTTGCCCCACTGTCTAGAGTCTCTCACACTGCTGAATGTGGTTCTAAATAGGATCATTACCATGGAATGCATAGATCTAGGTAGGTGCATTGCTTTTTTTAAAACCGAGTAGATAAAGCAGTCCTTACTTCTCTCCACTCCAAAATATTATCCTAATGAGTAACCCACCAGCGCGTTGTTATCCCGTATAGAGTATAGACTAACATATTCCTTCTTTCCACTTGACATTCCCATTGAACTTCCATAGCAAGCAGGAATACTTATGGATTCTCTACACATGTATACTTTGGTGCCTTATTGTTGCCTAGGTGCCTAATACTACGTGGCTTACTAACGCGCGCAGCAGTACTTTGTAATTTGTGCCCAACCATTTCATAAGTTCTATGTGCCCGGTTATCACATGCAAAAATTTTAGTATCACTCATGGAATGTGCATCATCCCAATGAAGAACTCCTTCCTTTGTTGGCTCAAGAACTTCCGGATCTCTAATGGTGCATACATAAATTCAATTGAAGTCTTCCTCACTCAAGGGCTCTACATAAGGTACAAATTTCCTATCTATCAAAGGGATAATGAATCGCTCTTCCTTATTCTCAAAATTGATATACCCCTTGTTGAAGTGCAAGTCATGTTGTTTGCATAGCACCAAGGGTGCCCAAGTAATGCTGGAAAATTGACTGCTTCATTAAGCACTAAAACCTCGAAGTCCCCAGTAAATTAGGCTCTATGAATAGTAATGGATGCATCTTTTAAAACTTTAATGGGTGTTGCCTTAGTTCAGTTTGACATGAACAGTACATTATAATATGGCTGTAATGAAGGTTTGCCCATCTGAACCCATGCATCCAATGTGAGTACATTTACTTTTGCTTCTGTGTCAATCAAGATTTTACTCAAAATCTAACTATCAATAATAGCATTCAGAGTAATCTCCTTGTCATAATCCAAACTTTCCGGGGGAAGATTAGCATGCAAAATTTGTCTCTCATGCTCATCCCTAGTGCGTGGAGTGTTTCCCTTCAACCAGCTCCCTAACAAAGGAATAATATTCTCTTGATGCAACATCTTGTAAACCTCTTTCAAATCATCAACATTTGTCTAATGGAGATCAGCTACTTTCTTTTGTTCCAACTTCCGCGACTATTCCTTCAAACATTGTATCTCACCCTGTAAATTCTAAATTACTTCCATGGTCTCTTGATAAACCTCCCTTTAATGCATAGGGTCTAGATACTTTGTATGCATGAATTCCTCCTTAGTAATGGTGGGCTTCTATTCTAGATATTCCCTAGCATGCGTAGCCTTAGTACATGTAGTAATATTTACAGGTACCAACTCAAGATCAGATGTGAGCTTCGGTATCCATTGATATTCCATGACGCATTGTACTCTAAACATTCATATACCCTTGTTTTCTTGTTTATACTTCTTGCTCAAGTGTTCATACAATTTGGGGCACTCTTCATAACTATGATTCTTTCCACAAAAATAACACACAATATTCTATGGACATTCACACCTATAGTGAACAAGGGATCCACATGGGTAATAACTTCCATGGAGGAAATCACTCCTTCCACCTCTGTGACCTCAACCTCTGAATCCACCACAATATCATTGACCTCTACCACGGCCGCCATCAAAGCACCCTTCATCATAATTGTAGTCACATTGTTCTCCCTTTTCCTGGGAATTATTTGCAACACCAGTCTATCGTACGCCAATATCAATCACATCATGGATCTAATTAATCAACTTGCAAGCTTCATTATCTTGAGTGGAAGACCTACAAATTTTATAATAATTGGATACATTATTCCTTATGGCATGCTGCAACAATGGGAACCAACTTGAACTGTGGTCCAAGTGACATATCTCACAATCCAGCAATAAGGATCACACAAATTTACGAGGGCAACTATCCTTAGTATGCCCCTCCACATCGTAGTCTATACACCAAATTCTGTTACAAGTCTCATGTACTAAATTAGCAGATAATGTCTCCAACTATTTCACCATTACTGCTATTTGAGCTTCCAAGAATGGGCTCACTCTAGTGTCCAAACTTCCTACCACCTCAGTGCGTAGAGCTGCTTCACTTACCTTGTGCGGATCTATATAAGTTTTATACAAAAGCACCCTCCTAAAGGGTGTGACCAGTCCTCCAATGAACCACTCTGCATGTTGGCTCACGTGTATGTCATAAGATAACTTAGACAATAGGGTTTTGAACCAAGCATCATATTTCTGAACACTCTTAGTAGTGCCTTGCTTTATATCCTTAAGAATTCTTATGCTTTTCTACTCGAACTCAGGGATATAAAATTCCTTCAAGAAAGCATCTCGCAACACCATATAGTCCACACAATTCTTGTTAGGATCAAACTTTATATATCAATTGTGTGCTCGCCCCTACAAATTAGTTACAAACTAGCTTTCCTTACGTTATGGAGTTGTAATCCCTTTTACGCACCACAGAATCTCACACATATACACGTGATTGGCTACATCTTCAATGCCTCTATACTCTGCAAGATGGAGAGGCATCTCTATATAAATTTGTTGAGGTTTGTGTGGACCTTTCCCACCAGATCCAGAGCCTGTATTTCCTCCCGTGTTTCCACCACCTCCATATCCACCAGCACCCAAGCCACCTGAACCTCCTGATTTTCCTCCTCACGTATGTAATGGGTCATAAGATGCACTACCTTGTGCTCCCATAGTTTTGCTAAATTGAATGCCCATAGTTTGCAAAGTTGCACTACTTCTGGAGAAGATGCTAAGGTTATGCATGCCTATGTTTTTTGTCAACGAAGCACCAAAAAAGATACCTCTAACAGGTCCTCCAAATAACATAGATGATGGTTGTGCCATAGATGAATAAGTCCTTGATTAACTCTTGAACTTGATTGTAAATTGACTTTGTCTACTACAACTTTGCTACTTACACTAGTATGTTGATTACTGATTATCGTTGAAACTTTAAAAACAAGCACAAGGGCTAGGTTGCCAGGTAGATTTAGATGTGCACCCATGGCCCATGTTGTCTCTACTGTGCGTTCTCTCATCTGAAGCTGAAGAGGGTTCCCTACCATGCTTTCCCAAATGGGGGAGATCCAGATGCTCTAGCTTCACGTCTTCTACGTGAGCCCCAAATCCTTTATGAGCCATCTCTCTCCACAACGCCATCCATTCTATAACTTCACGCCATTTCTCTAAATCCCTCTCGCATGCCTCATTGAAATTAAGTACCTTTCTTCCCTCTTTCTCTCTATCACTTTGTCTGATATTCTTACCAAACCTGCTCCTACCCTTACGCGTGGTGAGGTATAGTTATACATCAGATTCTTCTCCATATCCATAGTTATAATCAGAATCTTGATCGCCAGTGGAATACCGTGCAAATAGGATCCTCTAGGCTTGCACAAAAACTGAAACTCAGAAACTTCTAGGCAAGAGTAAATTGAAACTACCTACTCAATAATATAGTTGTTCAAAACACCATGGCACTAGACATCCATAGAGCACATCCAAATCAAATCTACATCATACAAGGCCTGGAATTCTTCTTGTGTCCAAAAAAGCATGTGAAACCTCCAATTCCTCTTAGATGCATAAGTAACCAACCACTCATATAGCTCTATAAGGAAGATATCAAAGAATGTATCATATAGTGCATTATACAGATTCTGCTCAACCACATGCGTGCAATAAAATTAGGTCCAATGTTGAATCTATGAGCATACTCTTCTTCCTTATCTACTAACTATTCCTTAATACTGGCTAAGGTTAATCATTATATCTTCATCATGCAACATCCTGAAAAACATCTGAGAAAGAGGTCCTAGCAACAGAACCAGTGATACATCCTAGAATTCACTATAAATACTCAAGGTACGTTGGCATCACTCAACCTGAGATGAGTGCTCACCTGAAGCGTGGAAAGACACTAGGTCCCTCTTTAGGGTTTCTTTTTTAGAATGTTATCATGATTAAGCACGTATATACTCATATCCATAACAGATAATCAATTAAACCATAGTGCATGAACCAGATCTAGATATAAACCATATGAAATATTGACTAAACAATGATAATAATAATATTTACCATGCAAGAACCATATTCAGTTACATCTAATACCAATATCCATCCAATATGATCCATTATATTAAATACTACAAAACATAAAAGCTTCATACATTACAAATAGTATCATCATGAGTCATGCGCATGACAAGACCAGCAGCATAACTCTTAATCATTAGGGTTGTATGAACCATGTAAATCAATACATATATATAAGAGTGAGGACCTACACTTCACCTCCTATACACCTTCCAAAAATAGGCTACATGCTAATAATAGTCATGCACCTTTATAAGATAATACAAAAGCATGCAAGTACTCTAATAATAGATTTCATATAGTTAACTCTAAGTAGAAATCCTATTATTAGATCGAAACTATGCATGGTGCTCGAATTAATGCTTGTTCCCAAAGTAGACTTGTGTGAACTACAAGTCTTCGTAGCTTTACGTTCTCAGCACTCCATCTCCAAAAATAGCCTCAACAACAAAATGGCTAAGTTATGATCCTAGGCACTTCAACTTTTTTATACTTCGATGCGCTCTTCGCATGCCCTACATTTTTTTTTCCAATCATTTAGGTTATTTTTTTCATCACAGCAGGTATGTAAATAATATGTTTTTATAGGTATTCCTTTGTCATTAATGTAAAAAGGGGGAGAAGTTCAAGGTGGTTTCCATCAATGACAAAGGGGGAGAGTGTCGTCATGTGGTCCTAATAGGTGTTGTCATTGATGAAAAACCACATTAATGAAAAATATATGTTGTATTAGGGTCACATAATGATGTACAATATTATTCATATGTGTTTATGTTGTTATAGTGAGATTCAGTGAAGATTTCTTACTCTTGCAAGCCTATTTAGGTGCCTAGGTGATGTTGCATAGAGGTAGGAGCTTCTTGGATCCTTGAGAATCATGTTAACATAATGGATAGCAGGTTTGGATGGTGCTTGGGCACTCACAGTAATGGCATGGTGCAAATACATGTGGTTCATTATGTTAAAGGTGTTCATTAGGACCAGGTATAGTAGCTACGAGGTGTGAGATTATGGTTTAGAGTCATGTGAGCTCATACAATCCTATATTTAGGTATATCATGATGTATCATGTATGTTTGGGTCATTTACAGAGGTTTCGTGATAGTTATTGTATTCTTTAAGTTGACCCTAGCTTCTACAGTGAGAAACAGACATGTAAGCAAAGGTAATTCTTAATGAATGGAGAGATTGAGGTATGGTATTGTCATAATGATGCTTTAATATGTTATCTTTATGTTTCATGGTGCTTTGAGAAAACATTCAAATTGTTAGGATGAGAATTTTGCAAGTTATGTCAGTTTATGTGAGATAAGGTCAAGAAAAAGTCAAAATCAAGCTCAAATTTGAAATTCTATTGCTCGTTGTGAATTGTGCACATTTCATGGGACCTTGTGGATTTAAATAATGATTATATGGTGATTTTATAATCTTTCAAAAAAATAACTAGGTAGTTTTATTGTCATTTTTTTATGAACAAATGTTAATAAGATAAAGAGGTCTAAAACCCTGGTTAAACCTTAGGTAGGAGCAGTTTACAAAAGAAGTATAGGGACCTATTTTTGATTGATTAATAAATTTATGATTGGATTTTGTATGGAACTCTAATATATTTCCATAAATTTATGGTTGAGCTCATGGTCATTAGTGGGTCCCACTCAAACAGGGTAGCTTCTAAAGAAGAAGGTTTTGGGACAAGGGTGTCCAAAGGAGTCGTATGAAAATTTAATGGTGCATGATGTATGTGAGATGATATTAATGTAAGTTGATGTTTCATGACATGTTAATATAGGTACATAGTCATTTGAGGTCCATTTAAGTTGACTAGTCAAAGGGGCAGTTTTGAGGTCTCAAAAAGCAGGGTTCAGTAAAATGATTATATCATGAGCTACAATTGGAGTTTGAAGATTATTCAAGTTGTGTCGAAAATATTATTTGGTTATATTTATATTTATATAATGTTTTCTTCATGGTGAAATCATTTGATATGGTTTCCACGTCAGTATTAGGACAAGAGTATTTTGTCAGTGCAGGACATGATGTGTTTTGGTGTAAGTTTGAAGTTTTTTGAAGCGTGAGATGGATTGGGTGATGCTTTTTTTCACCATGAATTTTAATAGGGATTAAAATGGAATCCAATGAATCTATTTTTATGTATTGAAAGTTTTTTATAAATTTTTTTATATGCTAACCTTTGGGAACAAATTGTTTGGCAAGTTGATTTTGTGAAGACAAAAGTGGTTGTGATTTGAGCATGAGGTTGATTCAAGGATTCTAACTTGATTATAAGTGATTTAAAGGTTCTTAAATTTCCATCAATTTTTTACATGGCATATTTTTTCATGTTGAAGTTATTTGGTGGCCTAATGAATTTTCCAAGGTGCTGAAGGATGTAGGAAATAGTTGTTTTGAGATTTACAAAGTGTACTAGGTCCATTAAATGAAATATTTTGATTGGTTGAGAAAATATAAGACCATGTATGAATTTAAAATTATATTTTAATCATATTTAATTGGTTATGTGTTATGACTTCTTATTTATTTTATGTAAGGGCATTTTTATCTTTGTGCTCATGGGGTTTTGAGCCATTTTTGGCACATGTAATGAGGGTTTTAGTTAGGCCAACCTACTTGGGTCACTTGTGACTATTTTAATTCAAATTTTGGATCTTTAATTTATATGTGAGTTGATCCAAAAAAGAGTAAAATATTGTTCTTGAGTTTAAAATCATGATGAGCTTATAAAAGCATGTTTTTTGGTGTTTTTGCAAGCTAGGTGTGTATGTGCAAGGTGAATGACCTAGGTGTGATATTTTTACACATAATGGAGCATAAATTGATTCTAAAACAAGTGTGTTGAATTTTTAGAAAAATCATAGAGCATGTTTGCAAGGGTTTGATGATTTTAGAAGTGATTGAAGAGCTTATTTCGTGAAGATTGGTCACCTAGGGTTTAATTGAAGAAATGCTAGTTGAAGAAGAGATATCCATCATTTTTCAAAAAAATAAATCTCATATCGAAACATTATTATGTGTTTGAGTGGGTTCTTGATCATCTTGTGGGTTCTATCCTCCTTGTAGAGTTGGTGCTTCACAAAATTAGGGGTTGGTGCTCTACTAAACTGGGGGTTGGTGCTCCTTGTGGGGTTGTTGCCTCGCTAAATTTTAGAAACATATCAATATATGATTGTGTTTCAAATGGTTTTCTTCCCCTTGAGGGTTTCCCACTTATATCTCATGTTCATGTGTTGATTTTATGTTTCATGGTTGCTTGCATCTTTTATATTTTATCGTGTGCACACATTAAGTATTGGCTAAGTGGATTTGTGGTTTAATGATTATGAGTTTTTGAATATTCAGATCTGAAATATAATTTTAAATATTGTAAGCATTGATTCACCCCCCCCCCCCCCTCATTCATTTTTTCTTCTAACAAAAACCTCATCAAAAATGACTACTACATGCACATTTTTTGAAGATAAAAAACACACTTACCAACTCTATCGTCATACGTGATAACATTATCATCGCCACCATATCGAAATGAATATATCATGGTGCACTAGCTTGTGGCATATTTACACACCGAGCGCTCACTCTCACACTCACGTAAAAGACAAATGAGTTGACTAATCACTTTTTCACTTTACTATTTATAGTCACTTTTCATTACTCACTTTACTATGGTTATACTTTATATCCACTACTTAACTAATACATGTCACTTGATTTTGATAATATCTTACGTTTTTTTAATCTTATTTTTATCACATTTGTGGAATTCTCTTTAGAATTCCACCTACCATTGTATTATACACATGACACATATATTGCCCTCAATATTGTTTTTCATTCGATCTACACCTATCTTAGGAAATATCAATTATAAGTTGTGTGCTTACTTTCGGCTCATCGTTCATTCCTCTCATCACTTCCCCTTTCGCAAAAAGGGGGCATAAAATAAGGTTCATCCTATGATTCCCCTTACACCACATTATTATCGGTATACATTTATAATTTGAAATTTTCAAACATTTACTAATACACCATGCAATATTTTATCATTTTCTATTAATTCCCCCTAATGACCTAACCTGGGGGAAACAAATACCATGTGAAATTCCATCATTCTCTATTGATTCCCCCTAATGACCTAACTTGGGGGCAACAGGCATAAAATATCTCTAGTAGTAAAACAATCAAAATAAACAATTAACCAATTAATTAAATACGTTTAATCCTCTAACAATTGAAATCATACCAATCAACACATTTTGGCCTCCTAGATGACCTAACTTGGGAGCTATATCATTACTATCCTAGATGAATTAACTTGGGAAGTTATTATTCATTGCATGTAACTTCTAAATGGCTTAACTTGGAAGATATCACACATTGCAACGACACACTTGGAGTGGGGGAAATGAGACATCATTTCCTTTACTATACCACTCCTATATGGGTCAACTTGTTTGATCAAAATATTTGGATCCAAATTCACTAAAAGTTTGATATGTGTATGTCTGCAGCGGTTAGATATTTTGAGGATGTGGTTATAGGTTAGATAATAACACACCTTTCTCCCTACACTCTTCCTCTGGTGGAAGGACACCCAAATCCTGTAGTTTTTCACACACACAAGTTTGGGTTGGGAATTAATCACTCCCTACCCCATCATCATCGTTATCATACAATATTCAAAATCGTCAATCATTCAAAATCACAATCATCACTCTCTCTTATTGCAATGATATCACATCTCTCATTGTGTTACATGGATCAACACGCTGATCCACGGTTCTTTGCATTATATGGTCTCATTCAGCATGTTCTACTACCACATTTACACGTTCTACTACAACATGAGCTTCTCTGGAATTTTATTAGTTATGAATCTCTAACTACTTTCTGTTACCAAGATTTTTTTCACCAACATAAAGTGGGGGGAAATTTAGTCAGAAAATCACTCACTTACTACTATTATTATACCACTAAGTATGTTGTTTTTATATGTGTATCTTACGTAAGAAAAGTATTCATTGATCACCCATGCCATAGTCAAGTAGTTTGTCTTATTGATCTTTCTTTATTTGGCTTTCACATTCATCAGTCACTCACACTGTTCCAATCAAATCTCAGGGATCTCTATCTTTTGTTACTCACATAGTTGTCGTCACTAGTCTCTAACTAGGGCACTTAGAGAAGGATTAAGGTGCCTGGGGTGCCCTGCACCTGATTCTAGGCACAATGGTTCCCATCACATTTGGTTTTATTTTTCACTTGAGGTCAATCCTTTCGATTTTCCCTCTCATATCCCAAGGTACTAGTCAACATTTCGGTTCATTAGTGTTGAAATTTGAACAAGGGATCCTTATATAAACACAACATATAAGAAATTATATAGGGGGATTATTTCTATCAAGGGCTAGTTATCTACATAGAGTAAGGGACTGCATTTGGTCATTATTCTGAATTACACACTACATAGGAAAGGGGATTCTATTCTATTCCATCCACCATTTTGCATTATATCTAGCTATTGCCCAATATCTCTGCATTGTTGACACTAGGGAAACATAGGCATCTTATTGCACACACAAGCACATAGAACTACATTGGGTTGGAGATGTATTGCAAAACTTAGTTATAAGTCCACCATTGTAGCGGCTGAGGATAGTCTAAGCCCTTCATATACATCTTTCTTTTTAAGGAATTTGATACTTTGTTTGGGGTTCTATAGGTGATTCTTCATTGTGACTTTGCAGTGACACCAATAAATCAAGTGTGACATTCATGCAACCAAATGTGAAGAATTGAAAAGACCTAGCGACCATACTAGTATCAGATCCAGAGTTGTTTTATAGACCAAGGCACCCTAGCTTCCGTCATCCTTCCTCAAGAGCCCCATTCTGGCTAGATCTACCTCTATTGCAATTTTATAAGGATCCTCACGATGCTCTACTCCATCATTCTATAACTCTTTTTAGTCCTATCTAATTATGAGGTGCATATAATTTAGGTTAGTACCTTTTCCCTTTATTTCATTTCATTTATCATATCAAATAAATTATTTATTATATACATTTCATTGCATGTCATTTTTCATAGTTGTACTTTTGTTATTTTGGTAAAATATCTTACATTTTATTGAGTCACATGTACAAAGGAGAGTTTGTGATCAACATTTTAAAAGTGTTCAAAGGTGTTTAAAGAAGCAATCTTCATCAGTGTGGAGGATCATCATTTCCAAAGATCTTCACTCAAAGTTCATGACTACATCAAGTCAATTAATTAGATCATCACAAGGATTGGAGTTCCTTCATCTCTTCCCTCCTCCTCTCTTTCCCCCTCTTTCTTCTCTCTCCTTTATAATTATTCATTGGGATTCATCATTTTATTTCATCCTATTCACTTAAGTGACCTATTTTAAATTTGTAAAAGTATTTTTTCAAAATTATAAGAGAAATACTTAATTTTTATTTTATCATGACAAGTGGAATATGGAACACGAAGACTCATGCGAGTGAGATGAAAGATCAATCCATGATGTTATAAATTGGGATGGCCTCTCTATTCAAAATAATCCTAGTTTTTGAGAATTTCCACTCTATAGCAATTGTGGATTGGAGTTGTTGAACTTTGTATCAATGACATTAAATAGAAGATACGTTTCTTCCATTTTCCTTTTCTTGTATTCCTCTACTTCTCTCTATTATACACTTTTCAAGCATAGTGTTGGAGAGGAACTTTGCATCCTTAATAGATTAATCTAATAACTTTGTGTTATAAGTCATTGGTCCCATTAGCTTCATTGTTTCTTTCATCTATATTAAATTTCAAACTACTCTGGTTACTAGGTGTGAACTTTGCAATTGTCCTACTCATGGCACTAACATTCCCTTCCTAATTTCCCTCCTCCCTACATTTTTGTAATCTCCTCCCTTGTACCCCCATACAAGCACTTTTCCACATGTTCAGTGGAGTGTCCTTGTGTGATCCCTGGCCCTTTGGGCCAACCCAAAGCATTTAGATTATGAATAGATTAGTTACATTCAATAATGAGAGTTGTATCATTCAATGTAGAGGGGTGTAGCCCCATGAACATTGGTGGAGACACGTAATTTGTCTAACCGAAAAATTTTATCACCAATATTTTATGGAAATTCTATTGGGGAGAGATTTTCCAAAGTGCACCCAAAAGATATCTCTACCTAAAAAATCAAAAAAATACAAAAAAAAATATTTTTTAAAAAGTACTAGAATGATCAAAGGTTTCTTTACAATCCTAATGATAAATTTGCACTTTTCAAGAGTGAAAGAAGAAGCAGATGAAGGAAAAAAACCATGGCAGATGAAGAAAGATAAATACCCCAACCCATTGTTCCATGGGGAAGGAATACGGGTCCACTTGCTCTTGCACCTCCTCTTCATGATCTACCAACGTTTTCCCACAAGAACTTTCTAAATTTCAAAGGTGGTGGCACGTAGCTTCTTGAAGAACATGTCTCTACCTTCATCACATCATGTGGAATTCTTAGAGTTAAACATGAGTACGTTTTCATGAAATTGTTCATCAAATCACTTCAAGATAAAGTAGTTGAATGGTTCTATCTCTTACTATCTAGATCCATCACTAACTAAGAGAACATCAAAATGAGTTTTGAAGAAATATTAAAACCCACCGAAGACTGTCAATACCTCCTATTCTAGTTGGACCAAATGAAGAAGGAATCTAACGATACCATGAGGGACTTCATAGATCATTACAACAAGTTACTCAAAAGGATACCTCTCGAAGATGCACCCTCTGATACAATGTGAACAGGTTCTTCATCAATGCTCAAATTTTGGAGGTAGGATTATTTCTCCAGAGGTTTCAACCAAGGGATCTTACGCAAGCACAAAGAATGTCCATTGAAGTAAAAGATGACCTTATCCTATCAGGAAAAATCAAGAATCCCTCAAAAGGTTGTGCAAAAGTTGATAAATGAATTGATATTGATAAAAATATAACTCAATCAACAAACATATCTTCCAAATTAAGTTAGATATCAGATCACAGGAGCACCTTGAAAGGTTTCCCTGGAGACTCTGTTAGTCAATGCAATGTGCTAGAACTACAAAGATGAAGAAGAAGAAATTTTGGAATCTAAGGGCAAAGGAAAAGGCATATGTGCTAAGGTTGGGTTTTGTGAATGCAAATTTGATGAAGAATAATCCACTTAAATTTATTTATATTCAGTATTCACCTAATCCCAAAAGGAGACAGAAGGCTCTTCTTCTAATTACCAATTTAGGAAATTAAATCCTCAAATGAAAAATCCAAGACAAATAGAAATGAAAGGAGAATCAACAATTTTTTTTCCAACAAGGTCAGCTTAGAAGAAGCATGAGGCCACCCTAACCAAGAATCCTTTAGCCTCTTCAAGTAAGTCCTCTTTTTCTTCTCTTGGAAAATTAGTTTGTAAAAACATTTGTGTTAATGCTGCCATAACCCATGATTTTCCCACCACCTCTTCATCTTTAGGCGTCATTGGCCATTTCAAAAACTCCAAGATCTAAATGTTTACATTTGAATACTTAAAAATAATCCTAAACAATTGGAGAGATTTATTCAGCATGTCAAAAGAAGTATCCCTATTTCTAAATATGTCTCCACTAAATAACCACCATGTGCATCTCAATCCACTCCATCCATGAATTTTATTTCCTCTGCACCCTACACCTATAGGAAGGTAGAACCTTTCTACATAGCCTTGCTTGTCAATGGATATAATCTAAACAATTGCATCATTGACTCTGGTGCCTTGAAAAATGTCATGCCTGTAAAAGTTACTAAATCTCTCAGTTTCTCCCTTTCCCCTACCTCTAGTTAATGTATCTCCATGTAAATGAAACAAGTACCTCTCGTCAGAAAATTCAAATATTTTGAGGTAGCATTGGTGGATTTTCCTAACAATAAAATCACAATGAGAATCCTTGTAGAAAACATGCTTGCCACATATGGCATGTTTTTAGGCCAAATATTTTGTCGAGATGTTGGGGGAGATATGCAGCTAGAATGACCACACGCCACCATCCCAGTCGGTTATAAAAAAAATTATCTACTTCCTATCAGAAAAATGACTTCTTGGAATAATTTAAAAACATAGAACATCAAGAGGTGGATAATGATGCCAAAGTTCTTGAGACACCTTCTAAGAATCAACCCATGAAAGTGGTGTTCATGAAGCAGATGCATAACAAAGAAAAAATGTCTTGTAATGAAAATGGTAAGCAAGTTTCATTTTAAGACCCCCCCTCTAAAAAATTATTATAGAATGGGTAGTGAATCTCCGAAATGGACTTTCAAAATAATGGTGAATCTCCGACAAACTGTTTCTTGGTAAAGGCAAATTTCCAGGCCATTTTTCCAATAGTTTCATACAAATGGACAGATGTTAGACAACCATCCCTTTACTATGGAATGAAGGCTTTGTAGACTGTTGAACAGTGCATCCCTGTTAGATGAAAATTTATAGGGTTAATCAACCATGTCCTTTTTAGATGATCATCTAAAAAATGTTAGATAGATGACCCTTTTTGGTTGAATGGACCACTCTAAGTGGGATGCCTCTTTGGGGTGGTCATCTATCTCTTTGGGTTGGATGGTTGTCCCTTCACAGTTGAACAAAACCCAATAAACATCCATAATTTCCTTTTGGTCTGTCGTCCTTTCCTAGATTTTCATCCTTTGTGGATGGTCATGAATCTTTTTTTATTGGACGTTCATCCAATGTACACTTTTTTGTCAAGATGAATGTCTTTTCCCTTTTGGATAGGTTATGTTGTACACACATCCTATCCGTGTTGGATGGTGTTATGTCTTCGCATGCTGAGGCTTTTGTCAGTTGGATAGCTTATGATGTCTAGCCACCAGCTGTCAATTAGATGGTAAACATACACATGATTCCCTAAGCATGTGTTGCCTCAAACTTCTCTACCAATATTTTATCGCCATGTGTCCAGTATCGTGACCCTGAGCCCTATATATACCCCTACGAGGTTCATTTTTTCACTTTTTCCATAAAATTTTACAAATCTATATCACTCTGAGCTCTCCAATTTTCTATCAAACCAACATACACCTACATTATTTCAGTTTCCACTCCCTCTACGACAACTTTACACTACATCCAAATCTTTCATAGACGTATCTAATAGATTGTATCATACCATGCGTTTCAAAACAGTTACTAGGTAGGATATTATGAGCATTGCAATAAATTATTTACACTTATCTAATAGACTAATACATTTATATTTTTGGTTTACAGGAAAAATATGAAAAATTAAAGAAAGAAGTGGTTGTATTTGATGTGCATTTGAATAATGCCTATAAAATCTTGAATGAATTTATACAGTTGAAGGAAAAACTTTTATTAATAAATAAACAAAATAACACAGTGAAAAGTATAATCAAGGAGTATAAGATTGATCTAGATATCTTACTGAAGGAAAAGACAGATGATGATCCATCACTTGTGTCATCAGAATATGTTGTGAGGGAGGATCATAATATTCTTAAAATATCGATAGCGCGGTGTAGGATTTGCATGCATCAAGAGTTTTTTTAGAGAACGCTATACAAACTGAGAAAACTTTACCTGTTGTGCAAGAAAAAGATCAAGCTTCCCCTACAACAAAAAATTGAAAATTGAATGAATTTATACAGTTGAAGGAAAAACTTTTATTAATAAATAAACAAAATAACACAGTGAAAAGTATAATCAAGGAGTATAAGATTGATCTAGATATCTTACTGAAGGAAAAGACAGATGATGATCCATCACTTGTGTCATTAGAATATGTTGTGAGGGAGGATCATAATATTCTTAAAATATCGATAGCGCGGTGTAGGATTTGCATGCATCAAGAGTTTTTTTAGAGAACGCTATACAAACTGAGAAAACTTTGCCTGTTGTGCAAGAAAAAGATCAAGCTTCCCCTACAACAAAAAATTGAAAAAAGTAGTTAGTTTCACCATGTGACAGGTGTGTTGTCAATATTCCAACACTAGCATAGGAATTTAAAGATAGTGCCTAGCCAATTTTTTTATTTTTTATTTTTTGTGGCAGATGTAAGGACAATTATGATTCAAAATCATAGGTAGAAAATAGGATTCCCTCATAACACGTTCTTATATGATAGAACTTTCCCAAAAGATTTGAAAACAATTGACAAGCCATCATTTTGTAATTGTATTGGCCGACAATGCTTTATGAAGACATGCATGTCTTCATAAAGTACTCTGCCTCTTGATAGAATGAATACAAGAGTCAAGACTAATTTTGAATTTTAACTATATTTATTGTTGTATCGCATTTATTGAAATTTTTCAACAATTTAATATGCAAACTTGTAATTGGATTTTTGCATAGTGTGAATGTTTTTTATGTTACTATTAAGAGATGTAAATCATGGTTTAAGACACTTAGTGTGTGTGTGTGTTTTTAAAGGATTTATGTTTCATGTAGAGATAAAACATTAATCAATAATCACATAGATGGATCCAAATAAATCAGTGTATTAATTTCAATAATTAAATAAAATATAAAAAAATAATTTGTTAGAATTAAAACAAGAGTCTATTAATACCAATTGATTATCATTAATCAATATGAAATATATCAATATATCAAATCATTGGCAATAGTATCAAGAATGTAAACAAGATCTTAGAACTCTGGTAATTGAAATAGTCCTAGAGCAACCCATTCATTTGTGTCCTAAAATTCAACTGAATTAATATCATGTTCGGTGGATGTGTTCAGATCTCCTGGATCAGTTAGAATGTTACCGACTCCTCTTATTTCTATGAGTTAATTCCATAATGCAAGTTCTCTCTCATAAGGAAAAGTTTCCACAGAGTAACTAGATACATATAATCTCATAATACTTTCTAAATTTCTATCCAATATGTTATGGGCTTTTGATTTTACAAACAGTAATGCACTTAATACCCTCTCATCTTCAACAGATCCCAGAATCATAGTTTGAAAAAGTTCATATAGTTGAATATACTCGTTCAAACATCCCATAAAATACTACTCAAATAAATCTTCTTCCAAAGTATTATAATGGAACCATTTTCATTTAGCTCCACCAAAAAATGAAATTTCTCTAACATAGTGGTGGAAAAATTATGTGATTGAGAACTCGGTAATTTCTTTTATAAAATACCTTCAATAGAAACTTTTTTTAATCTCTTCACGCTTACGTAAATGTTCCATTAAACTAGTCAAGTATTTGATAAATAAAATATTGATGGATGTTTCAACTGTGCCTCCATGTGTATTCCAAAACTATAGATTGACAACTCTTATTGCTTCAAGTAATTTATCCTTTTTGAATCTTTTACGGATCTCTATAGATAAAGATTGAGAAATATTTTTCAATTTATTTCGAGTGTGACATAATGCTATTTCATATAAATTGTGTGTCACTCTTACTTCTTCCATCTCTGACCTATCCAAATCTTCCCTTCTTTGAAAAGTATGAAGTGGTATCTCTTTCCCATGTGTTGTTATACACAAATGATCTTGTATATTGAATTTTAAGTAGCAACTTTGATTATTAAGGTTTGTAAATGCATTCCAGTATTCAAAAACAGGACCCTAAAAACTTCCATCTAACATATATAAACTATCTAGACTCATGCAAACACACTTTCTAAGTCTTATGAAATTTGTTATGTAGATGCAACGCTCTTGAGTATGCTTTGTCAAAACAATTATCTCCTTCAACATTGGCAAAATAACACATAGTGTAAGTAAAGTTTTGTTATCCCGTAAAATTGACAAGGGCAATTTTACCGATAACCATACCGAAAATTTTGTTTCGATCCCTCGTTAGGGATCCCTCGCGTTCGAAACGTTGTAAAATCCCTTCCCCCGGGAAATCTAGTTTTTGAACTTAGTCTTTTTGAGCCTTTTTTGGCTGGGCGCATGGATTTGCCTTGTAACACGAAGTTTGGTGCGCCCCCTTAAAAGCCTTTGGCACATGGTTTTCCATGTTAACACGTCTTTCGGTGCGCCAAAGGGCGCACATAATCTCTATGCAACACCAAGTTTCGGTGCGCCAAAGGGCGCACATAACTTCATGTTGACAATGCATATGGTGCGCCAAAGGCGCGCTCAATCTTCTGTTGTCAAATACTTTCGTGCGCCAAAGGGCGCACGCTTTCCCCTGTCGACAGCAACTTTCATGCGCCATTTCAAAAGTGGTTGGCGCATTGATGACAAGTTTTTCTATATATATCAGTGCGTGCCCAATGTCATTTTCATTCTTTTTGTCGAGCACGTGATCTCTCTGGACTTGTCAGCCTCTGCTTCGTCATTTTCGTCGCCCTGTGGACCCGCTCTCAATTTTTGCTATATATTCAAGGTAAGAGGTTCTCCCTCTTTTCCATTTTTGTGCTTTCGGTTCCTTGGGTGTTCTTGGTCTGTATTTTGGTTTGCTAGCCAGTGTAAAGTGAGATATGTTTGAGCTAGTTTCCCCCTGTGCTGTCCTGTTTTCTTCTCTTCTTTTCCTCCTCCTCCCTCTTTCCAGATCTGCTGGTAAAGAGTATTGTTTTGAAATAGCTTGGTCTAAGAATCTTTTTTATAAAAACCTTGTATGTCCATGCTATCTTTGAAATGGAGAAAAGAATGAAAATGTTTGAAGCAATGAGTTTAGTTCAATGGCGCACTGGCGCGTCTTGTCACACTTAAAACAGTTGCGCCCCTTTGGCGCATCTACACGCCATGTTACATGACCAAAACCCGCGCCAATGGTGCACCCTCTTGTCATGCTGCACCTAGAACTCATGCGCCCTCGAAGCGTGCCCTTTTTGCATGCTCCAAGTATAAATCCCGCGCCTCCTTAAAAGCCTTTGGCGCACCCTTTATCCATGCTACATAATGATTTCATGCACCAAAGGAGCACACCCAGCTTTCATGTAACACAAGCCTTATTCGCGCAAGTACAAAGCTATCAAGGCGCGGGCGCACACTCCATTGCAGTAACATGATGTTGTGTAAACCCTTCATGCGCCGCGCCAAAGCCTTTGGCGCACCATTTGTTAATGTTACATAATCCATCCATGCGCCAAAGGGTGCACCGAACCTTCATGTAACATACTCTTTCCATGCACCCTGCTATAAAATGCAACCTTCTTCATCCATGCGCCATGCGCCTTTGGCGCCAGTATAACCTCTGCAACATTCCTTTTCTGTGCGCCTTATCTATTTGGCCTGCCAGTTGCATTTTTCCTGCGCCCTGAGCCTTAAAATCTCTAACTCTTTCTTCTGCTAGCTTTCCAATGGAAGATCAAATGACTAATTCAACCTTTTTGGATTGGGTCTCACTTCTTCTTCATGCAGATCAGCAGCTGAGTTCGAAAAAAACTATGTCCACTCTGGACTATCAGATAGATCAGCTGGAATTTGTTTTAGAAAAGATAGACAAGGTAAAGGAAGAGGCCCTGGATGCAATGCATCAAATGGAGAAAATTGTCCTCGCCATGACTCCAGGGTTGCTCACTCCTTCCCTTACCTTGAGATCAGCTGATGACACTATCCGGATCTTCAAGGAGATAGCTTCTCAAGGGACAGGGCCAGAGGTCACATTCGACACTGAATATATCAACAACCTACTGGCCTGTAGGGACTTCATCGGGTTCCTTATCGAAGCGGGGAAAGATTATTCCAAACTCCCGGAAAGGCTCATAGAGCAGCAGGAGACTTGCGAAGCAATCAGTGAACGGCACAAAGATCCGTCACAAGATCAATTTGGGCCGATGATTAGCAAGTTTTTGGAATACCGCGCTCAGTTCCACATATCATCACCTGAGCAGCATCAGAAACAGGCAACCCCTTTTCGGCCGCAGGATGATGATGATGAGTAGCTTCTTCTTCTTCTTCTTCTTCTTCTTCTCTCTATTCTCCGACTTTCTTTTTGAAATGTCTAAAATGTGTTGATACAAATGATGACATCATCCATGTTGCATCATGGGATGATGTCATCCACCAAGTTGTCAAAGTCAACATGACTTTTAGATATTTTGTAAATAAGTGGTTGGCTCCATTTTGCCTTCTCTCTCCCTCATCTTCTATAAATATGAGAATACTTGTTGTATTCAGGGTGAACATGTTTTAGATAGAAATAGAAGTGAGGAGAGAAAGACTTTGATCTTTCTTGTAACAGAAAAGAACAGTAATACAATTATTCAGACTTTGTGCTCAATAGTTGTGTTATACATTAGATCTTTCTTACGTTAGATCTGTATGTGTTTAATCTGTTGGATTCATATCTACTTTTCCGTCATTTGTTTATCAGTATTGCTTTGTTTATTTATGCAAGTAGGTTTGGCTCTGTTTACTACCAAACTAAAAACATAAATCTTCTGACCTTTCTGCTTTGGAATTCATTTCTTTTCTCCCTTCGGATCTGTTCTTTCTCTCTCCCTCTTTCATTCCTTTCTTTTCGCAGCCTGGAACACTCTACTGGGATGAGATCCCAACCCCCGAAGGCAGAATCTGTGAGACTTGCATAGGTTCCTGCTAGTAGAAATAGCAATAAACCAGTTTCGCTTTGCTGTCTCAAAGAGGGGCTAAGCCCTACACACTGTTGGCTTGTCTGTCCATAGATCTGTCCACGCGACAGATTTTCAGACCAACAGTTTTTGGCGACTCCGCTGGGGATCGAATAGATCTGTCAGATCTATGGTGGTGATATAATATAAAATCAGAAAAATATAAGAAAATCGCTGCCAGTTTGCAAATCTGAACTTTTGTTGAAAATCCAAAAAATTTGCAAAAGTGCCCGAAATTGAAAATTTTCTTCTGAAATCCATAGATCGGGCCTAGTTACAGATCTTTAGTTCGCTGAGTTTTTATCAAAGTTAACATTTTTCCGTAGATCTGAGTTTTGACTGTTTTCTAAAAAGTTTGAAACCCTCTGAAAAGTAAAGATCAGATCTGAAAATCAGCCTGCTATTCTTCCCTGCCATCTTATCCTCGCTGCTATTTGTCATTAACCGCAATCAGTTTTTCGAAGAGGATAGTTTCTAAATATCTAGAAAAGTGCATGCTGCTGGTTTTTGTCAGAAAAACCAGAAAATCAGCAAGTACGCCCAAAAATAAAGTTTAAATCTGCGCCATAATATCGCAGATCTGGAAGGTACGCTGGCAAGTGAACCTTTTACGCGCAGCAGGAGAGCCCGTGGAGAAGTTGATCCTACTTTCGATCTGCTTCAAAGGCACAATTTCAGCGTAACACCGGCACGTTTTTCAGCGTTAAGCTCGGCTAGCCGGTCATCCAGGAGTGTCTCACCTCCACAAAGAAAAAGTCTTTTACAAGGAGCATCTACATCCCTTTGTAGTGCCTTGCTGCTCAGTGGAACCACCCTCCCAGCTCGTGTGCTTTTTCCAGCCTTTCAAATGGCGGTACCATGGGGAAATGCTATGGGTCCTCTCGCACTGCCACATCCAGTTCACGCGCTCCCTCACGGAAACAGAAAGAATTTTCCTAAATTCGACGGGAGTGGAAATCAAAGCACGGATTCCCACATATCTACTTTCATTATGTCATGCAGTATTTTGGACGTGACTCACGAAGATGTGTCGGTTCACCTTTTTCTGGAAACTCTACAAGGGCCCGCAGCTGAATGGTTTCAGCATTTGCCGGCCGCATCTATCACCAGTTGGGCAACCTTGCGGGAAGCTTTTGAAGACAGATACAAGCCTTCAGAAGATGCATTTGCGTTGCTATCACGGATCACCCACCTGAAGAAAGAGGCCAATGAGACTATGCGCGATTTTGTCACCCGGTTCAATGCATTAATCAACCGTGTCCCTACTGCCATGCTTCCAACACCGGAGAATCAGAAGTGTTTCTTCGTGAACGCCATGAGCTCAAAAGTCAGCTTCTTGCTCCTTCAAGAGCGAGTAGCTACTCTACCTCTCGCTCAGGCTGCTGCCATCCGGATAGAAGACAATTTGATAATATCTGGCGAGTTGAGAAAGGAATCATCAAAGTCCAAATCTTCAGATCCCTCGCCTGCTACTTCGTCTGATCCGGCATTCCAAAAGATGGTGAATGATCTGCTCGCATTAAAAAAACAGTTGGCCCAGACTCCTAGTTCTTCATACCGAGACGTTCCACGAAGGAGTTTCATTCCCAACAATGTTTCACAAAGACCGCGTCTACCTGCAACTGCTCCACGGTTGGCGCTTGAAGCTCCTCCGGTCAATGCTTTGGCCGAAATTGAAGAGGAAGAGCAGTACTATGAAGAATCTTCGCCTCAAGACGAAGACGATCAAGATGTCGGTGAGCCGACTGGCGACTCTACTATTGGATACATGGAATTTGATGAGGATGAATCTGATGAAGAAGAGAGTACTCAGGGCTATGCAAGCGGACAATCCTACGCTGTTTTTACCCGCTCGCAAGGAAAGGAAGCGGAAGTTGCTGCCCATGTGCAGAAGGAGAAGGTCGTGTCAAACGTGCCTCCAACCATTGCTAGAAGAGGTAATCCTCTTCCTACTCAATTCCCAGTTAAGTCTTTTGCAAAGAAGTCTTTTCCGCCCATCTCTCCTCCGAATCAGCCCCCTCATATTCCTATCAAGATCAGTAACCCTGTTCCACCATCGCGAAGTGAAGGACTCATTCCCTCACCAACGCAACCCTTGGCCGCATTTGATATTATAGATCACGCTAAGAAGACCAAGATCCAAATGTCTGAAGCTGAGTACCTTCAGTCAAATCCCGAACAGCTTGTAAGATTAACTAAATATATTCAAAGTCAAGCTGTTACATCTAAACAGGTTTCCCCAAAAGGAATCCTTTCCACTCCTCCTGAATCCCACATAAATGTTGCTTCAACATCTGCATCAGGCAAGATAGAACCTTTCTATCTCTCTCTCCTAATCAACGGCCATAAGTTGAGCAACTGTATAATTGATTCCGGAGCTTCCGATAATGTCATGCCGGCGAAAGTCGCCCATGCTTTAGGCCTCACTCTTACCAAACCTTTCGGCAGATGTTACTCCTTGGAGACCAAGCAAGTGCCATTGATTGGCCAAATCAAAGACGCGCAATTTACGTTCGCAGCATTCCCTGAAAAGAGAGTAAAAATGACAGTCCTCGTTGCTGACATTCCAGCAGCCTATGGAATTCTGCTAGGAAGGAGTTTCTGTAGCGAAGTTGGCGGAGAAATTCACATGGACTGGTCTAAAGCTAGAATACCCGTCAAAGGTGTGATGCAGACTTTAGAACCAGAATCGCAAAAGAAGTACTTGGTTACTAGCTCTGAGGACCCCAAAGCCCAAATCCTTTTTGAATCATCAGGGATGGGGAACTACTTCTTATCTACCGAGACGGGTACAGAGGGCATTTTTGTTCAAGAAAAGGATCTTAATGAGATCTGGACCTTGCAGTTCGATGGCAGTTGCGCGACTAGTGGATGTGGCGCTGGAGTTGTGCTGATATCTCCCGAAGAGGAGGTAATTCCTCTTTCTTTCAAGTTGCAGTTTTTCAATACTAACAATACTGCTGAGTATGAATCTCTGTTGCTCGGTATGCAAGCTGCAAAGGAAAGAGGAATTAAAAATCTGAAAGTTCAAGGTGATGCTGAGCTAGTTGTAAATCAGGTCAAAAGGATTTACCAAGTGAAAAATGAGAGGCTCAGGCACTACCGTAACGCAGTATGGGATAGCATTGAGGAATTTGATGCCTTTTCGATAGGAGCAATTCCAAGAGCTCAAAATGATATGGCCGATTCATTGGCCGTTTCAGCATCTCTCATGCTCCCGCACCCGGGTTTGAAAACGAACAAATACACCATTGAAGTGGTTTTCCACCCGAGCGTGCCAGACAACTCTCAGCATTGGCAGGTATTCAACGATGATAATCACCTCATTTCCTTTCTAGAAAAATCAGAACATTTTGATGAGTTGTATTTTGAAGGATCCACCTCTACATGCCGTGAATCAATCAACAGTCAAAACCATGAATCAGAGGAGCAGGACGGCATATGTCAGCTCAAAGGAAATAAAATTCCGAAGGGCCTGGTTTCTCTGGAGCGCTTGTTTGATAGGCACGACCATTTTATGAAAAAGAAGAAGCAAGATGTTCCTGACTCATCCCCAGAAACAGAACCAGTCAATATAGGTTCTGAGGCACACCCGCAATTTGTAAACATTGGCAAATGTTGCACGCCTGAAGAGAAGCGGAAATTTGTCAAGTTGCTGAAGAAATATATAGATGTGTTGGCATGGTCCTATGCCGATCTAAAGTCCTTCAAGCCAAAGGACGTTCAGCATGACATACCGCTGAAAGAAGATGTCAAAGCCTTTCGCCAGAAGCAAAGGCACTATAATCCGAAGATTTCGGGCACCATCCAGGTAGAAATTCAGAAGATGTTGGATGCAAGAATCATCTTCCCTATCCATCACAGCACTTGGGTGGCGAATATTGTGCCAGTGCGCAAGAAGAACGGCGAGATACGCATATGCGTAGACTTTCGAAATTTGAATCAAGCTTCACTGAAAGATAACTACCCTCTTCCGATAATGGATCAAGTTCTGCAAGCAGTAACTGGATCAGAGATGCTATCCATGCTTGATGGTTTTTCAGGCTACAATCAGATTGAAGTCTCGCCTGAAGATCAATTCAAAACAGCATTCACTACTCCTGGGGTACATTTGCCTACAGCAGGATGCCTTTTGGCCTAACTAATGCAGGTGCTACTTTTCAACGGGCCATGGACTTCGCATTTAAAGGTATGATGGGAAAATTCATTGTAGTTTATCTAGATGACTTAACCGTGTTCTCTAAACAACGAGGTGATCATTGTGATCACTTAGAGCAAGTATTGGCCAGGTGCCGAGAACATGGAATTTCCCTAAATCCCAAAAAGTCCGTTTTTGGAGTTACGGAAGGGAAGTTGCTAGGGCATGTGGTTAGCAAAGAAGGAACGAAGATAGATACTGAAAGAGTTAAGGCTATTCAGAGCCTTACTCTGCCTACAAGCAAGACTGGTGTTCATTCTTTCTTCAGAAAGGTGAACTTTCTTAGGCGTTTTGTTCCTGACTTTGCCGAAAAGACTCGCCACATATTGAACATGATGAAGGGATCACCAACTTTCAGATGGAGTGAGGAAGGGAAAAGGTCATTTGAAGAAATAAAAACTTCTGTTGCCCATGCACCGGTCCTGGTATGTCCCGACTTCTCCAAGGACTTCATCATGTATAGCTACGCATCAGAACATACTGTGTCTGCAATCTTAATGCAAAAGAATTCAGAAGACATTGAATCCCCGATTGCATTCATGAGTTCTCCCCTCAAGCCTCACGAGTTGAAGATGACTCAATTGGAAAAGCATGCCTTTGCCATTGTCAAAGCAGTGAAGAATTTCAGGTATTACATTCTAAACTCACATACGGTGGTGCTGGTCCCTGACACGGCGGTAAAATCAATTCTAACTCAGCAGGAGTTAGGAAGCTTGAGAGGGAATTGGATCGCAAAGGTCTAGGAATATGACCTGGATATTAAACCTACCAAGCTGGTGAGGGGCAAAGGCCTGTGTCAGCTAATGGCTGAAAATGAAAATTTAGAAGGCCCTAAAGGAAAAGAAGATTGTGCCAACGAAGAGCAAAGCCCTCTAAAGGAGCCTGATTCTCTACCTCTGGTTCTATTTGTTGCAACTAGTGACGAGTGGTACTCCGACATCACTTTCTTCCTTACCTACGGCGAATGCCCAATGCACCTAACTGCGAGGGAGAAGCGCACTATAAAGCTCAGAGCAGCTAAATATGTCATCTGGGATGACGGTTTATATAAGCGCGGGATAGACGGTGTCTTCCTGCGATGTGTTGACAAGCCCCAGCAAGTAAAACTGCTGGAAAGTTTTCACAATTCAGCCTGTGGAGGCCATTTTTCTTCTTCCGTGACAGCACACAAGATCATTCGAGCCAGGTACTATTGGCCAACGCTCTTTCAAGATACGGCTACCTGGGTGGCAAAGTGTGAACCCTGTCAGTAATTTTTCAGCAAGCCCAAGTTGGCTGCCCTTCCCCTAAGGCCGGTCATCATCAATGAACCATTCAGGCAATGGGGAATTGATTTTATTGGCGCACTCAATCCTCAATCGAGTGCTGGACATAGCTATGTCCTTACAGCAACGGATTACTTCACCAAGTGGGTGGAAGCCATACCTGTCAAGCACGCCACTTCTGAGGTGGTTTGCAGTTTTATCAAAGAAAATATCATTGTCAGGTTCGGCGTTCCAAACAAAATCGTTGCTGATAATGCTTCTAACTTCTCCTCGCGGAAGTTATTAGTTTTTGCTATGAATATGGAATAACTTTAGCACATGCCTCGGATTATTACCCTCAGGGAAATGGTCAGGCGGAATCCAGTAATAAGAACTTGGTGACCATCATACGGAAATTAGTAGATGAGAATCAGCGGATGTGGCACAAGTCTTTGTACGATGCTTTGTGGGCAGACCGCATTACTCCCAAGAGATCTCTCGGCATGTCACCTTTTCAAGTGTTATATGGCACTGATGCCGAGCTTCCTATTTCTGCTAAACTTCCTGCTCTACGCTTGGCACGAGCAATTGAAGATGAAACTTTCCAGAATTCTCTAGAAAAGAGAATCATGTATCTTGCGGAACTTGAAGAAAAGAGAGTAAGAGTGGTCGACAGGATCACTGAACATCAGAATCAAGTCAAGAGGCTTTTTGACAAGAAGGCCAAGCAGAGAAATTTTCAAGTGGGAGATCTCGTCCTCTTATGGGACAAGCGAAGAGAGCCAAAGGGCATGCACGGAAAATTTGATTCCCTATGGAGAGGGCCCTTCAAAATCAAGCAACTCAATGGAGAGAATAGTTTCTATCTCTCGTATCTGGATGGAGCTGAACTCCCGCTTCCCTATAGCGGGCAACATCTCAAGATCTTCAGGAAGTAGAGCTTGCTCTCTTCTTTGTACAGTTTGCTTTTTGTTGTGTGTTTGCTTTCGTCGTGTGTTTGCTTTCAGTTTGTTTTGTGTTTCCTTTGTTCTCCCTCCGGTCCCCCTTGTTTTTGACTCCGTACCCAATGGATAGGCACATGTGATCTGGGATTCTCTACCCCCGAGTTCGCTCAGGGAGTAGTCCCCAGAAGGAGCCAGCTGTTATCCCGTAAAATTGACAAGGGCAATTTTACCGATAACCATACCGAAAATTTTGTTTCGATCCCTCGTTAGGGATCCCTTGCGTTTGAAACGTTGTAAAATCCCTTCCCGGGAAATCTAGTTTTCGAACTTAGTCTTTTTGAGCCTTTTTTGGCTGGGCGCATGGATTTGCCTTGTAACACGAAGTTTTGGTGCGCCCCCTTAAAAGCCTTTGGCGCATGGTTTTCCATGTTAACACGTCTTTCGGTGCACCAAAGGGCGCACATAATCTCTATGCAACACCAAGTTTCGGTGCACCAAAGGGCGCACATAACTTCATGTCGACAATGCATATGGTGCGCCAAAGGCGCGCTCAATCTTCTGTTGTCAAATACTTTCGTGCGCCAAAGGGCGCACGCTTTCCCCTGTCGACAGCAACTTTCATGCGCCATTTCAAAAGTGGTTGGCGCATTGATGACAAGTTTTTCTATATATATCAGTGCGCGCCCAATGTCATTTTCATTCTTTTTGTCGAGCACGTGATCTCTCTGGACTTGTCAGCCTCTGCTCCGTCATTTTCGTCGCCCTGTGGACCCGCTCTTCAATTTTTGCTATATATTCAAGGTGAGAGGTTCTCCCTCTTTTCTTTCTTTTTTGTTTTTTTTTCTGTGCTTTCGGTTCCTTGGGTGTTCTTGGTCTGTATTTTGGTTTGCTAGCCAGTGTAAAATGAGATATGTTTGAGCTAGTTTCCCCCCTGTGCTGTCCTGTTTTCTTCTCTTCTTTTCCTCCTCCTCCCTCTTTCCAGATCTGCTGGTAAAGAGTATTGTTTTCAAATGGCTTGGTCTAAGAATATTTTTTATAAAAACCTTGTATGTCCATGCTATCTTTGAAATGGAGAAAATAATGAAAATGTTTGAAGCAATGAGTTTAGTTCTATGGCGCACTGGCGCGTCTTGTCACACTTAAAACAGTTGCGCCCCTTTGGCACATCTACATGCCATGTTACATGACCAAAACCCGCGCCAATGGTGCACCCTCTTGTCATGCTGCACCTAGAACTCATGCACCCTCAAAGCGCGCCCTTTTTGCATGCTACAAGTGTAAATCCCGCGCCTCCTTAAAAGCCTTTGGCGCACCCATGTTATCCATGCTACATAATGATTCCATGCGCCAAAGGAGCGCACCCAGCTTTCATGTAACACAAGCCTTATTCGCGCAAGTATAAAGCTATCAAGGCACGGGCGCACCCTCCATTGCAGTAACATGATGTTGTGTAAACCCTTCATGCGCCGCGCCAAAGCCTTTGGCGCACCATTTGTTGATGTTACATAATCCATCCATGTGCCAAAGGGTGCACCAAACCTTCATGTAACATACTCTTTCCATGCGCCCTGCTATAAAATACAACCTGCTTCATCCATGCGCCATGCGCCTTTGGCGCCAGTATAACCTCTGCAACATTCCTTTTCTATGCGCCTTATCTATTTGGCCTGCCAGTTGCATTTTTCCCACGCCCTGAGCCTTAAAATCTCTAACTCTTTCTTCTGCTAGCTTTCCAATGGAAGATCAAATGACTAATTCAACCTTTTTGGATTGGGTCTCACTTCTTCTTCATGCAGATCAGCAACTGAGTTTGAAAGAACACTATGTCTACGTCAAGCAAGACTACCCACCATAGACCAAGCTGGAAAGGCTAAGCTGACAGAAGAAGAGATGACAAGGTAAAATATCAGAGGGTCAGGATGCCCGAATGCATCAGGTTGAGAAAATTGTAGTCGCCATGAATCCAGGGTTAGCTCACTCCTTCCCTTACCTTGGGATCAGCTGATTGACACTATCCGGATGAGTTCAAGGAGTTAGCTTCTCAAGGGACAGTTACAGAGGAGTCACATTCGACACTGGACATAGTATCAATAGGCTAGTGCCCTGCAGGGACTTCGCCGGAGGAATCCCTGTCGAAGCGCTGTAAACAACAAATTCCATGACTCCCGTGATTGTGCAATGTTACAACAAAGACACAAGACTGTGTCGAAGCAATCAGTGAAGGGCGAGGCAAAGTCATAACCCTCACTGCCCGATCATTTTGAGTTGATGACTTGGCAAGTCCCTCACCACCGGAACTACGTGCGCTCAGTTAGCCACATAGGAATGCATCTGAGCAGCCTCGGAAGACAGGCGAAGCCCATTTCGGCATGCAGGATGATGATGATGAGTAGATTCTTCTTCTTCTTCTTCTTCTTCTTATTCTTCTCTCTATTCTCCGACTTTCTTTTCGTAATGTCTAAAATGTGTTGGCACAAATGATGACATCATCCATGTTGCATCATGGGATGATGTCATCCATCAAAGTTGTCAAAGTCAACATGAATTTTAGATATTTTGTAAATATCTTTGTAAATAAGTGGTTGGCTCCATTTTACCTTCTCTCTCCCTCATCTTCTATAAATATGAGAATACTTGTTGTATTCAGGGGTGAACATTTTTTAGATAGAAATAGAAGTGAGGAGAGAAAGACTTTGAGCTTTCTTGTAACAAAAAAGAACAGTAATACAATTATTCAGACTTTGTGCTCAATAGCTGTGTTATACATTAGATCTTTCTTACGTTAGATCTGTATGTGTTTAATCTGTTGGATTCATATATACTTTTCCGTCATTTGTTTATCAGTATTGCTTTGTTTATTTATGCAAGTAGGTTTGGCTCTGTTTACTACCAAACTAAAAACATAAATCTTCTGACCTTTCTTCTTTGGAATTCATTTCTTTTCTCCCTTCGGATCTGTTCTTTCTCTTCTCCCTCTTTCATTCCTTTCTTTTCGCAGCCTGGAACACTCTACTGGGATGAGATCCCAACCCCCGAAGGCAGAATCTGTGAGACTTGCATAGGTTCCTGCTAGTAGAAATAGCAATAAACCAGTTTCACTTTGCTGTCTCAAAGAGGGGCTAAGCCCTGCACACTGTTGGCTCGTCTGTCCATAGATCTGTCCACGCGACAGATTTTCGGACCAACAAGTTTCAATATCTGTTAGATGGTACAAAAAAATCTTTAGCTTTATCTACTTCCTTGCAATATTTATACATAAAACCTGTCAATGAAGGATATTCTTCAAATATTCTACAATGAGGCTCATACATTGAAATCCATCTGGTATCTACATATTTAAGGAGACTTTTCCCATATGTCAATCCAATTGTAAATTTCTAAAATTATAAAAATCTCTTTGGACTACTTGAATAATATGTATGTAAATCACGGATCAGCTCCTCCACTTTGGCAACACTTTCGAATGTGCTCACAATAGGCCAAATTCATTCTATGAGCCGCGTAATGAATTGAAACATATAGGCACAACAGTTATCTATAGTCAAACGTAGAGACCATTTCTAACCTCCTGCATTATAGTTCCACCACTAGTTCCAACACAAACCAAATTCGTTGCAATGGAAAAATCTTCCATAGCTGCAATATCCTTCAAACTTGACACCACCAATTTATAAATGTTTTCAAAATTACAATTTTCACTCATTTTATGAACTGCTAAGATATGGGTTTCTTACTTAATTTTCAAATGTGTATACATGAATACAAACCCATGAAGTATTGTCCACTATTGTAACCTCATCAATTGAAAGGGAAATAAACTTTTCATTTTTAATAGCCTCTTTTAGATACTCCTTTTCCACCAAAGAAAGACATTTTGTAATTTACCATCCACTGTTATCTGACCAATGTGGTTGTGGAACGTTCTATAAGCCAATAACCTAAGAAATCTAAAATGGTTCTTTCCTTTTTCAATATATGGAATACAGTATCAAATTGAATACTTTTGGCATGCATTTCAGTCTCCATAGATTTGCTCGATTTTGATACAATTATGCCACCTTTTTCATTTAAATTTTTCAAATGTTTTTTGTTCTTTTTCATATTCTTTTGTGTACTTTACATGCAAGTAGTCTTTTGCATTTTTCCATTTATGAATTATATTAATACGCTCCCATTCTTTTGCTTTTGGTAAATATCTATTTTCCCACAGTTTTTTTCAATGGTGTCTATTTTGAGTTGCATTGTCTGATCTTTTCCTTATTTCCAACTACATATTTTACAGTGACATTGATTTGGAATATTATTACCATTTTTTGGGTCCATTGGTTCAATAAAAGGATATTTGGTTGCCTAGTTGGACCTTAAATTATTTCCTATTTTCAATTTTTTCCTCTTTCTTCTTATATATTTTGTTTACTTTCTTTGAATTCAACTTTTGCATATGGATTCTCAGTAAGAATATCTTGATCCTCACGTCTCCTTTTTCTATAAATAGTCATTGTAGTATAATCTTCCTTTGATGTTGGTGTTGGATGAGAATTTGATGAATATTTTCCTAATTTGATATCATCGAGGGAATGAATATTTTCATCAATCCGAACATCTCGAAAAATAGTAATTTCATTAAAACCAAAAGGATCATCCACATCTCAAAACACATTAGTTTGTGAAGGTGTTTGAGAAATGTCTTCATGTAAAACTGTTATATAAATAGTATTAATTATTTATATTATTAATACCACTATATAAACATAAAAAAAGAGTGTGAAGAGTAAGTACTCAATTTTATAAAGAGGAGAAGAGCTATAGAAGAAACAAACATTATGAAAAACATGATAATAAAATTTTGTAAATCAGTAGATAGTACATACCTATATTTTCTGTGGATCCCGACACAACATTCATTTTTTGTGAGTTTATAAAATAACCAAATAATGTCTTGTTACTCTTTATTGAATTGGCAGTAACCTTCTTACCCCAATTTTGGGAATCCATGATTATGTCACAGATAACAACTGTCAAAAGATGGCTACAGGTGTGGATGGTAAATAGGGACAAATGGGCTTAGGGTTTGACAAATAATATTGGTGGCAGAGGGTGAATAGTATATCATTGGATGGATTGAAGCTGGAAGGATTTCATTTGAATGAATTTCCATTGGATGGATTGGGGTTGGGTAAATTATAGTTGGACGGTCTGTAGTCAGATGGCCTATTGTTGGAAAACCTATAGTTAGATGGTCTGCTATTGTACGGTCTGTAGTTGGATGGCCTACCATTGGATGACTTTCTATAAGACAGTTTGGTTTTGGATAGCTTGCAGTTACATAATTATGGTTAGACGGCTTGAGGTTGGATGATTTATAGTTGAATGCTTGTTGTTAGATGGATTCCCTTTGGACGGTTTTCATTTGGATGCTTACAATCAAATGAATTGCAGTTGGATGGATTGCACTAATACAGATGTTGCTAGGTTAGAATTTAGTTAGGTGGATTGGGTTTGGGTGGTAAAACTTGGTGTCTAGCCAGCATGGGTTGGATGGTAATAGTTTGATGGATTGGGGTTGGGTGGTAAATTATAGTGTTATACTTTAGCGAATATGCGCATAAGTTGATTCAAAACGTTGGTGAATTACATACATATGTTCATTTATTTGTGCAACTGACCCATACTAAGGACCCGTCGGCCAAATTTTTATGTGAATTAGGTGGCAGCTGACTATTGAATATGGTAATTTCTAATTTCTAAAAACCTGAATATTCATGAAATTACAAAAATTCGTCACTAAAATTTTCCCTAGATTCATGATAAATGATTGGGTCCTAAATTTCTCTTTCTGGTCTTAACAACAACTATGAAATAAAATTCTTGAAATTGGAGTATCCATCTACAGATGCACCCTTACAAAATAGGCTTGTTGACTAAGTATTTCAATGCCATATGATTTGTAAAGAAAATAAATGGGGTTACCAACAAGTATTATATGAACTTATGGAGCACGTAGATCATAGATGATACCTCGCACTCAGTCGTTGTATAATTTTGCTTCACGGGTGTCAACTTCTTGCTTACAAATCAAATTGGATGATCAACAATGCATTTCCCAAGTTACACTAGAATTTCACTTATGGATGTACTAGAGGAATTAACGAGTACATGAAAAGGTTTGGTCCATGAAGGAAAGTACAAAATAGGTGCAGTAGTTAATCTTTCCTTTAAATTCTAAAATGCTTGTTGTTGTGCATCATCCCAATGAAACTTTCCCTTAGGTTTCAATAGTTCCTCCAGTGGCATGGAAATATTTGCATAGCCCTTAATAAATTTCCTATAATATCTCATGTTTCCAAGAAATCCACGCACTTCACTTTTCTTTATAGGTTCTTCTAAGCCCAAGATAATGGTTATCTTGGTCGAGTCTACCAACAATCCCTCCTTGCAAATTATGTGCCCCAATAGAGTTCTAAAGGGTGTAGGAAAAATACACTTTTTAATATTAAGAGATATGCTCAAATGCATACACCTCTCAGACATAAGCCTCAAATATTCATAGTTATCTCTGACTAAGCCATACACAATCCAATCATCCAAATACACCTACAAGAATTTCTGAATAAAATATTGAAAATCCTGCACAACAATGCGAGAGAACACGGCTAGCGCATTTTTCAATCCAAAGGGCATGACTATAAAGGCAAAACTTCCCCACTTAGTGGGAAAAAAAATTCTTCTCTTGGTCTTCTTTGCGATGTGCACCTGGTGGTAGCCTAAAAATCCATCTATAAAGGAATATATCTCATGCCCTACAACCCCTTCAAGGATTTTCTCTATGAATGGGGTGGGAAAAGGATCAATTACACATGCAACATTGAGTTCTTTATAATCAACACAAATCCTTATCCTCCCATCCTTTTTAATGTTTATAACCATGGGGCTAACCCATTTAGATTCCTCAATTGGCTCAATAATCCAAGACTTAAGCATTTTATAAATTTCTTCCTTAACCTTCACATGTAGGTTAAGATTCATCCTGTAAGGAATCTTCCTGACCAAGTGTGTGCCTTCTTTCAACTTGATCTTTATCTCACCCAAATAGGGATGTACCCCCTTTAACTCATGATATCCCCGTGGAAACAAATCCTAAAATATGCGTAAGAGTTAAATAATCTTAGCTACTTATTTCTTACACCATTAATCACTAATAATTACTTCTTTAGGTGTGTCTTTTGCACCAATGTTAACCTTCTTCATCTTTATCGGTTCATGTTATGCACATGAATTTTCATCCTTAGTATCCATAACCTTGCATGTACCCTCAGTGTTGCTAACATCCAAGTTCTCAAATTCCTCATCATCAATCATGTACACCATTTTACCATTTTCTTTTTCTTTTGAGGCATGACCCAGTTGTACATCATTTTTTCTTCCTCATCTAGGCATGCCTCTGAATCAGGCTCACCCAACAGCTCTAGCATGAGCTCTTCCACCTACGCACTCTCTCCCATAGTAATGTGCTTCATGATCTACAGTGCTTCATGAACCAGAGGTTTAGTACAAAAGTAATCAAAACTTTGAATCATACCTGCAGTCATCTCATGTCAATTCGTTGTCTCCCTTTTAAGTTTTTCATGGACATACCATGTGCGTGTGCATCTAGACAATGTGGAGTAGAACTTATGCACCCAAAGTGATGGTGGTAAGGCCTCCTAACCCTATACACAAAGTCTCTCACAATTTTGGACATGAAATGAGGCAGGATACTTCCCATGAAATTCACATATTTTTGTAGGTATATTTTTCCGTGTAAACCTAGTAGAAAATGTGATTCTCACTTCTCACCACTCCAATAGGTTATCTCTATGTGTTATGCACTAGTGTGTTGCTATCCCACGCAAATTATAGACCGATATGTTTATTTTATCTCCTTCATTATTCCATTATGTTTCCATGGCACAGAAATTTATTATGTTTTCCTTCACCAGTGTACCTTGGTACCTATTCTCCTCCCATGCGCCAAACTATGCATGGCCTGATCATTTGAGTAACATTTTTCTTCATCTTGTTCCCAACCATATCATATGTGTCATGCACCCAGTTATCATAAGAAATAATTTTGGTATCACTAACTACCTAAGCATCATCCCACTATATCACTCCTTCCTTGGAGGGTTCAAGTACCTCAGGGTCCCACACCGTATGAGAAAATATTTTGTTAAAATATTCTTCCCTCAAATTTTCAACATATGGAGCATCCTTTGCATCTGTCAGAGGTATAATGATGTGTTAGTCCTTTTTTCAAATCTAATGTATCCCTTATTAAAACATAATTCTACATTGTTGGCATAGCACCAAGGTCACCAAAGTAATGTCAGAATTTATCTGCTTCAACAAGATCCAAAACTTCAAATTCTTCACTAAAATTGGCTCACTAAATCATAATGGATGCATCCTTTAGTACCCTAATAGGCATAGCCCTAGTTTGTTTTTGCCATATACAGCACATTTGAAGATGGTTTTAATGTTGGTCCTACCTATCTGACTCCATCCATCTAACGTGATTACATTAACCTCAACACATGTATCTATCATAATGTTGCTCATAATTTATCCATCAATGGTTGCATCTAGTGTGATCTCCTTGTCAAATTCATGAATCTGATGTGATAGATTCGCATGGAGTATCTTCCTCTCATTCCCAGCTCCAATGCATGGTACCTTTTCATGTAGCCATTATCCTAACAAATTGAAGTTCTCCTGGTGCAACATTCTACACACCTTTTTCAGTTCATCCGCATCCTTCTAAGGGAGTTCAATGTTCTTTACACGTTCTCTTTCGCGTGCTTGCTCCTTCAAACATTGTATTTCCCCTACAGATCCTTGATAACTCCCAAATTATTATGGTAAACCTCCTTCTAATGGGAAAGATCTGAATACTTGGCATGTATCACCTCCTCTTTTGTAATAAGTGGCTTAAACTTAATAGGTTCACACGGATGCATAACCTCAGTGCATGTAGTAACTAAGATAGTTTGTAACTCATGATCGAATGCTTTCTTTGGCATCCATTGATCAACAAGTTTGTGTTGTACCTTGATCATCCATGTACCCTTTTCTTTCTTCTTATTCTTTCTCATGTGCTCACATAGGTCTAGGAAGTCTTCTAACTTATTTTGTTTCCCACACCATGAAAAAACTACATTATGAGGGAAATCATGTTGATAATGATCAGGGGGTCCACAAGTGTAACAAGTTCCTCTAATAAAGATTCCTCTACCACCACCACAACCTCAACCTCTATATCCTCCTCAAAAGCCTCATGTTGGACTAAATTATATCTTTCCTGTTCAAATAAGTGAACTAAATAATAAATAAAATCAAGCAACTCAAGTTATGCAAGGGTTTAAAATACCTTGGAAAGACATGATAACAAATGGATGAGCACAAAGTATATTTCTTCGTTGCAAGATTGATAGACCAGCACAACAAAGACAACTAGAAGGAAAATGGATTAGATGGTAGATGAGGGAGTTGTCCAATGAAGTCAGTTCTGAGAAGCGTAAACTTCCTTATGTAGATTTCAACCCCCGTATTTGATAAAAGAGGATAAAAGCGATGATAAAGGATTGGATAGCATGTAGAATATGAAACTAAATAGAATCTAAAAATTATAGAAATGAAGGGAATGTGTAAATATGATCTAGATCAAAATGAAACAAAGTATACCTGGTTTGGTTGATCACGGCCTAGGCTGCAGAGGTCTAGTTGGTGGCAACTAAGACAGATGGATCATAACAACAACCAAAAATACAAATCTGAAGAGCTTTAAGTGTAGATCTGAAGTTGATGAAGACCTGCAATGACATATATCAACCTATAGAGAAGTATTGAGACAAGGGAAACAGAAAGGATGCAATAAAATGAGAATTTAGGTGGATAGGAAGGAAAATATGGCTAGGGTCGATGGTGACTAGGCTGAGTTGGAGGTGACTAGAGACTGACAGAATGGATCTGGACTGACAAAAGGGAAGAATGATGGCTCTGAAGACTGACTCTAGTGATAGAAGCATAAAAATAGACTAATGTTGTTCTAGAGGTAAGAATAGGTGACACAACATGGTAGGGTCGATGATGAAATGGGTTGATTTAAATAAGGCCAAAGGAGGATGGGTTGGATTGACAACCTGCATACAAGATGACTAAAAAGAGAGTTTGTATATGAAGATCTGATGGTAGCTGGCCCTGTAAAATGTTAGTAACTAAAAATAATAGTAATGATAGACAAATTATAGCATAAACCAACACAAGGTAAGGAAAATATCCCCAAAGTCTCCATAAATGATGCAAGAAAAATCAAATGGACTCCAAGAAGATTGAAACAGCTACAGAGAAGCTTAAGCACGAAGATAAGGTCATAAGATGCAAGAAATATCTGATGATGCATCCTTTGGATGGGGGGAAATCTAGCTTTATTATGGTCGACCGGAAACCTAGATGGGTTGTCGCCAACTACAAGGAACAATCCATTTGGGTGGTGGGAGGATGCCTAACTTGAGGAATCACGCCTTCTAGAAGTGGGAATAGGGATTTGAAGGGTCTAGGCGGGTTAGGTATGAATGGGGAAGTGAAAATGGGTAGGTGAGGGGTGAGGTGGAGTAAATAAAGGCTAAAGGGAGCTTAGGGATGAACAACTAGGTAGCTAGAGATGATAAACAACCTAGAGAAGAGAAATAAATCTTAATTAGATATAATTAGCTAATGAGATGAGGATTAGAAGATGATTAATAAGGATTAACAATAAATTAGAATAGATAGGATAATAGATGGAAAAGAGAATTAAAATAAAAGGGGGCTGGATAAGTGACCATAGTGAAAGGAAGTGAACGCGGGGAAAAAAGGGTAGTGATACAAAAAAATTATGTCTACATTTGCCCCTTTTTTGTTGAGTGGTTTACGCAAGAAAACTGAAAGACAAAGATGATGAGAGAATAAAATATACAATGAAGGATGATAGAGGATTGAAGATGAGCTCCCCCTCAAACTAGGGATCAATGACATGGAGGTAAATCGATCATGAGTTGAAAGAGGTAGATGAAGAATGGTGGGTGGGAATCGAAGGATGGGGAAAATGATAAGGCAAGGTAAGATGCCCTAATTGAGAAAGATTTAAACAAAAATATTAAAAATATAGTGGTGATTCTAGGAGTCACTACGGTAGGAAAAAATGGCCATGATCTTCAGGGAAATGATGGAAATTTCCTACAAGCTTGTGAGTCGGAAAAAATCATGACAAAATGAAGGGAATCCAATGGGAAATCTCTCAAATGGATATGAGCCATGGGTACCAACGGGTCATAGGCACACATAAATGTTATGCGTAACCAAATGTGAAATTTTTTATACATAAGGAATCGATGAGAGATATGTATCCATAAAGGACGAGGATGAAAAAAGAGGTACCCCAGCTAAGGGCACGAAAAATTGCCAAAGAGGCAAAAATATAAAAAGGTGATGAGATATAATTCCTCAAGAGGAGGATAAATATAGCCACAAAGGTGGACTTGAGATAAGATATGGATGATGATATGGTTCCCTAGCAAAGGACACAACAATGAAAGAGGGCAAGCCAGGTTGACGGTGCCCAAGGCAAGTCAACAATGACTAAGGCTGATTGGTGGCGACTTAAAGGGGTCAGCGGCTATATAAGCCCAAAATTTAGCTAACTAAGCTCATTTCTACTCATGAGATTTTTGATTGAGATCTTAGAGCTATAAAAGGAGATTGAGAACTTGGAGAAAATAGAATCCAGCTGAGCATCCAAGAAGCGCTAGAGGGTACACAAGATGGTGAGTAACGAAAACCCTAGCTTGTTTTTAATTTATTTAATGTTTTATTTTATTTTATTTTACATTTTTCTAGATTTTGGATTAGCAACGAGGGCGTTTAGTAGTGACTGGGTACGGTCATCATAGACTTAGCCCTAAAAGGCGTTGACTCTGACTTAGGCACGTTGACCCAACTTGGGGTCAATGTCGACCAGGGAGAAGTTAGAAAATGTTGATAGTAATATAGAAGATTGAGTAAAAACAATGATGTAGGATCTGATGTGTGTTTGTTATATTTGTGATTACATGCTCAAGAGACCCTTTATTTGATAAATAGATTCCCATCATTATACGATCAAATTAGAGGGGACATACCAGATGCTAAGTGCAATCACTTGTCAGATGTGAGATTGGGTGGATTTAGAAATTATTAAAGGATCCCAAAAAATGTGGGGTTGATGATCGTGTTAGTCGAGAGGTGGGACATGCATACGTGCACTTTCTGGTTCAGGATGGGTGAGATGAAGATCACCCTATAGGATGTTTATCACATCCTTAGACTTCTAATACAGGGGAGTAGATAGTTCCCATCACATTTGAGAGAAGACTAGCAGTTTTGACACAGTTGTTTGGATCCAATATGCCACACATCACATTTAATTCATGTGCATTTTCATATGAGATGAAGTACGAGCCCGAAGTACCACAGAGTGGATTGATTTGTCTTGTTGTTGATGGTGATATCTTGTTATGCATTACCTTAGTCGAGGGGATCCAAATTCTCATGGATACTAACAAGGGTCTTAGAAAATATAGTGGATCATCCGATAATTTTCTCATTTGGTATAGCACTGCTAGCGTAGGTATATCATAGAGCTAGTAATGTATAGATCTAGGGAGGAGGACAAGGTTGGATGTAGGCTTCCTCCTACATAGTTGGGCCTATGATCACATTACATTTATTAGGCCACCAGGGATACCATGGGTCACAGGGGACCACATAGAGCTCATAGTGATATTTCTGAGATGACGATTCGACCAGCCGCATGGTGACAAAGGGGTCAGAGATGCGGATTCGTACATTGACTGATTTGTAAAGCTCAAGGGAGATCACATCATATGGTAGTCGTATATATATATTTCCCTGCATGACCTGTAATGGATGTGGAGTTGGCAGGGATGAGGAGGACTAGTTGGGTATAGGGTCACAGACTAGAGATAATTGTGGTCATACAATTTGATAGGGTCTGACAATAGTTTGGTGTCATCCAGATAGTGCCCAAGGATCCCATATCCTATAGGCATGAGGAGATAGATAGGGACTTACCTAGTCCTGACATGACATACCCAATGGAGGAGGCACCAGATCCATGGGATGATGAGGATGATGTGGGATTCATAGTGTGATTCATAGACTAGATGACCACAACTTGGGTAGCTAGGGTAATTGGAGAGAGGAGATGGGGAGGAGGAGGAGGTGGAGGTTGAGATAGGTCCTAGAGGTAGTGGAGATGGATAGCGAGGATATTTTGTAGAGATGTCACAGCTATGTGTAGAGAGAGATATTATGAGGTAGTATGTCATATTTCCTCATGAGATGTCACAGTTCCTCATGAGAGGGATGCATCAATCTAGGAGAGGGACTGATCCATCTAGGATAAGGATTGATATCATAGGCATAGAGAGGCCTATAGATCCTAATGTAGAGATCTTGCGATGATACTAGCCACTGCGTTAGTGAGTGATGCACCTACAGTATCACAAGGAGGAGGAAAGATGGCTCTACCAGGTACCATACCCATGATTCAGTTCATAGCAGTGACAGAATAGGCTAGATACTATGAGAGGATAGCCACTCATAGGTTGTCGTGGACATTCAGATATGTAGAGTTTCTAGTGGCATGGCAATCTGAAGGAGGGAGCACCACACCTTTAGGGATCACCGTGAGTGTGACCCAGCCACTACGAGAGGGAGACCATGAGGGTGACGATGATGTACAAGTATTAGATGTAGTTCCTTTCCCAAGAGGGGAGGACCTGAGACTATTTGATGTCTAGTTTATTGATTTTGATAACATCTCCACTTTGAGAGAGGGCCCTTAAAGGTCAATGATGATGTATTGAGACACTTGATTATGATATATGATATATGATGTATGATGTATTGAAACGCTTTATTTTTATATATGATATATGATATATGATTCTAATATGTATCAATTATATGATGTTAATTATTTGATTTATATTGATGATTATGTTGATGTGGATGTGTAATGATGATCATATGTTTGTTTTATATTTAATGATGGTGATGAATAGATAAATATGAGTAGATGTTTTAATATATAATGTTAAGAAAACGTTACTTGAGAATGGATGTGATGCATGAATGAAGATGTTTAAAAACATGCAATGAAATATGAAATTGTAGATAGATAACACATAGAATGACGTAGATGAAAAAAATGTGTTTGGAATTAAGATAAGAAGAAATAAAAGATAGATGTGAAAAAAATTAGAAGATAATCAAACTTGATGATTGCAACCTAAAGGTATAAACGATGCTACATCATATCAAGGAAGCACAAGGAAATGATTCCTCTAACTACATTGGAGGTAAATGAGAATGGGATCCAAGTAACGCATTGCACATGCGACCAAAACAAGTGTTAACACATAACCAATGATAATTAGTTGTACCAAAAGACCATGAAGGAAGTATGGATGAAATGAACTCATAAACCTAATGTCAACTGATGCAGCCTAGAATTCTCAGATAACACCTAGTCACACTGGCACATCACTCAACCTAGGCTGAGCACTCACCTGAAGCGTGCAAAGGTACCAAGTCCCTCTTTAGGATTGCTGTAGCAGAATGGTAGCATCATGAAGTAGTATAACAAACATATATTTAGAAACTAATCCATCTATACATTATTACACCATACCAGATCTATAAGCACTTAAATATAAATCATCATGATAACAATAGTATACAATGACAAACATATCAAACACTGTTATTCGGCCAATATTCTTCATATATTCATCGTACCAATAGTACAAAAGCTTCATACAATACCAAACATGTGCACATGGATCTATTATAATCATCAGTCTCATGCACTCATGTATCTCTAACCCTTCAAAGTATGTGTCTTTGCCTATCTCGTACTAAGTAATTCATTACATATATATAGGGTGCGGGACCAGCCCTTCACCGCTCAACTCTACCAAAATAGGTTGCATGCTAATAATAGCCACGCGCCTTTTACAACTATAGCCATACATGTAAGTATGCTATATATAGATCACTGATAGTTAACTATAATGGTGGATCTATTCTGAGCTTATGTCCATGCAAGAGTGATTGAACATGCTCCTTGAAATCTCCACAAAGAGTGGCGCGCAAGTCTCGGCATTTCTTTGTGTGCTCCACATGCCAACCTCTAAAAAATATCCCTAATCTCCAAATTCAGCTAAATCCTGAAAGTCTGACTCTACACCTCTGTGCACGACACCTTCCAATACCTTCACGCCTTTGCTCCTATGTTGTTCTCCCATGTGCACTCTGTGTGTGAGTTCTACTAAGTGTTTTCTCTGATCAACATTACCCCACACTAATCGCATTGTTGCCCCGACAATGGTGATGTCTAAAATTTACACAAAGAATGGATAAATAAAGAATGGTTGAATAAATAATTTTGAATAAGGTATACACAAAAAAAACTATTCAGGCCTCAGGCTCCTTCATTTCATTCTGAAGCAATAACTCTGGATATTCCTCTTTTATATCTGCTTCCAAGTTCTCCCACTCTATCAACATCATTCCTACCTTCTCTGGCATGTCTACAAGGATAGACTCTAGCTCATCCATAGTTAGCTTTCCCTGTTCATTCTGTATCACAAGCATTATGCTTGACATAGAGGTTTGCACTCGTTCCAATATATCCATATTTTGAGTAATGAGCTTTCCAAGCTCCTCTAACCTTTCCTTATCCGGTGCCTGTGTCGTAGCTAGTGTCTCGCACTTCTGCTTCACTCGGATTAATCATCCAGCGCGGCCTAGGGTTACATCCTTCATATCCTTTTGTACCTCATTCTCTTCCTCCAATGTTTTTACCGCGATTAGCACATTTGGAGTTGTGCATATCATTAGTGCATGATCAGTTTTCTTTAGCTCGTCGCAGATGGCTTGCAGTAGGCCTTCATAAGTAGCAATCTTCCTTGATACTATAGCCTCCATTTTCTTTGCCTCTTCCACATGGTCCTTGGGTTGTTTTGGTATACGCACCTTTTCACCCTCCAACACTAATGTTATCATTGTCTTTACATAGTGCATCACAGAAGGAAATTCTTTTGCTACTTGGGATTCCAAATGCGGGCGTACCTTTAGGACATCATCTCCAATTTCCTCCGCCATACTAACAAAAGTGTCATTTTTTCTCTTGATCGGGTCCTTTTCCTGCACTAGGCACGCTATCTCCACATCCTTAGCTTTCAACTTCTCTGTCAGCGCCTTAATGGTAGCAGATTTACTACTTCAACAGATACCTTTACCAGAGCATTGCTTACCTGCTCATCTGTCATCACTGTTGGCTTGATTTTCATGTGCCTTATTTCAAGAGCCTTCTTCAATCATCTTGATGCACATGATTCTTCATTGACATCAAAGTCTGGCTCATCCATATGCATGTTCATTGACCATGAAATTTGCTTCCGTGTACGTAGAGTCACCTTGTCCTTTTCCATGAGCACCCATCTGAATAGATCCTTCTACTCGATGGTGCTCTAAAACTGAGCGCGAAAAATCAGCTTTGGGTCTTCTACATATCCCATTGTATGTGCCTTGGCATCCTCACCTGTTTGATGGGATCTTGGCCCTTTTGGAATGGCTGCATCAAGGTTACGAATACTAGATGTATCCCCAACCTTGTCTTGTGTGGCCTCTGATTGTTCCCCTTCTCCTCCAATTTTTGTATGCATCTCTATCTATCTCTTACTAAGTAATTCATTACATATATATAGGGTGGGGGACTAGCCCTTCACTACTTAACTCTACCAAAATAGGTCACATGCTAATAATAGCCACGTGCCTTTTACAGCTATATCCATACATGCAAGTATACTATCTATAGATCGATGATAGTTAACTATATTGGTGGATCTATTCTTAGCATATGTCCATGCAAGAGTGATTGAACATGCTCTTTGAAATCTCCACAAAGAGTGGCATGCAAGTCTCGGCATTGCTTTGTGTGCTCCACACACCAACCTCTAAAAAATAGCCCTAATCTCCAAAATCAGCTAAGTCATGAAAGTCTGACTCTACACCTCTACGCGCGATGCCTTCCTTTACCTTCGCACCTTTGATCCTGTGCTATTCTCTCACGCTGACTCTATGTGTGAGTTCTACTAAGTGATTTCTCTGATCAACATTACCCCACACTAATCTCATTATCACCCTGAGAATGGTGATGTCTAAAATTTACACAAAGAATGGATAAATAAAGAATGGTTGAATAAATAATTTTGAATAAGGTATACACAACAAAAACTGTTCAGGCCTCAGGCTCCTCTGTTTCATTCTGAAGCAGTAACTCTAGATATTCCTCTTTTCTATCTGATTCCAAGTTCTCCCACTCTATCAATGTTGTTCCTACCTTCTCTGGCATGTCTACAAGGATAGACTCCAGCTCATCCATAGTTAGCTTTCCCTGCTCATTCTGTATCACAAGCAATACGCTTGACATAGAGGTTTTCACCCCTTCCAATATATCCATCTTTTGAGAAATGAGCTTTCCAAGCTCCTCTAACCTTTCCTTATGCGGTGGTTGTGCCGCAGCTAGTGTCTTGCGCTTCTGCTTCACCAGGATTAATCATTTAGCATGGCCTAGGGTTTCATCCTTCATAGCTTTTTGTACTTCCTTCTCTTCCTCCAATGTTTTTACCATGATCAGCGCATCTGGAGCTATGCATATCATTAGTGCATGATCGGCTTTCTTCAACTCATCACAGATGTCTTGTAGTAGGCCTTCATAAGTAACAATCTTCCTTGCTACTGCATCTTGCGCTTTCTTTTCCTCTTCTGTGGGGTCCTTGGGTTGTTTTGGTATACACACCTTTTCATCCTCCAACACTAATGTTATCATTGTCTTTACATAGTGCATCACAGAAGGATATTCTTTTGGTACTTGGGATTCCAAATGTGGGCGTACCTTTAGGACAACATCTCCAATTTCCTCTGCCATACTAACAAAAGTTTCATATTTTCTCTATATCAGGTCTTTTTCCTGCACTAGGCGCACTATCTCCACATCCTTGGCTTTCAGCTTCTCTATCAGCGCCTTAATGGTAGCATCTTTATCAACATTTCTTCTTGTTACTTCAGCAGATTCCTTTACCAGAGCATTGCTTACCTGCTCATCTGTCATCACCGTTGGCTTGATTGTCATGTGTCTTACTTTAGATGCCTTCTTCAATCATCTTGACGTGCATGATTCTTCACTGACATCAAATTCTAGCTCATCCATATGCGTGTGTATTGACCATGAAAGTTGCTTCTGTGTACGCAGTGTCACCTTGTCCTCATCCATGAGCACCCATCCGAATAGATCCTTCTGCTTGATGGTGCTCTGAAATCGAGCGCAAACAATCAAATTTGGGTCTTCTACATATCCCATTGTATGTGCCTTGGCATCCTCACCTGTTTGACAGGATCTTGGCCCTCTTGGAATGGCTGCATCAACGTTAGGAATACTAGATGCATCCCAAACCTTGTCTTGTGTGGCCTCTAATTGTTCCCCTTCTCCTCCTTCCATTTTCTCCTCCTCCTCATGTTGAGGCTCCTCTCCTGCTGGAGATGAGGGCGCCTTCTCCTCAAACTCTTTTGCTTCCTCGCCTAGCCTGAGTTTTCTTCTTTTCTTCTCCTCTGGCTCCTTTACTTGTTGGGTTTCTCCTTGCACCCTTATGCGCTTGAATACCTTCTTAAATCTTTGGTCACCCTTCTCTTCCCTAGTAACTCCTTCTCCCTATGAAGTTGTCACACACTCCTCCTCCTTTTGTCCAAATGGCTGCCTCCTCCTCCGCACCAAGCCATCGTTATCCTCCTGCTCTTCATCCTATTCCTCATCATCTTGCTTGGGTTCAGAGGGCCTAGGTGTCGAAACATTCTCCATTATATGCTTACCCTTCAGTGGCCCTGGAAGCATGAACTCATTTTCCACATACTTGTTAATTTCCATTTTCAGCTTAAGTTGCAGGTATATCAGCACAGCCCCGATATTCGTAATGGCAAGTGTCTCTGGTTTAATGCTCAAAATCTTCGAGATATTACTCTCATTGTATGCATTCTTCCCTGGATATCCATATGTTTTTTGCAAGGTGTGGTATTCATATTCCACCTTGTCTACATTAAACACTAACCTTTGTGTATTGGTGAACCGATGAACTCAAGCTTGGAAATATCACGCGGAAAACCACGTAACGCAGTTTGCACCAGGGGCTCCATGACCCATCTACCATTGGAAAGCACATAATAAAAAAGTGTTGGTAAACTACAAATTGTGTTTGCTTCCCTAGAACTGAAGGCAACTCCTTGGGTGTACGTCATTCCTCTTCAAATGCCGCATGGAGCCTGTCATACCACATCTCTGCTCACTCCTTTACCTCATCCATCATTGACCCCTTGTATAGATACTTGCTGAATCATTTAGCTAGATACTTATGATTCATGGGGTATTCCCATATATTCTCTTTTGGGCCATCTGATACCCCAATCTCTATGAATACCAAACTTAGTAAAACACAACCAAAACTTATCTTGTTTCCTACGCATGCTTCCTATACTATTTTCTCTGCAATGAAGCCGACAATGTTGTAAGTGACTCCTTCTAACATGTGTGTTGCCACGTGCAGCCACATAGAGTTAACTTGTGACCAACATTCTTGGTCATTCAACTTGGTAATCAGGTGCGCTAATGCCTGTACTATTGGACAATTTTGCATTTTATCAATTTCCATTCCGCACAGTCCTTTCTGGTAGCCCAATGCTTTTTGTGTCTCAAAAATGTCACTCTTGTCAGCTAGGTCAACCTTAATATCCTCACCTATTACCTTTAATCCAGTTACTGTGGTAATAAGAATGGGTGTCAATCTTACCCTCCAACCTGCAAAATAGAAAAATTCCTCATGGACTCGGCTCATCAGTCATCTATACAATGGTGCATATTTCCCAAAGTATGGGAGCTCATACAGCTAGTAGACACCAATCCCTTTCAGTAGCCTTTCCTCAGCATCATCATATATTGGCATGGCATCCTCAGTTCGTCTGTTCGTTCGAGAAGTGAGAAAGTCGTCTAATTTCTTTTGGTTATCCTTGGTCTACTGATTATACTTGCTTATCTTGCTTTGTCGTATGTGGGTATCCCATTCCTGGCCCACTATTACATCCTTAGGGTACTGCATCTCTGAGAAATTGCTTTCTAGGGCCATCTCTTCCTCTTCTTCTACTACCACCTTCTTCTTTTCCTTTACTGGTGCTACTCTCTTCTTTGGAACCATTCTTCTCTTTGCGTTTTGTTTTCTAGACCTTCTGCTACAAGTTTTTATTAGTTTCCTTCAAACCCTAACTCTATTCAACCGTGCCCTAATTGGTAATCACATGCCCTATCTCTACTCTGTCACTCTGCTTCATTCAAACCCTTCTCCTACGGGGATACAAGCCCTTCCAATACACAAATCTATCTTTCACACCTGGTTCGCTTGCTTCACACCTTGAATCGCTTTACTTGGCTCTTCGCATATAGCTCTTTGTCAAATTCTCGTAGTCGCAAGGGTAAAAATTAAATCGCATCCCATCATTATATAGATTTCCACTTTTCACTTGCATTAATTTCTCCTCCACCTACCAAATTCTCCTCATTTATTTCCCATTTTTATCATTTCTGTGCCGGTACATCTTCACGTAAAAAGCTATAACCTTCTAGCGCAGCTTTTTACCCTTTGTCACAAACTTCTCTTTAGTGCGCATGCTCTAGCACCCAAGTACCTCGTCACTGTACCATCTCCTGGTAGTTACCATGGCCGCCGCTTACCTCGCGTTATACTTTCCCTCATTCATCTCCATCCTTGGGTATCTTTGAGAACCAATCTTTTGTCAATCACCCTTAGCAACCTTCTTTCTCAACACCTACAACATTAAATCTTCATAGCATATACCTAAGAGTCACCAACAATCCACCCCACACTAAAATTATGTGCAGTCCTTTGTGCATCAACATGCTTCATATTGTAGTTAGCTTCATGCACGCAAGCATGCTTATTACACAAACAAGAACTAAATTGACAAAGCATAGCGGCGATGAAAGAAACACATTAAGGGAATGTAGAAAGGGAAACCTAATCTATCTGGCAATACTACCTTATTACAACCACTAAGAAGACTTATTTATAGTAGGGATTCAACCTACTCCCATTAAAATAACCGAGAAACCTTGTGCCATAAATTGCTTCTAACTGGAAAGCACCTGACTCAAGTATATGAGTTATAATATACGGCCCCCAGCCAATACACCTTGAGCTTCCCTAGATGGCACAAAAACTTGGAGTCATACAAAAGTACTATTTTTTCCAACAATAAGTTTCTTATCCCTGATATGTCTATCATGTCATGCCTTTTGGTGCACTTTCTCCTATTTTTGACTCCAGCGTGTTATGGCTCGGTGCTCATCTAGTTGAACCATCTTCTCAATCTATTCTTCCAAGGCTTACTCATCAACTAGACCTCCAGTGCGCACAATGCGCAAAGAAGGTAACATAAATTCTATAGGAAGAACAAGCTTCCGCACCAAACACCAATTGAAAAGGTGTGGCTTTGTTCAATATCTTGTATGTTGTTCTATAAGCCCAAAGAACAGCAGATACTTTATCATCCCAATCTTTCCTTCCAACATCACAAATCTTGGTCAATGTGTGGCTCAAAATCTTGTTAAAAGCCTCAGCAGTTCCATTTGCCTGAGGGTTATAGGGTGTAGTCTTATGGTGGGCCACCATAAACTCATCTAACATAATTCTTATTGTCTCAATCAAAAAATGTGTGCCCCTATCACTTGTTAAACTTAAAGGACAGCCATACCTTGTAAGAACATTCTCCCATAAGAACATTGCTGCTGTAGCCGATGTACAGTCCTTTGTAGGTGCTGCTTCTACCCATCGGGTAAGATAATCTATAGAAGTGATGATATAGTGCGATCCAGTCCTATGCGCAGCTGGTGAAATAGGCCCAAAAAAGTCAATCACCCATTTCTCAAAGGGTTCTACACTTGTAATTGGTCGTAAAGTCATCTCATCCCTTTTTCCTGGTCGACCTAGATGTTGACAATGGTCACATGCCTTACAATACTCTTTACAATCTTTGTACATTATTTCCCACCACAAACTAGCAAGTAGGATCTTGTGCACTGTTGTATCACCTACATAGTGGCCACCTGCAATACCACCATGTGCTTCTTCCATTATATCGTTTCGTTCATGCTCCAATACACAATGGCGTAAGACCTCATCTCTACCTAATTTGTACAAATCACTACTGATTAACATGAATAGTGCCACACGTATAGCAAGTTGCTTTTTCTCTAAAGCTTTCATGCCTTCTGGTGCCATACCAATCCTTAGAAAGACAGTAATGTCCTCTAATTCTGATGGCACGCGTTGTAACCTATACAGTTGTGTATCAGGCATGGTCTCTTTTATTGGTTGTGCCTCTTCTCCTGATTGAATTCTAGACAAGTGATCTAGTCCAGAATTGCTTTTGCCTAGTTTTACCACAATTGTAAAGTCAAACTCTTGAAATAAGAGTATCCATCGGCATATGCACCCCTGTAAAATGGGCTTATTCACCAAATACTTCAATGCCATGTGATCTGTATAAAACACAAATGGTGTGGCTAACAAATACTGACGAAATTTGTGCAAGGCATAGATCATGGAAAAAATCTTCGTGCTCTGTAGTGGTATAATTTTGTTCTACAGGGGTCAACTTCCTACTAGCAAAACAAATGGTTATGATCAACTATACCTTCTCCCGGTTGAGCTAAAACAGCACCAATGGCCATGTCAGAGGCATCCACATGAACATGAAAAGGTTTATCCCATGAAGGAAAGCACAAGATAGGCACGGTAGTAAGTTTCTTCTTCAATATCTCAAATGTGTGCTGCTGTGACTCCCCCCAATAGAATGTACCTTGCCCCTTTAGCAATTCTTCTAAGGGTGTGGAGAATTTTGCATACCCTTTTATAAACTTCCTGTAATACCCTGTATGACCCAAAAATCCGTGCACCTCACTTTGACTGGCAGGCTCTTTCAAGCCGATGATGACTGCAACTTTAGCTAGATCAACCAGCAACCCTTCCTTATAGATAATGTGTCATAAAAGTATGCCAAAGGGAGTAGAAAATATGCAATTCTTAATGTTCAATGAGATACTCAACTATCTACATCTTTCAAACATTAAGCGCAGATTGTCACAATGATCCTTAATTAGCCCATAAATGGTCCAATCATCAAGATAGACCTATAAGAAGTTGTGAATAAAATCCTTGAATGCTTGTACCACTATCCTTGAAAATACAACAGGTGCATTCTTCAATCCAAAGGGCATCATGGTATAGGAAAAGCTTTCCCATTCAGTAGTGAATGTGGTCTTCTCTTGATCTTCCGGGGTAATCCTAACCTGATGATACCCTAAGAACCCATTTGTAAATGAATATATCTCGTGCCCAACCACTCCTTCTAATATTTCCTCTATGAATGGTGTAGGAAAGGGGTTTGTAACACATGTTACATTCAACTCTCTATAATCACCACAAATTCAAATCCTACCATCCTTTTTTATGCTTATCACCATAGGACTGACCCATTCTGATTCATCCAATGGTCGAATGATCCCAGATTTCAACATCTTATCAATCTCCTCCTTTACTTTCTTACGAAAATTCGGATTCATTCGATAAGGTCGCTTCCTAACAGGGCGCACACCTTCCTTGAGCTTTATCTTCATTTCTCCAAGGATCACTCAGGCATCCAGTGTGATTGCACAACATGGAAACCTCTCTCCAAGCGTGGGACTTGTGAAACTGAGAGAGGAATCTCCAGATTAGAGGCTGGTTCCTCAAACTCCTCTGATTTAGATCTATATTTTGTAAAACTACAGAGGTTTAGATCCTAACCCTACTCTAACTTGCAAGGAGACAGGGGTAGAAGTGCAAAAATTGAAACTAACTAAAGATGGTGATGCACCAAAAGGAGTGGTGAAACATATTTGTCATGCAAATAGACACAGACCAAAGTTCACAACATAAAACATACACAGACTGATAATGTATAATTTAGTATCTGAAATCAAGCAAATAATACAAACAGAGGATTGGAACCCATTCACAGAGCTTGCATTATCATTTTAATGTCAAAACACGCATTACACCCTCAGAGAGGTAAAAGAAAACTGTTACAATCCTTGGAGAGGTCTGATCCTTGCATCAATCACTTGCTGGAGGTGAAAGAAGAAGTCTGCTATGCCCAAAAATGTTCCCCCCTTTGAAATGAGCCCAAAACTGGCTTTTACAGTGCAAGGGTCGAGCCCAGGGGACAGGAAACGTACAAAAACATGGGAGCCCATCCCTCCTTGACTGCAGGTGCATTAAAATGGCATGGGGGACCTTACAAACCCATACCCTGTCATTTTGACCGAAATACAGGAGAAGGCGACCCATTCTGCATTAAATCTGGTCGTTGGAATGTCACTTCTGGCCATGAACACGCGTCAGAGCCGTTTCTCGATTTTCTCCCTCTAGACTGCACCAAAATGCAAGATTGACCCCAGAATCGTGTAGAGAATTTCACCAGCTTTCCGTTGATATAAAGAACGTGCAAATCCGAGTTCTGGATCAAAAGTTATGGCGATCTGAAGATTTAGGGCACAAAACAGGTGAAAACGTGTTTTGAAATCTTTCCCGCGCTCTGCCACCTGGATGACACGTGGCACGTGCTGATTGGATGAGCAATTCTCTCTCCTCTACCTTTCGCGGGCCTTCCTTTTGAAATTTCCTTGTGGGCCCCTTAAATTTGGACACGTGGCGCTATTTCATTGGTTCGGGTCAGAGCTTAAAAAAACGCCCTTTGACTTTTGGACCTTTCTCCATGTGACACGTGTCATGATCTGGTTGGTTCTCGGCCCTTTCGGCTCCTTCGCGCCCTTCGCGTTTTGTCCCGGATGTCCCAGTGCTGTCTGGGACAAAAACCTCTGATCCACCCGAAATGGGCTTCCTCGTCCCTCATTTGGCCGATGACACGTGGCGTTGTTTGATTGGCTTTCGGCTCCTTCGGCGATCCGCGTCCCGCGCGTCCCTTTGTCCCATTTGTCCCAGTGCTGAATTTCCCTGTTTCGGCCGAACCGGCCGGTTCGCGTCCTTTTGTCCCAAATGTCCCAGTGCTTTTGTGGGACAAATTCTTCCGGTTCGCCCGATCTGGCCGATTCGCGTCTTTTTGTCCCACTTGTCCCACATTGTTTCGGACTGAAGTTCTCCATTTCGGCCGATCCGGCCGGTTCGCGTACTTCGCGTACTTCCGGCCCCAGATGTCCCATTTTCTGTCCCGCTTCGTCCCGCGCATCCTTCTGGTCCCAGTGTCCCGAAAGACTTGGCAAATTTTTTCTTTCCATTTCGGCCAATTCGGGCATTTCACGTCCCGCGTGTACCTGCGGCCCAGATGTCCCAGTTGCTTCACGGGCCGCCTGGAGGCTTTTCGGCCGATCCGCGCCTAGATGTCCCAAATGTCCCGACTGCCCCTAGGACTAGGACTTAGCCAATTTTCACAATTTTTTCTGGCCCAAGCTTATTTTCTGCAACTTTTCACATTTTCTCAGAGCTTGCTCCTTCCTTCTTCGGCCAGGGGAGTTAGAAAAATATCTGAGGGAACCTTAGAAACATGATTTTTTCCCCGAATCAATCCATTTGCCTGGGACTTGAGAATTCTGATGCATGTTATCAAATTAACCCTGGGGGTGAATTTAGATAACAATTTGGTGACTCAGCGGGGCATCTGCCTGCTAGATGAAAAGACCAGTTGCCTGAAGCAGTCCATTGGGCATGGAGTCATCAAATATTCTGTTTAGAACCCTAACTGACTCAGAATGTGCAAGGAGGAAGATGGAATGTTACCTGATGAAAGCAAGGACATGCTAAACATCTCCATGGACAGCAAGCTGTGCCAAGGCACTTAGGGAAAACAAAACTAACCTACAGCAAAACAATGTGCACAAGCACTTGGAGGAAAGAAAATCTAATCTAATATTTACAGAGGTAGTGAACTTCCCTCTAGAAGCAACGCTTGAGATAGATTCCATTGACTGGAATCTGCAGTTCTTCACCATCCAATGAGGCCAATTGGAAAGCATTGTTGTTCCTGCACTTTGTGACCATGTACGGGCCACTCCAAATGGCATCAAATTTTGAATGCCTTCCTGGTTTTGCTCTATCCACATCCCATTTCAACACTAGATCTCCAACTTGAAAAGATCTATCTTTGGCCTTCCTATCAAAGGTCTTCTTGATCAAAGCTTGATCCTTTTCCATTGCTTGGGATGCCTGATTTCTGATCTCTTGCAGCTCCATCAATTCTGCATATCTCACCTCCATGGGCTCAAATTCAAGCAACTCCAGCTGCTTCATGAGTTCCAACGTTGGCAACTCAAGTGACATGGGCAAGATTGCCTCTCTTCCATAGACAAGCCTAAATGGAGAGTTACCTGTGGATCTTTTGGGAGTTATCCTATCAGCCCATAAGGCTGATTTCAGTTTGGTATGCCAAGACCTCTGATTCTCATCAAGAGTCCTCCTAATGATCTTCAACAAGTTCTTGTTTGTAGACTCGGCCTGGCCATTACCTTGAGGGTAATAGTTTGATGAAGTGCTTAGGTAAATACCGTTCTTGACAGCCCACTCAGTCACCCTGGATCCAATGAATGCCAATGCATTATCAGAGATTATTGTGGCAGGTACACCAAATCTGGTTGTTATCTCCTCATAAAAGTCTAAGATGTTAGACTCATTTGCCTCTTTGAGTGCTACTGCTTCTGTCCATTTGGTGAAGTAGTCTGTGGCTGTCAAAATCCATTTGTGCCCTTGGCTCGAATTGGGATTGATGGCTCCAATGAAGTCCAGTCCCCATTGCATGAATGGCTGATCTACTGAAATTGGATGTAATGGAAGGGCAGCGAGTCTCTCTTTTCCTGTGAAGAATGCACAATTCTTACACCTCTTGATCCATGCATAGCAATCACTAAAGATTCTAGGCCAATAATAACCAGCCTTCATGATTTTTAGAGCTGTCACTCTTGGTGCAAAATGGCCACCAGCTGGTCCATTATGAAACTCTTCTAATACCCTTTGGATCTGACCTGTGCTAATGCATCTCAGCAGCACTCCATTCACATCTTTCTTGAACAAAACTCCCTCAACGATGGCGTACGGGACAGCCTGCAATCTGAAATGTCTCCTTTGGGTCTTGCTCATCTCCGGAGGGCATAGGCCTGTTTGTAGGAAGTGCATAATGCCTTGGGTCCAGCAAGGAGTCGGGGCAGCATTGTCTTCTTCTTGCCTGCCACTCGGCTCATGGCTGTCTTGAACTGTCAAAACAGCCTCTTCTTCGTTGCCTACTTCTTTTTGCTTTCCCAAAACCAGCTGCTCACACAATCCTTTCCCTCTTACCAGCTTGGTGATCTTGATCTCAATGTCATACTCCATGACACGGGTGATCCAACCTGCCCTTTTCTCATTCAAATCCTTGTTGAGGAGGAAGTCCTTAACCCCAGCATGTGAGACCAGCAACTGGACCTTGTTGTTTGAGACTAAATGCTTGAATTTCTTCAAGCTTCTGATTACTGCAAGCACATGTTTTTCAATAAAAGAGTACCTCACTTCGCAGTCATCTAGGCTCTGGCTGAAGAAGGCAATCGGTTGTTCATCATTATCTTTGTTCTGCTGTATCAGAATGGCAGAAATAGTGTCATCACCTCCAAATGCATAGAGGATGAAATCCTTGGAAAAGTCTGGGTTGATGAGAGTGGGTGCTTGGGAGATGGCTTCTTTGATTGCTTCAAAACTCTCCTTGCCTTCTGCCGTCCATTTGAAAGCCATGCTTTTCCTTAACATTTTGGTGATGGGCTTGACAAGGGCTGCAAAATCTGGGACAAACCTCCGAACAAAGTTTATCCTTCCCAGGAAACTCTGAAGGGCTTTCTTGTGGCTTGGCAATGGTAGTGCTCTTATGGCTGCAACCCTCTCTGGATCAATTGCTAATCCTTCCTTGGAGACAATATGGCCAAGGAGCTTCCCTTCATGTGCAAGAAAGATGCACTTCTTAGGATTCAAAGACACTCCAAACTTTCTACACCTCTGAAACACTTGCCTGAGGTGAAAGAGATGGTCTGCAGCATTCTTTGAGAAGACAGTGATATCATCTAGGTATACCAGCACTATCTTGTTGATCAAGCCTTTGAATGCCATATCCATAGCTCGCTGGAATGTTGCTCCGGCGTTCGACAGTCCAAATGGCATCTTCTTGTAAGCATATGTGCCCCATTTGGTTGTGAAGGCTGTCTTGAACTGGTCTTCCTCCTTCACCATAATCTGATTGAATCCTGAGTAACCATCAAGTAGTGAAAACCTTTCTGAACCAGCTACGACCTGCAATATTTGCTCCATGGAAGGGAGTGGATAATGGTCCTTGAGAGAGGCTCTATTCAAATCTCTGAAGTCAACACACAGCCTGATCTCTCCACTCTTCTTTCTGACTGGAACTAAGTTGGCAACCCAACTAGAATGCTTGATTGGGAATATGATTCTTGACTCAATCAGCTTGTCCAATTCTTTCCTCATGAGAGGTTCCATGTGTGGATTGACTGGTCTCTGTTTCTGCCTGACAGGCTTAGTATTTGGATCCAATTCGATGGTATGCTGAGCTAAGTTGGGATTGAAACCTTTCAAGTCTTCATAGCTCCAAGCAAACACGTCAGGGAACTCTTGACATAGCTGTATGAACTCACATCTTTCTTGCTCAGTTGTCATCTTTCCAATTTGCAATGGCTTGTTCTCTTCTACCAAGATGGATACCGAATCTTCTCTCTTGACCTGAATGTTTGCTTTCTCCTTTCTAAACTGATCATTGGGGTTAAAAATGGACTCCAAAGTGATAAGTCCCTTGGGCAGCTTGTCAGTTCTCAGCTGTATCACTTGGTCACCATATTGCTGTTCCAACTTTTCTTGATTCTTAGCTGAGAACTCAGCTTCTTCTTGCAAGAAATGGATGATTTGCTGGTCATTCTCAAATACTTGCCAACTGACATCGTTATCCGGCACTGAAGGCCTCACAATCACGTGGATGTTTGGCTGTACCTTATCTTGTTGAATGTTTTCTACAATGTCAAAGGCTGCCCCTACTGCTGCAAGCCTGTCAGCAGCTTGATTCTCTTCCCTAGGAATGGCTTTGATGCCAAAACCCTCAAAATCTTCCATGAGGTCCCACACCCTATTCTTGTAGCACCTGAGTAGATCATTTTTGGCAGCATGCTGTCCCTTGACCTGATTTACAATCAATTCACTGTCCCCAAAGACTTGCAAGTTCTTTATTTTTTTCTTGATTGCCCAATGCATCCCTTGCACCAAGGCTTCATATTCAGCAGTGTTATTGGAGCATGCAAATTGAAATCTAAAAGCTGAATAGTACTTTACTCCTTGAGGTGAAGCAAGCACGGCTCCACCTCCTGCACCTTGTCTACTCCTTGATCCATCAAAAAACAGCTGCCATACCTCATTGTCATCCTTGTGGTTTGGCTTGGTGATGCTAGGAATAGGTTGACTTTCTTCGTGTATACAATAGACTCCTAGCTCAGATTCTTCTATTCCTTGATAAGGATCAAAAGCATGCACCTTGCTTGCCCATTCATCAAGAGTTAGATCCGGGATGTTTCCAACTTTAGTGTCAGCTTCATCAGTGCTAGGGTGATCTTCTTGATCAAATGCCGAGCAATTGGCATTAATCTGACTTGGAGTGTAGGGCTCAATATGGAAGTTTGCAATAGGTTCAGATCTGATTGTGGTCTTAGTTCCATATCTTGTCCTGAATAGCATGTGAGACCAATCAGCGGACAAATATCCCCCAATCTTGGCAGTGAAGTCCCTTGACAAACATAGGGCAAAGAGTGGTGGAAGGTCTATGACTGACACATCTTGTAAAACAACAACATTTGGACATGCGTGCAAGGTAAGACTCAAATTTCTAATCACTCCAACTGTTGCTATTGCTGTCCCATCCAACTGCACTACCCCTTTGGATGTTGTTTCATACTGAAGCCCTAGCTGATCAGCTATTTGTTTGGGCATGACAGAGCTACTTGCTCCAGAATCAATCATGCAATTATGCACTAGCTGATTTCCAATGATTAATGAAACATAGAAAGGAGGGGGTTTCAACATCTTACCTTGTTGTCCTCCATGATTTCCTTCAGATTGGGCAGCATTTGTAAGCACTTTGTCTTGCATCTGCTGATTCGAAGCTGGCCAGTCCTTCATGGCAGCTTGCAGCAGATCTCTTTGGCCTGGGATAGATAGGGATTCCCACATAGATATATTGACGTTTGTTTTCTTCATCTGATCAATGATACTGAATGGAGATGAAGTACCCTTTTGTTGTCCCTTGGTTTGCACATTCACCTCTTGTACATGGGCAGCAACAGCTGGCATTTGAGTTGGCCTAGAGGCTGTTCTTGGCTGCCCTTGTGCATTTGAAACTGGGTTTTGCTTGCCAATCATTTGAGGAGCCGTGGAAGGTTGTGGATTGGCTGGGGCTAATGGTTGTTCTTCACCCAAATTTCTCCTTTTTGACCTTGTGTTGGCTGCAACACCTTGAGAAACTGCCTGATTCATGCCACAGAAATCCTCTGCTTGCCAATTTACCAATGTGGTGTCATTTGGGGCTGATTGCTGTTGGAATGTTTCTTGCTGAGGTGCTTCATGCTGCTGATCTCCTTCGTGGCTGGGCTCTTGCGACCCACCGACGGTTTGCACCATCAGGGCCTGATTTAATGCACCATTAAAGCACATTGATTGGTTATGTGGCTGACTACACGGGAAACACCAATCATATTCCTGGGCCATGTTATTTTGCACCGGTACCAAAGCTCTAGATGTGGATGCAACATTGGGATTATAGGGCTGAAATGGTCTGTTGGCAGGAGGCCTTGCTTGATTCTGATTTACAGCTGGATTGGGTGGCCTTTGAGGCTGATATGGCTGCCTATTAGGTTGAGCTTGAGGCTGATACGAAGGTCTAAAACCTTGAGCTTGCTGTCTTTTGAGTGTAACCAGCTCATTACCTAAATTTTGCAGTTGCTTCATGACTTCTTGAAATTCATTTGAGGCACTAGAAGATGAAGTAGAAGCTTCACTTGAATTCTGATTTCTAGGAGTGGGAATAGGAGCTAAGACAGGTGTTTGACTAGTACTTGGGCTCTCTAAACTTGGATATAATGGCATTGGAGGCCTAGGAGCCAATTTACCAGCTTGAATAAGACAGTTTTCGGCTCTAATGGCAATGCTATAAGCAGCAGGTAAGGTTGTGCCTCCCATTGATTGAATTAACATAGAAATATCAGAATTCAAAGCTTTAAGATAGTATAGAAAAGCACCTTCTGCTGTTGGCCTGACTGCCACTGGAATCCTATCCCAAGACTTTTGAAATCTGAAGTTGAAGTCAGTCAGCTGCTCATTGGGAGCTCTCTTGATAGTTGTTAATTGTTCCAGTAGAGACAAATTGTCTCCCTTTTCCCCAAACTGCTCATGGAGAACTATGCATAACTGATTCCAATTTGTGATAGAACCAGCTGTAAGGCTCCTGAACCATTGCAATGCCTTCCCTTTGAATGATGATGCCAGCAATTTGACAGCCACATCCATTTCATTTATCTCATGGATTGCACAGACGTTAGCAATGTCTTTGACATGATCACCAGGAGTGGTATGATTTTCTCCAGTGAAAAATGGAATGTTCTTCAACGCTGCAATTGGAACTGGATTCTGTGCATTGAGGGCAAGTGGGCTGCTGCCAGTGAAATTGACAAAGGGATTTGCTGGTTGCGCCATTCTGATTGGTCGAAGGACTCTTGAATACTGAATGAAAGGCCGAGCAGGTGGAGGAGTTGAGAGAGTTCTGTTTGGTGGAGATGGAGACCTTTGAATCCTTCTTCCTCTTTGCCTTCTTCTTGGAGATAATTGCAGGTATTCAAACAACACTTCTTCTTCTCCAACTCTTGACCTTGTGATTCTTCTCATAAGCTTTCAGGCATGCACTGCTGAAACCAGTTGATCTTCCTCTTGGAGTCGCCAGATATGCGAATAATAGCTCTTTTCAAGCAAAAAAAATTGCAGCAGATGCATATCAACTTTTGTTGCAATAAAAATGAGACCTCTAGTCCCACCGGGCGTGCCAAAACTATTGATGCAAAATCACAGCACCCCTGGATGCAGATCAGGCTTCTAGGTTGATCACTCAGGCATCCAGTGTGATTGCACAACATGGAAACCTCTCTCCAAGCGTGGGACTTGTGAAACTGAGAGAGGAATCTCCAGATTAGAGGCTGGTTCCTCAAACTCCTCTGATTTAGATCTATATTTTGCAAAACTACAGAGGTTTAGATCCTAATCCTACTCTAACTTGCAAGGAGACAGGGGTAGAAGTGCAAAAATTGAAACTAACTAAAGATGGTGATGCACCAAAAGGAGTGGTGAAACATATTTTTCATGCAAATAAACACAGACCAAAGTTCACAACATAAAACATACACAGACTGATAAGGTGTAATTTAGTATCTGAAATGAAGCAAATAATACAAACAGAGGATTGAAAACCATTCACAGAGCTTGCATTATCATTTCCTAATGTCAAAACACGCATTACACCCTCAGAGAGGTAAAAGAAAACTGTTACAATCCTTGGAGAGGTCTGATCCTTGCTTCAGTCACTTGCTGGAGGTGAAAGAAGAAGTCTGCTATGCCCAAAAATGTTCCCCCCTTTGAAATGAGCCCAAAACTGGCTTTTACAGTGCAAGGGTCGAGCCCAGGGGACAGGAAACGTACAAAGGCATGGGAGCCCATTCTTTCTTGACTGCAGGTGCATTAAAATGGCATGGGGGACCTTACAAACCCATACCCTATCACTTTGACCGGATTACAGGAGAATGCGACCCATTCTGCATTAAATCTGGTCGCTGGAATGTCATTTCTGGCCATGAACACGTGTCAGAGCCGTTTCTCTATTTTCTCCCTCCAGACTGCACCAAAACGCAAGATTGACCCCAGAATCGTGTAGATAATTTCACCAGCTTTCTGTTGATATAAAGAACGTGCAAATCCGAGTTCTGGATCGAAAGTTATGGCGATCTGAAGATTTAGGGCACAAAACAGGTGAAAACGTGTTTTGAAATCTTTCCCGCGCTCTGCCACCTGGATGACACATGGCACGTGCTGATTGGACGAGCAATTCTCTCTCCTCTACCTTTCACGGGCCTTCCTTTTGAAATTTCCTTGTGGGCCCCTTAAACTTGGACACGTGGCGCTATTTCATTGGTTCGGGTCAGTGCTCGAAACCTCACCCTTTGACTTTTGGACTGCCTCCCTTGCGACACGTGTCGTGATCTGGTTGGTTCTCGGCCCTTTTCGGCTCTTTCGTGCCCTTTCCATGTCCCGGATGTCCCAGTGCGTCTGGGACAAAAACCTCTGATCCACCCGAAATGGGCTTCCTCGTCCCTCATTTGGGACGATGACATGTGGCATGTTTTGATTGGCTTTCGGCTCCTTTGGCGATCCGCGTCCCGCGCGTCCCAGATGTCCCATTTTGCCCCAGTGCTGAATTTCCCTATTTCGGCCGAATTGGCCAGTTCACGTCCTTTTGTCCCAAATATCCCAGTGCCTTTTGTCCAAATTCCGTTGCGAAGGTTTCCCCGATCCGGCCGAGTTCACGTCCTTTTGTCCCACTTGTGCCACATTGTTCTTGGACTGAAGTTCTCCATTTCAGCCGAATCGGCCGGTTCGCGTCCTTTGCGTACTCTTGTCCCAACTGTCCTGCTCAGCAGTTAGTCAAATTTTTTCTTTCTTTCGGCCGAACCGGCTTTCCGCGTCCCGCCGCGTACTTCTGGCCCAGATTGTCCCAAATTGCTTAGCGGGCCGCCTGGAGGCTTTTCGGCCGATCCGCGCCTTTCTGTCCCACACGTCCCTACTGTTGCAAGGACTAGGACTTAGCCATTTTTCACAATTTTTTCTGGCCCAAGCTTATTTCTCTGCAACTTTTCACATTTTCTCAGAGCTTGCTCCTTCCTTCTTTGGCCAGGGGAGTTAGAAAAATATCTGAGGGAACCTTAGAAACATGATTTTTTCCCCGAATCAATCCATTTGCCTGGGACTTGAGAATTCTGATGCATGTTATCAAATTAACCCTGGGGGTGAATTTAGATAACAATTTGGCGAGGTCAGCAGGGCATCTGCCTGCTAGATGAAAAGACCAGTTTCCTGAAGTAGTCCATTGGGCATGGAGTCATCAAATATTATTTTTAGAACCTTAACTGACTCAGAATGTGCAAGGAGGAAGATGGAATGTTACCTGATGAAAGCAAGGACATGCTAAACATCTTCATGGACAGCAAGTTGTGCCAAAGCACTTAGGGAAAACCAAACTATCCTACAGCAAAACAATGTGCACAAGCACTTGGAGGAAAGAAAATCTAATCTAATATTTACAGAGGTAGTGAACTTCCCTCTAGAAGCAACGCTTGAGATAGATTCCATTAACTGGAATCTGCAGTTCTTCACCATCCAATGAGGCCAATTGGAAAGCATTGCTGTTTTTTGCACTTTGTGACCATATATGGGCCACTCCAAATGGCATCAAATTTTGAATGCCTTCCCGGTTTTGCTCTATCCACATCCCATTTCAACACTAGATCTCCAACTTGAAAAGATCTATCTTTGGCCTTCCTATCAAAGGTCTTCTTGATCAAAGCTTGATCCTTTTCCATTGCTTGGGATGCCTAATTTCTGATCTCTTGCAGCTCCATCAACTCTGCATACCTCACCTCCATGGGCTCAAACTCTAGCAACTCCAGCTATTTCATGAGTTCCAATGTTGGCAACTCAAGTGACATAGGCAATATTTCCTCTCTTCCATAGACAAGCCTGAATGGAGAGTTACCTGTGGACCTTTTGGGAGTTATTCTATCAGCCCATAAGGCTGATTTCAGTTTGGTATGCCAAGACCTCTGATTCTCATCAAGAGTCCTCCTAATGATCCTCAACAGGTTCTTGTTTGTAGACTCGGCCTGGCCATTACCTTGAGGGTAATAGTTTGATGAAGTGCTTAGGTAAATACCATTCTTGACAGCCCACTCAGTCACCCTGGATCCAATGAATGCCAATGCATTATCAGAGATTATTGTGGCAGGTACACCAAATCTGGTTGTTATCTCCTCATAGAAGTCTAAGATGCTAGACTCATTTGCCTCTTTTAGTGCTACTACTTCTGTCCATTTGGTGAAGTAGTCTGTCGCTGTCAAAATCCATTTGTGCCCTTGGCTCGAATTGGGATTAATGGCTCCAATGAAGTCCAGTCCCCATTGCATGAATGGCTGGTCAACTGAGATTGGATGCAATGGGAGGGCTGTAAGTCTGTCTTTTCCTATGAAGAATGCACAATTCTTACACCTCTTGATCCATGCATAGCAATCACTGAAGATTTTAGGCCAATAATAACCAGCCTTCATGATTTTTAGAGCTGTCACTCTTGGTGCAAAATGGCCACCAGCTGGTCCACCATGAAACTCTTCCAACACCCTTTGAATCTGACCTGTGCTGATGCATCTCAGCAGCACTCCATTTACATCTTTTTTGAACAAAACTCCATCAACGATGGCGTACGGGACAGCCTGCAATCTGAAAATGTCTCCTTTGGGTCTTGCTCATCTCTGGAGGGCATAGGCCTGTTTATAGGAAGTGCATAATGCCTTGGGTCCAGCAAGGAGTCGGGGCAGCATTGTCTTCTTCTTGCCTGCCTCTCATCTTATGGCTGTCTTGAACTGTCAAAACAACCTCTTCTTCATTACATACTTCTTTTTGCTTCCCCAAAACCAGCTGCTCACACAATCCTTTCCCTCTTATCAGCTTGGTGATCTTGATCTCAATGTCATACTCCATGACACGGGTGATCCAACCTTCCCTCTTCTCATTCAAATCCTTGTTGAGGAGGAAGTCCTTAACCCCAGCATGTGAGACCAGCAACTGGACCTTGTTGTTTGAGACTAAATGCTTGAATTTCTTCAAGCTCCTGATTACTGCAAGCACATGTTTTTCAATAAAAGAGTACCTCACTTTGCAGTCATCAAGGCTTTGGCTGAAGAAGGGAATCGGCTGTTCATCATTATCTTTGTTCTGTTGTACCAGAATGGTAGAAATAGTGTCATCACCTCCAAATGCATAGAGGATGAAATCCTTGGAAAAGTCTGGGTTGATGAGAGTGGGTGCCTGGGAGATGGCTTCTTTGATTGCTTCAAAACTCTCCTTGCCTTCTGCCGTCCACTTGAAAGCCATGCTTTTCCTTAACATTTTGGTGATGGGCTTGACAAGGGCTGCAAAATCTGGGACAAACCTCCGAACAAAGTTTATCCTTCCCAGGAAACTCTGAAGGGCTTTCTTGTGGCTTGGCAATGGTAGTGCTCTTATGGCTGCAACCCTCTCTGGATCAATTGCTAATCCTTCCTTGGAGACAATATGGCCAAGGAGCTTCCCTTCATGTGCAAGAAAGATGCACTTCTTAGGATTCAAAGACACTCCAAACTTTCTACACCTCTGAAACACTAGCCTGAGGTGAAAGAGGTGGTCTGCTGCATTCTTTGAGAAGACAGTGATATCATCTAGGTATACCAGCACTATCTTGTTGATCAAGCCTTTGAATACCATATCCATAGCTCGCTGGAATGTTGCTCCGGCGTTCGACAGTCCAAATGGCATCTTCTTGTAAGCATATGTGCCCCATTTGGTTGTGAAGGCTGTCTTGAACTGGTCTTCCTCCTTCACCATAATCTGATTGAATCCTGAGTAACCATCAAGTAGTGAAAACCTTTCTGAACCAGCTACGACCTGCAATATTTGCTCCATGGAAGGGAGTGGATAATGGTCCTTGAGAGAGGCTCTATTCAAATCTCTGAAGTCAACACACAGCCTGATCTCTCCACTCTTCTTTCTGACTGGAACTAAGTTGGCAACCCAACTAGAATGCTTGATTGGGAATATGATTCTTGACTCAATCAGCTTGTCCAATTCTTTCCTCATGAGAGGTTCCATGTGTGGATTGACTGGTCTCTCTTTCTGCCTGACAGGCTTAGTATTTGGATCCAATTCGATGGTATGCTGAGCTAAGTTGGGATTGAAACCTTTCAAGTCTTCATAGCTCCAAGCAAACACGTCAGGGAACTCTTGACATAGCTGTATGAACTCACATCTTTCTTGCTCAGTTGTCATCTTTCCAATTTGCAATGGCTTGTTCTCTTCTACCAAGATGGATACCGAATCTTCTCTCTTGACCTGAATGTTTGCTTTCTCCTTTCTAAACTGATCATTGGGGTTAAAAATGGACTCCAAAGTGATAAGTCCCTTGGGCAGCTTGTCAGTTCTCAGCTGTATCACTTGGTCACCATATTGCTGTTCCAACTTTTCTTGATTCTTAGCTGAGAACTCAGCTTCTTCTTGCAAGAAATGGATGATTTGCTGGTCATTCTCAAATACTTTCCAACTGACATCGTTATCTGGCACTGAAGGCCTCACAATCACGTGGATGTTTGGCTGTACCTTGTCTTGTTGAATGTTTTCTACAATGTCAAAGGCTGCCCCAACTGCTGCAAGCCTGTCAGCAGCTTGATTCTCTTTCCTAGGAATGGCTTTGATGCCAAAACCCTCAAAATCTTCCATGAGGTCCCACACCCTGTTCTTGTAGCACCTGAGTAGATCATTTTTGGTAGCATGCTGTCCCTTGACCTGATTTACAATCAATTCACTGTCCCCAAAGACTTGCAAGTTCTTTATTTTTTTCTTGATTGCCCAATGCATCCCTTGCACCAAGGCTTCATATTCAGCAGTGTTATTGGAGCATGCAAATTGAAATCTAAAAGCTGAATAGTACTTTACTCCTTGAGGTGAAACAAGCACGGCTCCACCTCCTGCACCTTGTCTACTCCTTGATCCATCAAAAAACAGCTGCCATACCTCATTGTCATCCTTGTGGTTTGGCTTGGTGATGCTAGGAATAGGTTGACTTTCTTCGTGTATACAATAGACTCCTAGCTCAGATTCTTCTATTCCTTGATAAGGATCAAAAGCATGCACCTTGCTTGCCCAGTCATCAAGAGTTAGATCCGGGATGTTTCCAACTTTAGTGTCAGCTTCATCAGTGCTAGGGTGATCTTCTTGATCAAATGCCGAGCAATTGGCATTAATCTGACTTGGAGTGTAGGGCTCAATATGGAATTTTGCAATAGGTTCAGATCTGATTGTGGTCTTAGTTCCATATCTTGTCCTGAATAGCATGTGAGACCAATCAGCAGACAAATATCCCCCAATCTTGGCAGTGAAGTCCCTTGACAAACATAGGGCAAAGAGTGGTGGAAGGTCTATGACTGACACATCTTGTAAAACAACAACATTTGGACATGCGTGCAAGGTAAGACTCAAATTTCTAACCACTCCAACTGTTGCTATTGCTGTCCCATCCAACTGCACTACTCCCTTAGATGTTATTTCATACTGGAGCCCTAACTGATCAGCTATCTGTTTAGGCATTACTGAGCTACTTGCCCCGGAGTCTATCATGCAATTGTGCACTAGCTGATTTCCAATGATTAACGAAACATAGAAAGGAGGGGGTTTCAACATCTTACCTTGTTGTCCTCCATGATTTCCTTCAGATTGGGCAGCATTTGTAAGCACTTTGTCTTGCATCTGCTGATTCGAAGCTGGCCAGTCCTTCATGGCAGCTTGCAGCAGATCTCTTTGGCCTGGGATAGATAGGGATTCCCACATAGATATATTGACGTTTGTTTTCTTCATCTGATCAATGATACTGAATGGAGATGAAGTACCCTTTTGTTGTCCCTTGGTTTGCACATTCACCTCTTGTACGTGGGCAGCAACAGCTGGCATTTGAGTTGGCCTAGAGGCTGTTCTTGGCTGCCCTTGTGCATTTGAAACTGGGTTTTGCTTGCCAATCATTTGAGGAGCCATGGAAGGTTGTGGATTGGCTGGGGCTAATGGTTGTTCTTCACCCAAATTTCTCCTTTTTGACCTTGTGTTGGCTGCAACACCTTGAGAAACTGCCTGATTCATGCCACAGAAATCCTCTGCTTGCCAATTTACCAATGTGGTGTCATTTGGGGCTGATTGCTGTTGGAATGTTTCTTGCTGAGGTGCTTCATGCTGCTGATCTCCTTCGTGGCTGGGCTCTTGCGACCCACCGACGGTTTGCACCATCAGGGCCTGATTTAATGCACCATTAAAGCACATTGATTGGTTATGTGGCTGACTACACGGGAAACACCAATCATATTCCTGGGCCATGTTATTTTGCACCGGTACCAAGAGCTCTAGATGTGGATGCAACATTGGGATTATAGGGCTGAAATGGTCTGTTGGCAGGAGGCCTTGCTTGATTCTGATTTACAGCTGGATTGGGTGGCCTTTGAGGCTGATATGGCTGCCTATTAGGTTGAGCTTGAGGCTGATACGAAGGTCTAAAACCTTGAGCTTGCTGTCTTTTGAGTGTAACCAGCTCATTACCTAAATTTTGCAGTTGCTTCATGACTTCTTGAAGTTCATTTGAGGCACTAGAAGATGAAGTAGAAGCTTCACTTGAATTCTGATTTCTAGGAGTGGGAATAGGAGCTAGGACAGGTGCTTGACTAGTACTTGGGCTCTCTAAACTTGGATATAATGGCATTGGAGGCCTAGGAGCCAATTTACCAGCTTGGATAAGATAGTTTTCGGCTCTAATGGCAATGCTATAAGCAGCAGGTAAGGTTGTGCCTCCCATAGATTGAATTAACATAGAAATATCAGAATTCAAAGCTTTAAGATAGTATAGAAAAGCACCTTCTGCTGTTGGCCTGACTGCCACTGGAATCCTATCCCAAGACCTTTGAAATCTGAAGTTGAAATCAGTCAGCTGCTCGTTGGGGGCTCTCTTGATAGTTGTCAATTGTTCTAGTAGAGACAAATTGTCTCCCTTTTCTCCAAACTGCTCATGGAGAACTATGCATAACTGATTCCAATTTGTGATAGAACCAGCTGTCAAGGCTCCTGAACCATTGCAATGCCTTCCCTTTGAACGATGATGCCAGCAGTTTGACAGCCACATCCATTTCATTTATCTCATGGATTGCACAGACGTTAGCAATGTCTTTGACATGATCACCAGGAGTGGTATGATTTTCTCTCAGTAAAAAATGGAATGTTCTTCAATGCTGCAATTGGAACTGGATTCTGTGCATTGAGGGCAAGTGGGCTGCTGCCAGTGAAATTGACAAAGGGATTTAGTGGTTGCGCCATTCTGATTAGCCTGAGAACCCTTGTTGATGCGAGAAAAGGTCTACCAGGTGGAGGTGTAGACAAAGTTCTATTAGGTGGAGACGCAGATCTTTGAGCTCTTCTTCCCCTTCTTTCTCTGCCTGGAGATAGATGTAGATAAACAAACAATCCTTCCTCCCTAGTTCTTGATCTGGTCTGTATTCTTCTCATAAATTTACCAGGCTTGGACTGCTGAAACCAGTGGATTATGCCTCTTTTGGAGTCGCCAGATGTGCGATTTTAAAGCTCCTTCAAAGCTAGAACTCGATAATGCAACAAGTGCACATCGCACTCTTGTTGTAATGAAAGTGAAGACCTCTAACGTCCCACCGGGCGTGCCAAAACTGTTGTTGCAGACTCACAGCACCCCTGGATGCAGATCAGGCTTCTAGGTTGATCACTCAGGCATCCAGTGTGATTGCACAACATGGAAACCTCTCTCCAAGCGTGGGGACTTGTGAAACTGAGAGAGGAATCTCCAGATTAGAGGCTGGTTCCTCAAACTCCTCTGATTTAGATCTATATTTTGTAAAACTACAGAGGTTTAGATCCTAATCCTACTCTAACTTGCAAGGAGACAGGGGTAGAAGTGCAAAAATTGAAACTAACTAAAGATGGTGATGCACCAAAAGGAGTGGTGAAACATATTTGTCATGCAAATAAACACAGACCAAAGTTCACAACATAAAACATACACAGACTGATAAGGTGTAATTTAGTATCTGAAATGAAGCAAATAATACAAACAGAGGAGTGAAAACCATTCACAGAGCTTGCATTATCATTTCCTGTGTCAAAACACGCATTACACCCTCAGAGAGGTAAAAGAAAACTGTTACAATCTTTGGAGAGGTCTGATCCTTGCTTCAGTCACTTGCTGGAGCTGAAAGAAGAAGTTGCTATGTCCAAAAAATGTTCCCCCCTTTGAAATGAGCCAAAACTGGCTTTTACAGTGCAAGGGTCGAGCCCAGGGGACAAGAAACGTACAAAAAACATGAGAGCCCATCCCTCCTTGAATGTAGGTGCATTAAAACAGCATGGGGACCTTACAAACCCATACCCTGTCATTTTGACCGAAATACAGTAGAAGGCGACCCATTCTGCATTAAATCTGGTCGCTGGAATGTCACCTCTGGCCATGAACACGCGTCAGAGCCGTTTCTCGATTTTCTCCCTCCAGACTGCACCAAAACTTGCAAGATTGACCCCAGAATCGTGTAGATAATTTCACCAGCTTTCCGTTGATATAAAGAACGTGCAAATCTGAGTTCTGGATCGAAAGTTATGGAGATCTGAAGATTTAGGGCACAAAACAGGCGAAAACGGATGTTTTGAAATCTTTCCCGCGCTCTGCCACCTGGATGACACGTGGCACGTGCTGATTGGATGATGCAATTCTCTCTCCTCTGCCTTTCGCGGGCTTTCCTTTTTGAAATTTCCTTGTGGGCCCCTTAAACTTGGACACGTGGCGCTATTTCATTGGTTCGGGTCAGTGCTCGAAACCTCGCCCTTTGACTTTTGGACTGACCTCCCTTGCGACACGTGTCGTGATCTGGTTGGTTCTCAGCCCTTTCGGCTCTTTCGCGTCCACCACATGTCCCGTACTGTCCAGTGCTGTCTGGGACAAAAACCTTTAGATCCTTACCCGAAATGGGTTTCCTTGACCCTTATCTCCCTTGATGACACATGTCATCTTTTGATTGGTCCGCGGGCTCCTTCGGTCTTTCGCGCCTTTCGCGTCTTTTTGTCCCACATCTGTCCGAACTGCTGGGACAAATTCCTCCAGTTCGGACCCGATATCGGCTCGGTTCACGTCAAAAATGGGCTTCCTTGTCCCTTTTCTGCCTAGATGACAAATGTTAGCTCTTAGCTTTTTCGGCCGAACCAGCCGGTTCGCGTTCCTTTGCGGACCAGACTGTCCCATTTGCTTCCGGACTGTTTGTTCTCCTGTTTCGGCCGAACCGGCCGGTTCGCGTCCTTCGCGTACTCTTGTCCCGAACTGTCCCGCTCAGCAGTTAGTCATTTTTTCTCCTTCGGCCGGAACCGGCTTTCCGCGTCCCTTCGCGTACTTCTGGCCCTGATTGTCCCAAATGCTTAGCGGGCCGCCTGGAGGCTTTTCGGCCGATCCGCGCCTTTCTGTCCCACACGTCCCTACTGTTGCAAGGACTAGGACTTAGTCATTTTTCATGATTTTTCCTGGCCCAAGCTTGTTCTCTGCAACTTTTCACATTTTCTCAGAGCTTGCTCCTTCAACTTCTTCGGCCAGGGGAGTTAGAAAAATATCTGAGGGAACCTTAGAAACATGATTTTTTCCCCGAATCAATCCATTTGCCTGGGACTTGAGAATTCTGATGCATGTTATCAAATTAACCCTGGGGGTGAATTTAGATAACAGGTTCATCTTTTGTGCCTATATTTACCTTTGTTGTCTTCATAGGTTCATGATATGTGCACGAATCTACATCTGCATTGGCTAACACTTCACGTGTTCCATGTGAATGATCCACTTCCAAGTGCTCAACTTTCTCATCATCAATTATGTAAACCATCTTCCCCTTGTCTTTTTCCAAAGAAGCGCACTCAAGTAGTATGATATCATCTTCTACATCCTCAAAACGTGCCCCTGTCTCTGTCTCACCAAATAGTTCCTGAATAAGTTCTTCCACTTTCCCACTGTCTCTCATGGTTAAGCGCTTGATAACACTTAAAGCTTTGTTCACTAGTGGTGTAGATGAAAAGAATTCAAAAGTTTAGATCATCCCTATAGTCAAATTTTTCCAATTGCCAGTGTCGCGATGTAATTCAGCATATACATACCAAGCACGCGCGAAACCTTGTAGAGTAGAATAAAACTTATGCACCCAAAGTGAGGGTGGTAATACTTCCTATCTTATTATCCAGAGTCTCTCACACTGCTAGATATGATGCTAAGCAGGTTGATTTCCACGATAAGAGAAAAATTTGTAGGTGCATTACTTCGTAAAAACCCGGTTGATAAGGTGGTCCCAATATTTCCCCAGTCTAAGAGATTATCCCTGTGGACCACCCACCAACGCGTTGTTGTCCCACCCAAAGTATATGATAGCATATCTCATCATTTAAGCATGTCAGCCTAGTTTACTTCCATGGCCTATAAGAATCAAATCAAATCTTTAGATCCAGTATAGCGGGGTACTAAGCGATGTATACACCGGACAAAGTGAAAACCCTTTTTGCAAGCAACCGTGCGCTTAACTTCATGCCTGACCAGTTCATAAGTTCCATGAGCCCAATCATCACAAGCAATACTAGTAGTATCTCTGATTGATTGAGAATATTCCCAATGAAAGATTCCTTCCTTAGATGGCTCATTGACCTTTTAGTCCCGAATAGCGCGTATATAGATTCTATTCAAGTCCTCTTCGCTTAAAGGTTCCACATATGGTATGGATTTCCCATATTTCAACGGTATTATGACCCTTTCCTCCTTGTTCTCGAAGCTGATATACCCCTTGTAAAACCTCAAATCATCATTGTTTTCATAACACCAAGGGCACCCAAGCAAAGCTAGGAAGCTATCTACTTCCACAAGTGCTAACACTTCGAAGTCTCTTGTGAACTTGACCCCTTGTATAGTGATAGATGCACCCTTCAAAACTCCTATAGGAGTAGCTTTTGTTCTATTTGACATGAACAATACATTAGATGATGGCTACAATGGGGGTATCCCCATTTGTACCCATACATCCAATGTAAGTACATTCACCTTCACACCTGTGTCAATCAAAATATTACACAACAGCCACCCGTCCACAACAGCATTCAAAGTGATCTCCTTATCGTAATCAATGCTATCAGGGGATGATTCACATGAAGTATTTGTCTTCTAGTCTCAGTTCCCATGCACAGAGTATTCCCCTTCAACCAATTTCCTAATAAAGGAATAATATTCTCCTGGCGCAACATCCTACATACCTCTCTGATGTCGTCAATATCAGACGGGGCCTTTTCTGTATCCTTATGCTCCAACTTCCGAGACTGATCTTTCAAACCCTATAGTTCACCTTGAAGGCTTCTAAGGACCTCCATAGTTTCCTAATAGACTTCTTTCTGATGAGCTGGATCTGGATACCTAGCATGCAAAACCTCCTCCCTAGTGACTGTCAGCTTCTGTTGCAAAACCTCTCTTGCGCGTGTTGCCTCAGCTTGTGTGGTTATCTTGACTGTTACTGGATCAGTTTCTGGTGTTAACTTAGGCATCCACTGATCCCCTATTGTGAGCTAGATTCTAACCATCCCTGCACCTTTGCTTTCTTGTTTTTTCTACTTACTGAGATGCTCATACAAGTTTGGACACTCTTCATAACTATGCCCCTTTCCACAAAATGAACAGGAAATATTCTATGGGCATTCGCGCCTATAATGGTTAGGTGAGCCACATGTATAGAAAGTTCCTCAAGGGAAGTCACTCCTTCCTCCACCTCAGCCTCGTCCTCCATATCCACCTCGATATCCTCATCCTCTTTCACGAACCCCTTCAAACCTTCCGTCATTCCTGTCATAAAATGTTTGATTATAATCTTTATCCTAATGCTCATTCTTTCATTTAGAACTATCAGCCACACTCGCATGTCACACCCCAATATCAATGGCATCATAGATATGGCCAATCAGTCTACAATCTTCAGTATCATGAGTCGTGAACCTATAAATTTTACAAAAGGAGGATACATTCTTCCTGATCGCGTGTTGTAGTAGGGGGAAGTGACTAGCATCATGATTCAAATGGTAAATCTCATAGTCTAACAACAGCGAACGTATAGTTCTGTGAGGGAAACTATCCTTAGTGTGGCCTTCTACTTCACAATCTATACACCAGATTCCTGAGCACGTATCATGAGCTGAGTTTCCTGATAGTTTCTCTAACTGCTTCGCCATAGCTGCTATTTGAGCCTCCAGGAATGGACTAACTCTAGTGTCAATACTCTCAACTGCTTCAGCGTGTAAAACTACTTCCAATGCTTTGTGCAGGTCGGTATAAGTCTTATGCAATAGTGCTCTTCAAAATGGAGTAATTAATCACCTAAGAAACCATTGTGCATGCTGACTTGCATGAATGTTATACGAGAGTTTGGATATAATCATTTTAAAATGGGAATCATACTCACATACACTTTCAATAGTGCCTTGCTTTATATCCTTGAGTGCGCTTATACTCTTTTACTCAAACTTTGGGATATGGAACTCTTTCAAGAAAGCATCTTTCAATGCTGCATAGTCAATACAAGTTTTATTGGGGTTAAACTTCCTATACCAGCTATGCGCACGTGCCTGTAATGTAGTAGAAAATTGACTTGCCTTGCACTCAGAAGCTGTGATACCTTTCATGCACCACAATATTTCACACATATGAACATGTTCTGCAGCATCCTTGATACCTCTATACTCTGGGACATGAAGGGATATCTCCATATAAATATTTTGGGGTTGCTGCGAGCCTTGACCACCCGACCCAGAACCTCCTTGGTTTCCTCTTAATCCAAAACCACCCGAATCACCAAAACTAGAACTGCTAATACCACTCGATCCTCCTCCAGAATTTGGAATAGGGCCCATGGATGCACTCCCCTATGTCCTGACAGTGATACTATATTAGACCCCTACAGTCTGTGAAGTAGTCTCAGTTCCAGAGGTGAATCCCACACTCGGCATGCCCATATTCTGTGCAAATGATGAGCCTGAAAATGTTACCCCCAAAGAATAATGAAGTTTTTTGTGCTGCCATTGATGTACTTGTTGTCTGAATTATTTCTACTCTTTCACTTCCTAAATGAAAACTTTGCTTACCTGTTGTACTAGATACTGGAAAACCAAGTGCAAGGGCTAGGTCAGTAGGTTGGCTTAGATTCGCATCTATAGCCCAGGTCATATTTACTTGCACGCTTCCATGTGAGGCCGAAGAGGGTTCTCTGTCATGCTTTCCTAGATGGGGGAGTTCCTGATGCTCTTGCTCTTCTTCCTCCCCATGAGCCTCAAATCCTTCACGAGCCATCTCTCTCCACAACACCATCCGTTCTGTAATTTCTTGTTTCTTGCATAATTCCCTCTCACGCGCCTCATCATGCTTCAGCCTCCTCTCTTCCCTCTACCGTGTTGCCACTAGGTCTGCCATCTTTCACCAATCCTATTCCTACCCCCACGCGTGGAGATTTTTTTCTTTCAATAGGTTTATCTTCCAAGTTCAATGTTACCATCAGTATTTTGATTGCCAATGGAATACCTTGTAAATACGTCCCTCTAGGATACCATAGGAACTGGAACTCCGCTACCTCTGGGAAAAAATAAGTTGAAATTGAATACTCCAGAATATAGTTGTTTAGAACATTGTGAAACCAGGTATCTACCGCACGATTCCAACTCAGGTCAGCATCATATAGTGTTTGAAATTCCTCCTATGTCCAAACAAGTGTGTGATACCTCCAATTCCACTTAGATGCATATGCAGTCAATCATTCATATAATTCTACTAGAAAGATAGCAAAGAAGCTCTCGTATAAATTGTCATACAGATTCTTCTCTACCCAAGTGCGTGCACTAAATCCGGATCCAGTGTCAAACCTCCATGCATATTCTTCCTCCAGATCATGAATCCACTCTTCAATGCTCACCAAAGTTAGCCGGTATGTCTTCATCACGAACCATTTTGAAATAACTGAAAAAGTGGTCCCGACAACGGAACTAATGATGTAGCCTAGAATTCTCAACTAACACCTAGTCGCGTTGGCACATCACCTTGCCTAGGCTGAGCAGTCACCCGAAGCACGCAAAGGTACCAAGTCTCTCTTTAGGTTTGTTGTAGTAGAATGGTAGCATCATGAAGTAGTATAAAAAACATATATTTAGAAACTAATCCATCTATACATTGTTACATCGTACCAGATCTATAAGCACTTAAATATAAATCATCATGATAACAATAGTATATAATGAAAAACATATCAGACACTGTTGTTTGGCTAATGTTCTTCATATATTCATTGTACCAACAGTACAAAAGCTTCATACAATACCAAACATGCGAGCATAGATCTATTATAATCATCAGTCTCATGCACTCATATATCTCTAACCCTTTAAAGTATGTGTCTCTGTATATCTCTTACTAAGTAATTCATTACATATATATAGGGTGGGGGACTAGCCCTTCACCGCTTAACTCTACCAAAATAGGTCACATGCTAATAATAGCCACTGTGCCTTTTACAACTATAGCCATACATGCGAGTATTATCTATAGATTGCTGATAGTTAACTATAGTGGTGGATCTATTCTTAGCTTATGTCCATACAAGAGTGATTGAACATGCTCTTTGAAATCTCCACGAAGAGTGGCGCACAAGTCTCGGCATTTCTTTGTGTGCTCCACATGCCAACCTCTAAAAAATAGCCCTGATCTCCAAAATTGGCTAAGTCCTAAAAGTCTGACTCTACCCCTCTGCGATCGACGCCTTCCTATACCTTCGCGTCTTTGCTCATGTCCTGTTCTCCTGCGCGGACTCTGTGTGTGAGTTATACTAAGTGTTTTCTCTAATCAACATTGACATGAGAAAGGGGGTTTAGATGTTACTTGTATGTAGGAAGAGGGTTCTCCATTGATGCATTTCCCTAAGTCTATGCCCCATCTCTGGGTAGGGGAAAGAGAGTAAACTAATAATTCTGGGAAGTTTTCTACGAGAAAGATGATCAATGCAGGAATATTTCTTAGGATGCTAGTATAATAGAAGACTAATCAATGTGGGAAGAATTTTCTACCATGATATAAGAGAGAATTCATCCTTCAAAGGTATGGTCTACTTTATACATTTATGATTTCTATGGAAACAATTACATATATAATAGTCATCCTTCGAGGGATCGGTATATTTAATTGATTTGATTTTTTTCACATTAATAGTTGTCCTTTGAGGGAGCAATATGTTTTTGATAACTTTTAATTTTTGATAGGATCATCCATGAATTTTGAATTTCACATGGGGAAGAGCTAGGAATAGCTAGGTAGACCACTTAAGAGGGGGACAATGAATGTACAAGTGACACCCTTAGACCCTTAACATGGTTCCACTAGGTAAATAACATGGTGATGGATGTAATGATTGTGGACTTCACACCAAAAAATAAGAACCTATCCATAAGGAAAATGCTATGGAAATAGTTGTGGTGCCCATATTTAAGGTCAAGTCTAGGAAAGTGATTGTAGACCACACAGTTCCAAATCATTACAATGATAGATAGAAGAAGTTAATGATGGAGGAATTATCTAAGAATATGACTAAGTTCTCATTGGTAGATATGCTAATAATAGAATGGTTGCAAGTGCAATGCGTTAAGTTGTTCCACTTCTAGTTTACCATCAAGAGAGGCCAAACGATATGCTCCCAATCCATACTTATGTGTGATAACATAAGGTTTTATCCAGCTGGGGTAAACTTTCCATGTTGGCTCCTTTCTAGAGTAGTAACATTCTAATTTTCTTTAAGGATGAGGTTGCTGACATTAAATTTGTGTTCTTTGAGGTGCTTATTATAAGCACACTTGATACGCCTTGATAAACATGATGATTCTCAAGAGCAAGAAGGATGTGTTTTTCTAACAATTCGAGTTGTGTTAGATGCTCATGGTGATAATCTTCATCAAAAATGAAGTCACGAAGAGACACGTGCAAGGATGGAATTTTAACTTCGAGGGGAAGAATGGCTTCAGAACCATAAATGAGAGAGAATGCATAAGCATCGGTGGAAGTATGAATGCTAGTCCAATAAGCCCAAAGATCAAAAGGAATGTGAAGATTCCAATTATGACTTGATCAATCAAAATTCTTGGCAAGAATGTTACGAAGAGTTTTGTTAGTTGCTTCGGATTGGTCGTTAGCTTGAGGATAATAAGGAGAAGAGGAGCTAAGCTTGATATTGAATGCACGTAAAACTTCTTGATGTATTTGTTTTTGAAGGACTTTTCATTTTCCGTGATGATTTTGTGAGGAACACCGAAGCATCAAATGATATGTTGATAGATGAAGTTAATAATTGGATTAGCTTTGGTAGAGGGTGAGTGGAATTTCTTTCACACACTTGGTGAAATAATCTGTAGCAGTGACGATAGAATGATGTTTTTGTGAGGAATGAGGACTGATGATACCGATGAGATCAAGGCTCCATTGCGAGAAGGGACAAAGTTCCTGAGCTGGCTATAATTCTTGGCTAGGAATGTGGATAATATTGGAATTCTACTGATATTTGACACATTTATTAACATATTTTCAGTAGTCATGATTGAGAGAAAGCCAATAATAACCCATGCAAAGGATGTGTTTGGAAACTACCAAACCATTAAAGTTTCCACCACAAATGTCATTGTGGACTGGATAGTGAAAGAAGAGTCATGGGACTTAAGGCATCGGAGGAGAATATCATCAAATCCATGCTTATAAATTATGCCTCCAAGAATAGCATAGCAGTTTAGCATGTTGAAGAAATAAACTCCTACCATTTTTAGATAAATTAGAGGGGATGATGGATTTGGATAGATAATCAAAGATCTAAGAGTACCAAAGATCTGACGTACTAGATTCAACAAGTTGAACATGGGATAACTCATGAGACGGTCGATTGCAATGATGAACAACAACAGAAAGTTTGGATTCATTTGTTTTTCCATGGGATGAGAGATACAAGACAAGCCATTATATCAGCAAAATAATTGGATGATCGAGGAATGGCTTAGATAGTGTAATAATAAAAGTCCTTAAGAAGGATAAGGATAATGTCTCTATATTTCTGAAGGATGTCATTTTTACACTGATATTTTCATGTAGCCTATTTGATGATAAGCTCATAATCCACATGAATGTCAAGGATTTTAACACCCAAAAAGGTGAGAGTTTCAAGGCCTAAGATAAGGGCTTCATGCTCCATTTTATTTGTACATTCAAAATTGATATTTTTAGTGATGAGAATATGATTATCCCAATGAGGAATTATAATGACACCAGTGCCTCCCCTTGCTGAAACTTAGAGCTGTTAAAAAATTGAGTCATCCTAAGGGTAGAATACTCATGGTGAAAGTGGTTAATGGATTCATCTAGAAACTGCTCATGAGGAAGATGAGAACTAGGAAGAGGGGCTTCAGCTACTTGGTCTGTGATAACTTGGTGCTTAATATATTTTTGAGAAATAAACTTGGTCATGAGCATGAGCCATTGAGTGATGTGATTGTTTTGATATGGCTTAGAATGCATAATTTTGAGAAGATGAAAGCTAGTGATGACATAAGTCTTTTGATAGAGAAGATAATGTTGAAGCTTATAAGTGGTAAAGAAGAGGGTGCAATACAACTTTTCATCTTCAATGTAATGAGTTTCATAGTTTTGAAGGGTACAACTAATGTAATAAATAGGTTTCTCATAACCTTGATCATAACGATGTGTTAACATGGCCCCTAGAGCATGATCAGCGACAGAGACATATAGATAAAATGGATCCCCCTCATGTGGAGGTGTAAGCACTGGAGGGGATATGAGATACTACTTAAGGTTATCAAAATATTTTCTGGAAGCTATCATCCCAATTGAAGTATGTGTCTTTATGAAGAAGATGATGAAAGAGTTAGCAACGTTCTGAAAGTTGTGAGATGAAGTAGTGAACTGATTAAAGTTGGCCATGGAGACTAAGAATTTTCCTAAGATTGGAAGGAGGAGGAATCTCAAGGATATCCTTGATTTTTGTGGGATCAACTTTAATACCCCTAATGGACATGATAAATCTGAGGAGCTTGTCAGTTAGAACTTCAAATACACACTTAGGTGGATTAAGACGAAGGTTAAAACAAATTAGATGCTTGAAAAGGACTTTGAGGACAGTGAGATGATCAGATCAATGTTTAGATTTACCCAAAATATCATCAACATAGTCCTTGTTTATTTAATGGATGAAGTCATAAAATATGTAAGTCATGGCCAATTGATAGGTAGCTTTGGCATATTTTAGACCGAAGGACATGACATGATATCAATAGGTCCCCCAAGGGATGATGAAAGAACTCTTATGTTGGTCTTCTGGTGTGATGAGAATCTAGTTATAACCAAAGAAACCATCCATAATATAAAGCATCTCATGACCTATGGTAAGATCCACAAGTTGATCAATGTTAGGAAGTGGGAAGTTGTCTTTAGGGAAGGAAAGATTTAGATCGCAAAATTTTATACATATACAAATCTTTCAATATGCTTTAGCAATGGGTACGATATTAGAGACCCATTAGGGATAATCAATGGGGATGATGAAGTTAGCAGAGAGAAGGCATTCTATTTCCTCTTTGACAGGGAGGGATACTTAAGGATGCATGCGGTGAAGCTTCTACTTGACCAGATTGGCATTGGGAAATGTGATGATACTATGGATGATGATAAAGGGATCGAGGCGTGACATGTCAGAGTATGACCATGAAAATTCTTGAGTGTGATGAGAGAGAGGAAGGAGGTGAAGTAATTAAGCTCTTTTGGATCAAGGGATTGACCCACTTTGAGAATGTGATGCTTGTGGGGAGTCCCAATGTTGATGTCGATGGTGGATTCATTAATAAGATTTGGCAAATCAAATGGCAAGGTCTTATGAAGATAAGAATTATCTACACCCATGTGGGAAAGAATGGCATCATCATCATTAGCGTAATGAATAATGTCAATGGTAGAAGAATACTCTTCTATCATTTTGAAATGACGAAGGGGAAATGACCTTGTTTGATTTTCACACTAACAAGTGACCAATCCCAAGTTGATGGTGGAGACTAAAAAAAGCTAGAAGAGATGGACATGATATCATCCATATCCATAACCTCATGGGATGGAGAAGATGTAGGATCAATTTCTATAAGCATCATAGATGGTGGAATGGGATCAGCGGGGTTTCTTTTGATAACCTAATCTAAATTTTTCATGAGGTTTGTGGCATTTATTGATAAAAAGGTCATGTGCACCATTCTCATAACGTCCCATACAAAATACCTTTCATGCACAATGGTGAAGATATGTGTGGGCGAAATATGGTTTTTTGATGAATCCGTATCCATCAGTATATGGTTTGGTGTGAGGATGATAATTGATGTGAGAAAATGGGAATCGACACCACCATATATGAGAGTGGTACGAAGATGAGGTGGGTCGAAAGGAATGATATCCCTGATGTTAGGTTGATACATTGGAGATTTTTTGGGTCTATCAAGGTGAGGATGCATGGGGAAGGTGTTAATCATGATAATGTGATATTCCCCCAGCGTAAGTTTGTCCATAACCTTGTCTAAAGAATCATCGGTGGGAAGCTTGGATGAAGAGATGGATGAACTAGTGGATGGTTGATATAGATCATTTTTGGGAATGATGACATCGTTAGGTCAATCATTCATGTTGCATGCTTAGAAGGGAGGGGCATCATAGGAAGTTTCAAGATTTTTCCCTCGTGTTCATATTTGATGCAACAATGATGTGTGGAAGGGACACAGTGCATGGCACAAATTCAAGGTTGTCTCAAAAAGGATAATGTATTAAAACTCCCCTTTTATGATATAGAAGAATTCATGGAGGAGCTTCTCACCAATGCTGATAGGAAGGACAAATGTCCCTAAGGTGGGAGTGATAGCATCATTGAATGTATGAAGGATCGTGGGTGTTTGGGCAATATTGGATTTAGGGATCTTGAGCTGTTCAAAATTATGTGATGGAATGATGTTGATACTTGCACCATTATCAATCATGGATCGTCAAATAAATGTGTCATTGATTCTAACCATGATGAAAAGGGGTATTTCATGTTCCTCATGTGGAATTTCTGGGATCTTGGCATCATCAAAAGAGATGAAATTTGAAGCCGCAAGTGCTCCCATGAGAGATGCAAAAGGGCAAGTCTCATCACTAGATGTTAGCATTTATTTTAAATATGTATTGAGAGTCTTCCTATGATTAGGAGAGCTTTGAATGAGCTCATAATTTGACATCTTAACTAGGGCCTTATGAAGTTTTTTAACAATAATTTGTTTGATAGGCAAGGGGGCAACTAAGATAGAAGCCTTAAGTTTTCATGAAGATGTGGATGAAGAGTAAGTGGGCTCACTAGAAGGAGTGGTGATCATAACATTAGGTTTTTAATGGGGGTATAGATGAGGTAAGCTCCTTAGGAGGATGGATAGCAATGAATGTCTTTGATTTTTATTTGGTTACTGGTTTAGAGTCATGTGGACTAAATCGAGTGGATATCCGAACATAATTGATGAGTAAAGGAGGACCATACTTAGAAGAATATTCGGTTGGTGGTGGGAAGGCAACAATATTCCATGATGAATGAGGTGACTTATGTGTTTTTTTAGAAGAAACGGATGATGTAGATGTTGAAGTGGTCATGGATGAGGAGGTGGAAGGAGGAATTTGATTTGTTTCAAGAACAAGGTCATCCTCCTCAATAAGTTTGTGGAAAATTGTTTGCACTTCTTTATAATTTTTTGTATCATGTCCAAGGGTGCGATGATAAGCACAAAATAGGTTGGGTTCAAACCATTATGGATCCTTACTATGTGGATCAAAGGCCTTAATAGGAGGGAGTGTGTGGTAGAATTTTGAAGCAAGTATTGAAGGACCTCTACATATGATTTGACTAAAGTATTGAGAGGTTCCTTGTCTTTTTTAGAAGTTTTGTAAGTCTTAGATTCAGGTTTAGATTTAGAAGAAGGGATAAAAAATTTTGATTTAGGTGCCTAAGATGATTTGGATGTTGAAGGTTAAGTCTTATCATTTCAAGGTTTTGGTGTCTTTGATTCAAATTTAGTGAAGGTCGATGTTCTAGAAGAATGATTAAATTTTAGAGAAATGTTGGATGGTTTTTATTTGGATTGATTTATTAGTTGTGATGTCTTGGTTGAAGGGGTTTTCCCTAGGAGAGATGGAGGTGGTCCTAGGATAGATGATGTGGCACTAGGTTGTTTGATCTTAGAAGGAAGGATGTCTATCTTTTTATGAGGACGTGAAAGGGACCTTTGAGGAAGCATGCTAAGGGTCTTAGATTTTGATTGTGAAGAAGTTCCCTTGGGAGGAATGACGATGATATCGACTGGAGGGTCTGAAGGTTTTGTTTTTGAGGTTGATATTGGTGGTGGGAGTAACTTGTGCTTGATGAGATCTAAAGAATGTGTATATTAGATTGATGTGGAAGTTTCTGAATTTATATATGAGATGGGGTCATCACTTGAAGTTATCGCAAGTTGGAGTGCTTTCAAAAACTATTCAAATGATGAGAGAAATGTTGGAGGAGAGGATGGTGCTGATGTGGTGACAATAGTCGATGTGATTAGTGTAGGTAGAAGTGTAGAAACAGAAATTGGGATAGGTATTTGGGATAGGTATTAAGGATGGTTCCAATATAATAGGTGGGTGTGGAATACATGTGAGTGAAGCAATCAAGTCCGATGAAGTGGATATGACACGTGATGAACTAGATGTAGGTGTATAATAAATGGTAGGTGTTGAGATAGATGTGGATATTATTGGTGTAGATATGGGGATAGGTGTTGGTGGAATTGTAGATATAGGGATAATGTCTAAAGAAGGGGTAAATGTAATAGTTGGTAAAGTTGGTGGAGTTTTTGATGGTATAAGATCTTGGCCAATGGTGTTCGTAGTGGTTGGATAGGCTTGTTGATAGGCTTGTGAATGAGTGGGTGTTTGAGGGTTTTCTTGATGAGGATGAATGTAGTTCATTGGTTGAGATTGTATAGGTTGTTGAAATGGTTGATGTTAAGAAATAGGAATGTGATGTGACTGTTGAGATTGGGTTGGTTGTTGATAAATGGGGATATGGACTTGTTGAGGTATATGATGAGTGGGGATATGAGTGATGATAGGTTGGGATTGTTGTGGAGGTGGATTAGATACTATGTAATAAAAAAACTCGCAAGAGGAGGTTAATGAGTGTAAGTAGAATTTGTTAGGTGAGCTTGGGAAGTGATGACATTTGCATGAATGTGTGTGGTGAGGGGAAATGAATTATTATGTTGTTCGGATATAAGTGGTAATGTTTGGGTTTGTTGAAAGATTTGATGGGGACACTAGTGATGATAGTAGATGAAGAAGTTATAGGAATGGAAGAAGTGATAGTTGTATGGATGGGAGGTAGGTTAGGAGGAATGGGTGTAACTAATTGAGTGGTCTAATAAGGTATAAGATTGGTGGAAGAATATGGATAAAATTCACGTTGGGCCATAGCGATCTCATTCATGGCTCTAGGGGAAAACACCGCAAGTTGTGAAGAAAGAACTTCAGTTGTTTTGGGATTAGAATGATAATCAAAGATTTTTTGGATAGATCACCCATCAATATGAATTTGGGTTGTCTTCCTAATGAGATAATCATGGAGGGCAATAAGATTAGTATTGAGGAGGTCTTGAAACTCCACACTTCCATGAGGGATTATGGGAGGCCCAAAAGCTTCAACCGATGTTGTGGATTGAGGTATGGTCGGCCTAGATGGAATGGAAGGATGATATAGAAAGGGATTGGTCTCATCTTGGGTGGAAGTTTGGAAAATGGATTCTTGATGAGGTGGATTGATGAGCAAGGGTTTGGTAACCATGGAAGAGCTAACTGTAGATACCAATTTTTGGTATAGTGCCCCTCCATCATCTCACATTCATGCAATTTCCATTCTCGCTTTTTCTTTTTCTTAAATTAAATGAAATCTCATCCATTTGCTCACCTTATTGAATTAATTATCAAACGGGATCCATGTAGACCCATTTAATAATTCATATTTTGGCATTTTCCCCCATCTCTCAAAAATTATTCAATCCATAGGTATTAATATACCCATCTGACTCCCCTTTCTAAAATTTAAATGGAATCTATCATCTCACCTACCATGTCAATCATGCTTCCCACTCCATCTAATAATTCAAGCCATGGTCCCCACATGATCACATCATATCTCTTAACTCGGGTTACTCTACTCAACCCCAGTTAATTGTTAACTCTAATCTAACCTCACATCCAAACTATAAATATGGGTTTTCCCCCATATTTTAGGGGAGGGATTTTTTTTTAAACAACGGATGACCGATATATTTTTCAAGAAGACTTGGAGAGACCTAGACCCAAAGAGGAGAAGAAAGAGCTTAATTAAGTTCTACAAGTTTGAGGGAGAAATCTTTGCCATAGTTTTTTATCTTACCATCTTGATGCCCAGTTCATCTCCATAGCAAAGCACGAGCTAAGTTCTCTCGTCATTTTAGTTACTTATCATTTTATATTCCATTATTTCTGCATGATAACTACTGTTCATGATATATTATTATCATGTCTACATGGGGGTTGACATCCTCCACGGGAGTTAAAATCCTCTTAGAACCGGCACTGTCCAAGCAACCCCCACATATTGTTATCTAATCCTATTTGTTTCAGTTTTGGATTAGAATGATAATCAAAGATTTTTTGGATAGATCACCCATCAATATGAATTTGGGTTGTCTTCCTAATGAGATAATCATGGAGGGCAATAAGATTAGTATTGAGGAGGTCTTGAAACTCCACACTTCCATGAGGGATTATGGGAGGCCCAAAAGCTTCAACCGATGTTGTGGATTGAGGTATGGTCGGCCTAGATGGAATGGAAGGATGATATAGAAAGGGATTGGTCTCATCTTGGGTGGAAGTTTGGAAAATGGATTCTTGATGAGGTGGATTGATGAGCAAGGGTTTGGTAACCATGGAAGAGCTAACTGTAGATACCAATTTTTGGTATAGTGCCCCTCCATCATCTCACATTCATGCAATTTCCATTCTCGCTTTTTCTTTTTCTTAAATTAAATGAAATCTCATCCATTTGCTCACCTTATTGAATTAATTATCAAACGGGATCCATGTAGACCCATTTAATAATTCATATTTTGGCATTTTCCCCCATCTCTCAAAAATTATTCAATCCATAGGTATTAATATACCCATCTGACTCCCCTTTCTAAAATTTAAATGGAATCTATCATCTCACCTACCATGTCAATCATGCTTCCCACTCCATCTAATAATTCAAGCCATGGTCCCCACATGATCACATCATATCTCTTAACTCGGGTTACTCTACTCAACCCCAGTTAATTGTTAACTCTAATCTAACCTCACATCCAAACTATAAATATGGGTTTTCCCCCATATTTTAGGGGAGGGATTTTTTTTTAAACAACGGATGACCGATATATTTTTCAAGAAGACTTGGAGAGACCTAGACCCAAAGAGGAGAAGAAAGAGCTTAATTAAGTTCTACAAGTTTGAGGGAGAAATCTTTGCCATAGTTTTTTATCTTACCATCTTGATGCCCAGTTCATCTCCATAGCAAAGCACGAGCTAAGTTCTCTCGTCATTTTAGTTACTTATCATTTTATATTCCATTATTTCTGCATGATAACTACTGTTCATGATATATTATTATCATGTCTACATGGGGGTTGACATCCTCCACGGGAGTTAAAATCCTCTTAGAACCGGCACTGTCCAAGCAACCCCCACATATTGTTATCTAATCCTATTTGTTTCAGTTTTGCAGATCTAGCTTCTTATATCATGCATCTATCTTCTTGGCACCCGTAGATCCACATCTACATCTAAGGTCCTAAGCCCTCCATCATTCGAAGTTGTTGGTGGCTCCCAATATCGTCCTTCACCTCACTCGAGAATGAAATTTCTTGTACAACACTAACCATAGGCATGGATGAGACAATGGTCAAAGCAGATGTTTATTGAGATGAAGTAATGGATTTTTTTGATGCAATATTTTGTTTCATTTTCCTAGCTAAAGAGTGTATAATAACAGGCATGAAAAAAAACAAGGAAAACAATAACTATATTAATTAAAGCAAACAAGTAAAGCATGTAATGCTTTCTTATCTTGATTAATTTAGAAAATGTGAGAAAGAAAAAAGGGGGATGGATAATGAGGGTAACTAAGAAATGGCAATCTAAGGCTAGATTCGGGTATATTTGGATGAGGAGTTCTCGATATACCCAAAGGTACGAGAGGCCCAAGTTTATACAAGATTTATAATGTGGATAGAACACCGTAGAAAATTTCCTATTGGGTGATGAAATCCCAATTAGATCAACCTGGTATGGGATTATTTTGATGTGTAAATTTTTATTACTATGTTTGGATGTGTGTGAAGAAGTGTGAAATGTAACTAATTAAACACCTACTTACATTAGATTTTAAAGAAAGAATGCAAGAGGTTTGTTTTAAGCCCAAAACCAAATATGGAGATTTGATGAGAACAACCACACAAGGAACGGAAAATATGATGCAAAAAGGAGAAACTAAGACAAAAGGGGAATACTTGGTTTTCACTTTTCCTTTTTATTTGATCTTCAAAAGAGAAAGAAAGCAAAGAGAAAAATCCAAGCAATCAAAAATTCCATCATGAATGAGAAAAAGAAAAGACTCTACCTGTAATGTTAGTCGAAAATATAAGAAACATGGAAAATAAAATGAAATGCAAGAGACTCACCTAAAAGGGTCATCCCATGGGGCATACCAAAATGTTGGACTAAATTTTCTCTTTCCTATTTAGATTAGTGAACTAGATACTAAATAAAATCAAACAACTCAAGTTCTGTAAGGGTTTAAGATACCTTGGATTGAGATGATGACAAATGGATGGGCACAAAGTATATTTCTTTGTTGTGAGTTTGATAGACCTACACAACAAAGACGACGATACGTAAAATGGATTAGATGGTAGATGAGGGAGTTTTTTGATGAAGTCAGTTCCAAGAAGCGTAAACCCCCATATTTGATAAAAGAGGATAAAATCAATGATAAAGGACTAGATAGCATATAGAATCTAAAACTAAACAAAATCTGAAAATTACATAAATGAAGGGAAATTTAAAATTTAATCTAGATCAGCATGAAACAAAATATACCTAGTTGGGTCAATGACAACCTAGGCTACAAAGGTCGAGTCGGAGGTGACCAGGAAAGATGGATCAGAATAATAACCAAAAATATAAATTTGAAGAGATCTGCGTGTGGATCTAAAGCTAATGAAGACCTGCAATGATAGATAACAACTTGTAAAGAAGATCTAAAACAAGGGAAATAGAAAGGATGTAAGAAAATGGGGATTTATATGGATAGGATAGAAAATATGGCTAGGTTTGACGATGACTAGGCAAGTTGGCGGTGACTAGAGACTGACAGAATGGATCTGGACTGACAAAAGGGGAAAATGATGGATCTGAAGACTGACTATAGTGACAAAAGAAAAAAACAAAATGATATGGATCTGGAGGGCATAATAGGTGACACAACAAGGTAGGGTTGACAGTGACCTGGGCTGATATAAACAATGCCTAAGGAGGGTGGCTTGGATTGACAACCTACACATAAGATGACTAAAAAGAGAGGTTGGATCTGAAGCTATGATGGCAGCTAACCCTGTAAAATGTTAGTAACTGAAAATGATAGAAATGATAGTATAAACCAACACAAGGTAAGTAAAATCTCCCCAAAGTCTCCACAAATGATACAAGCAAACTCAAATGGACTCTAAGAAGACTGAAACAACTGCAAAGAATCTCAAACATAAAGATAAGCTCACAAGATGCAAGAAATCTCTAATGGCACATCCTTTGAATAGGGTGGAAATCTATCTTTGTTAGGTTGACAATGACCCAGATGGGTCACGACCAACTACAAGGGATTATCCATTAGGGTGGTAGGAGGATACCTAACTCGAGGCATCACACCTTTTAGAAGCAGGATTAGGGATTTGAAGGGTATAGGTGGGTTAGGGTTGCATAAGGAAGTGAAATGGGTAGGTGAGGGGTGAGGTGGAGTAAATAAAGGATAAAGGGAGCCTAGTGATGAGAAACTAGGTAGCTACAAATGATAAACAACCTAGAGAAGAGAAATGAAGCTTAATTGGAGAGAATTAGATAATGAGATGAGGATTAGAAGATGATTAATGAAGATTAGCAATAAATTAGAATATATAGGATAATAGATGGAAAACATGGGAATAAAAATAAAAATATGAATTAAAATAAAAGGGGTATAGATAAGCGATCATAGTGAAAGGAAGTGAATCTGGGGCAACAAGGGTAGTGATACCAAAGTTTGGTGACATCACCTCCATTCTTGTTATCCCCATTATTGTTCCCTTCATTATGTTGTCCTTCATATTCTTTTGATCCACTCACCACACTAGTCTAGCGCACACATGTTTTAATGGCCTCATGGAAATGATCAATCAATCTATAGCCAATGGTGTCGTGGGTATGGGTCTTGCAAATATTACAATATATTGACAGATTCTTCCTGATCATGTGTTGCAAAAGAGATCGATTTTGGACATCATGGTCGAAATGACATATCTCACAATCTAACAACAAAGCGTGCACTGACTTATGAGGGTAGCTATATTTTGTATGTCCTTCAACCTTACAATCTATAAACCATATGCCACTACACATTTCATGAGCTGAGTTAGCAAAGAGCTTCTCTAACTATTTCTCCATGGCTGAAATTCGCACTTCTAAGAATGGACTCACTCTGGTATTAACACTTCCAACAGTCTGATCATCTAGAGCTACTTCTAAGGCATCATGTGGATCAATATACATCTTATGAGATAAGGCTAAGGCTCTACATAACGAAGTCAAAAATCCTCTAACAAACCACTGCGCATGCTAAATTTGATGAATTTCACAAGATAATTTTGACAGAAGGGTTTTTAAGTGTGTGTCATACTCCCTTACACTTTCAAATAATCCCTTCTTAATGTCCTTCAATGCGTTGATGCTTTGTTGCTCAAAATTTGGAATATGAAACTCCACCAAAAATGTAGTGCGCAAAGCACTATAGTCCACCACAGTTTGATGTAGACCATACTTCATGTATCATATATGCACATGCCCTTTAAGAGTAGTGGAAAACTAGCTTTCCTTTCTATCTAAAGTTATAATTCCCTTAACACACCATAGTAGCTCACACTTATGCACGTGTTTTGTTGCATCTTCAATACCTCTATATTCCAGAAAGTGGAGATACATCTCATAATACACCTGAGGTTCTTGGTACAATTGAAGAGGTTGATTGGGTGGATGTTGTGGATGTGGAACATATCCTCCAGAACTTGAACCAGAACTTCTACCAGTATTTACTCATCTTGATCTTCTTGATATTCTAAATCCTCCTGATCCTCTTGCACCCCCTATTATGGGATGCGGACCAATTGACATACTCCCTTGCATCCCAGTTGTAGTACTGAACTAAACACCAACAGTCTATGTGGTCATAGCACCCACAAAATCACTCCCAATTATCTACGCACCAACCTTTTTTTCCAGATGACGTACCTGAAAAAATCCTTGCAATAAAATTTCCAAAACAACAGCACGTGTTATGTTTTCATAGGTGTATGTGTTGTATGATGCACTTATAAATCCAATGTAAAATGATACCTACCCATCTTTGTTTGCTTACATGCACTAGCCTGCTTCTTAATGACTACTTCTGGATATGGAACACCATGCTCAAGGGATAGGTGGCTAGGTGGGATTAGATGCACACCCACGGTCCTTAATCTTTCCTCTAATTCACTCTCATCTGAAGCCAAAGGGGAATCTCTACTATGTTTTCCTAAAGTTGGGAGAGCCTGATGCTCTAGCTCCTTGTCTTCCATGAGAGCTTCAAAACCTTCATAATCCATCATCCTCCGCAACTCTAATGACTCCTCAACATCTTTTGCCTTCGCCAATTCCCTATCCCACTCTTCATTAAATCTAATTCATATTTCCTCTCTATGTTTATCTACCACTAGGTCTGCCATCTTTCACCACAACTACTCCTTCCCCTACACAGAGTGGTGGTTTAGCTAGCCATGGGTAGTATTTCCAAGTTCAATTCTACCATCAAGATCTTGATTACCAAAGGGATAGCGTGTTAATAGGATCCTTTGAGTTTCTGTAAAAAATAAAACTCAACTACCTCTAGACACGAATACGTAGAAATAGTGTATTCTAAGGTACAATTGCACACCACACTGTCCCACCACTGATCTACAGCTCTAGTCCAAGTTTCATCTACATCAAATAAATTCTAGTAATCTTCTTCCATCCAAATCCTTGGCCTAATTCCCCAACTTCACTTTTATGCATATGATGAAAACCACTCGTACAATTATACTGGAAAGAAGCTGAAGTGATTACCTAAAATTGGGAATACGAGTACAGTTAATCTAATCTATAAAAACTAGTCTAATGAGGATAAATGATTATGGAAAAAGACCCAAGTAACTAGTCTAATGAGGATAATAACCCCAATATGCAAGAGAAGTATGGAAATGACTTAGTTGATTCGATGAACTTGCGAGACTGTGTCGCAGAGGTGATTGGAGAACTTGGAAGTAGGAATGACTGTACAGAGGTCCTAAAAAGGATAGATCTGAAATGATTCCCTAGACTGGAGTGCCTAGAGAGGGAGTGGGGTGCCTGTGGGTACCCTGGTCCACAGAATGGGTGCCCTAGTCTATACAAAAGCTCTAGAACTGAGTTTCACAAGTTTAGTAGGTGGTCTGAAACCCTCATTATGTGTCACATTAACTTTTTTGCACTGTACCAGATGTCGCCAGTAATCCAAGATGAAAGAAATACATGCAAGACTCAAAAAAAGCATCAAACCCTAAAAAAAAGAAAAATTTTAAATGAAGGGGTTAGACTATCCTCAACGGCCACAGTGGAGAACTTACTAACTGAGCACTGCACTACATCTCATACCTGATATAGTTCTGTGTGTGTGTGATCATGCCCTAGTTTACTCTTGTGCCAGTCACACTTTTTGAATTAGAAAACAATAACTATGTGTAGAAATGTAATAAATGATACATGGAATAGAATGAAGTCCCCTCCTATGAAGTGTGATGTAGATGAACCAACCTTGTCTCTTATGATGGATCTATATGGATGCAAGTGAGCTCCTAAATACCTATAGAGTATATGCAAGCTTATGTGGAGTAGTAATGCTTAGTGTTTGGTCCCTTATTATGGTGTCATAACTTTAGATTTATAGGGATATCTTGATCTAATTTCATAATTAACCCTGAAATGGCCGACCACCAAAAAGATAAGAACCTAAAATGGCTAGAAAGAACCCAAAAAATAGGTGGGAAATTTTAAAAAGGATCGGGAGGCCCATTGTGTGACCAAGGCACCCATGGGTGCCCAGTACTATCTTGGGCACTCCAGTCAAGGCTAAAATAATGTGAAAGTGATAAAACATACTAGGCATATGTGTGGTAGAGATTGGGAATGATGAAATAAAATAAAGCAAGATGGCAAAAATATGGGGGTTAATTAGTACTTTCTTCTCTCAAAAACCTTCTAAATAGTAGTATAAGACTAGGACTAAATAATGTCTAAACTATATGATTTAGTTTCTACATGAAGAACATCTCATAGAGCTCCTAATAAATAGGATCTTCCACCCACTTTTGTTCATTGAAATCAGGTCCAGTACTTTATTTCAAAGTAAACTTATCATGTCCATCTTCTACCCAACTTTCAATGTTCTCCACAGTCAATTGATACACCATCTGCTTGCAACATCATGACAGACAATTTAAAAAGAGGTCCTCAAAACATAACCATAATGTAGTCTTTTATTTCCACTTAACTTCTATTCGTGTTGGCACCTCATTTAAACATATTTGAATTCTCACCCGAAGTGCGAGAAGCTACCAGGTCCCTCTTTTGTAATTTCTTGTCAAAATGTTGGCATGCATATTCATCATAACCAATAACAGAGCATACATTCAAGTAAAAATCACTACGTACAACATAACATGAGCCAGAATCATAACAGATCAAATAAAAATTAATATCAATTGCACCATGTGATTACCATAATCAGACACATCAATGATCGCAATGCATCCTTCATAATCCATTATATCAAAGTATTACATAACAAAATTTAAATACATCAAAACTAGCACTAGGACATACATAAGCATCAAACCCTAATCTATAACTACATAAAAAATAATCCTATTACTTAGATATATATTATCTCTCACAGTAGATCATGGTGATATCAAAACAATAACACATGATAGATATATATAAGGATGGGTACTTTCTCTTCACCACACATACGCTCTCTTAATAATAGGCATGCTCAAAATAAACTACATGCATGCTCTTACAAAGTATCTATTAATAGACTATTCTATAAATAAGAATTACTTTAATCCTATTAATGGATTGATTCATGCATGACCCTTCATATTTTTTTTATGTGCTTTACCCAAAAATAGACTTTTCTTGGCCACCAAGTCTCCTTATTTTTCTCTAGATCTGAATCATTGCTTGATTGACACTCTAACTCGGCCTTTATATTTTTATCCCATGGTTTAAAAATTTGGATAAGCCCCGAAGGTTCCCTTTTCATGTGCAATACTTCACGCACTATCTCATTCTACCTATGCTCACCACTTTGCGCATGTCTCACGCTTACCCTAGATCCTCACGCGTAGCATATACTTAATCAAATCGGTTATGTAACACCTTACACATTTGATCCTCATACTTATTCAAATCTTCATAGGTCTTATATTCTCTATTAATAACCCCTCTTCACTCTTCTTCAACCTCCTATAGGTCATTCATAACCCCATAGGCTCAAACACTCACAAATGATCAAATACACATGCTTCTTTACTCAAAATCTTCTTCTCCTTCAAGATGATCTCATACCTTCCCTTTCTTGCCATTACCTACACTCAATATGGAATATTATAGCATAAAATTATCCTTCCCATGATGGTAACTAAGACCTATTTTAATCTCTAAATGCTGCCCTCTAGGTCACACTTTTTCACTATATAAACAACTAGTCACAAATGACCACTAAAACATGTGTATATAGCAATCTCAACTCCAAAACACAACTGGGTCGGCCATGACCAAGTAAATCAGTCACCTAAACTCAAAAATGTATTAATAACATCGTATAAAACATCTAAAAAATGACCACAAGGGTCATCATTGGTCATAATAACACCAACAAGCTCCAAGATGCATAAGCAAGCTTAAAACAAGCTCCTTAAATACCAACAAATGCTCCAACAGATCTAAGGAATTAAAACAACATTTTCAAGGATCTAAAATCATAATTCAACATTGAAAAGACCTTAAATCATCACCAAAAGTCTCAAGGACAACTGAAACATCCATCTCTATCACAAATCACTCCAAGAATCATGCAAACCCTAATAGGTCTTCAATGCCAAGAATTTTAGTTTTAAAGAGTGACCAACTTGGCATAGAAAATATCATCACTAAGAATCAAGTAGTATACCATTATATATCTAAGTATTCTTTCTATAAAAATTCACTTTGTCACTCAACTCTAACTGGAAGACCTCCAAACCGCTCAATCTTTGTAACTGCTCCAAACTGGCTTCAAGATCCCATAATTAGGTCTTCAAAACTGAGCTATTTTACATATCAAAACTATTCACCAAGGCACAAACCATATATAAATATAAATTTATTTTATTCTATTTTTCATAACATCTCATTTCATCTTCCAACTCATAGAGGATACCTTCTACCAATCCAATCTTTGCACCTACTCATTCGGGCTCTAAGGAATCAAGAACCAATCTTAAGAGAAATATACACATCTACCTCCAAATCATCTTCTTAGATCAGCTACCACTTGAAACACTTGAAGGAAACTTGTAGAAACATGTAAAAATACTAATATGCATAGATCACATGGAGAAATGTTACCTAATACTCTTGTTCCTTCACACCTTCTTGAAAAGCCGACTAGGGATTTCTAAGCCAATAGGGTTTCAACATGAAACCACCTCATTTGATCAAAAAAATAACTTCAAAACATCATATCATGTTTCCAAAAACTATCCATGATCAAAAAAATCATCTCCATTAAGCAAAATTATCAAACTCGCACCAAACCAAGAGACTAGCATTTTAGCCCTTAAGGCCAAAATTGGTAACCTCACTTTAAGCACCTATATCTTCAATTTTCTCCACTATACCTACCTGAAAATTTTCATGGATACTTATATAATCTCCCAAGGATTATGGAAATGTTTATTTTTCTTCCTGAAGCTTCCATATCAACTTTGAAACTGTAAAACCCCACAAAACTAGGGTTTTTCTCTCTCTTCCCAAAACATCTCAGACATCAAACCACCACCAAAATGATCTCTGAGGAATCCTATTCAATATTTATGCATCTATTTTGCATGCCAAGACATTATAGATACCAAACAAGACCAATCTCTCAATTCACTCTACTGTTAGGGTTTTAGGAGGGTTTTTAACCAACTTATCTTCTTAAACTTTGTTCATAAAAGTATCATGATCAAACAACTTCATTCCACTTGGAAAATCTTCTTGACTAACCTAAAAAGATATGCCAAATATATCATATCCCCATATAAACCATACAATCCACAAATAGAATCTAAAAGTCAACATTTTTCCTCAAATTTTCACTCTTGCAAACCCAGTTTTACTAAAAACAACATATCTTGACTTCTGTATGCAATGGAAAGTTGCAAAAGCTATGGAATGAGGATAAAGAACCTAAAATATTTTCTAACTCATCCATGCATCATGAGATGAGTGCTAAACAAGATAACTTCTATAATAATGAATTAAACTAAAACACTATGATTTTACCTCTAACTACTCTATGATTACTTAAAACATAAATTGAACCTAGTTAAACCTATGAGCAATCATTTTAGATTTGTTGTCTCTTCAATGGAGGTGAAGAGGTCTCTCTAAAATGGCTACAAGACCAATTTAGATACCCTCCTACTAATCTATTATGAAGTTATGGATGAAAGATGGAGGAGCTTCAACAATGGAGGATAGCCAAGATCAAATGCCTATTAGCTTAGCTAATGCAAATGAGGTCTAATGCCAATATCTCCAAATGTGAGAGATATTTGTTATGAAAACAAGGTGTAAGGTTGAGAGGGAGAGGTGACCCTTCTATTTATATTTTTTCACTTGGGAGAGTTTGAAATTTGGGTGCATGTGGGACTAAAGCTCAAAAAGCACTTTTAGATTAGGTTAGAATAAACATGCTTTAGGCTTAGTTAAGCTTGGTTTATGCTAGTTAACTAGGGTCTAGGCTAGTTAAACTTGATTAGCAAGTGATTAGAGACTCATTGAGAGTTGGGAGGGGTCTGGATAACCGATTGTGGCTGATAGATAGCCTACGAAGCCTATAGAAGTGGTCTAGAGAGAACTAGGGAGGTTCTGAATGGTCAAAAGGAGGAATGTTTAGCTAATAAGAGAGATATTAGCCAAACAAGCTTATTTATAGGAGGAATATGACCAAGGTGGTGTCATAAATGGGCATCTGAGAATGGAGCAAAGAAGGGTTGATTAACGAAGTGTCGTCAATCGGTTGAATTGGAGGAAATGCTAGGTGTAAGCATATTTTAGGTGTCTATAAATTCCTTTAACATTTTGACCTAAAACTTATCATGAATCATCATGAAAACATCCTCTACCATATAAAACTCAGTTATTTACTCAAATATATTTAAAACTCTCCAACCACAACAACTTATGTGTGTCTTCTTATCTTTTCTTCACTGTTGTGTTTCTTAAGGATCATGAAACATCACCATACTTCTTAGAATTGACATGAAATTCATCATACACCTCATATACAACATCACCATGTTATTACCATACTCTAACAAGACTTATCAGCTCTATATCTCATGCTTCCATACCATGCACCATGTATTAGGTCTAGGAATAAGCCTAGTGACCACTTCACACCATGACTCTTCATAAAATGACCTTGATGACCACATGTAGACATTTGGAAACTCTTGACACACCTCTAGGACCATGTTTGATATCATGAAAACCTTAAAATAGCTTAGGACTACTCATACAATGACCGTGCACACTAGACCATGCACCAAACACACATAATCACCATGTTGCTTCACCTAAACACCACTCACCAATGCAATACATCATGTTTGACCTTGAATAACACATCATGGGGACTCATGTGACACCTACGCACTATTTTTCATCAATGGATTTGACATCAATGACAACAAAACATACAATGGCCAAAAAGGAATTCCAATGCTTATCACCACATGAGAAAATGAGCAAAAGCCCTATTCAAAATAACCCATGGCTAGAGTTTGTCCTAGTGATGAAGGATTCCTCTTATTTGTCTAAATATGTATTTGAATTCCTAAATTTTAACATGTCATATATACTTTTACTTGTGTTGGCAGGTGTCAAGTAGACATGTATGCAAAATGTAGATCACACACAATGCACATGAGTGTTTGACAAAATGACAATAAAAAATGTGATCTCATGGACCATAAGGATTGTGGGATATGAAAAAAATGGTTTTTTTTTTTAATACCTTGGAAATAAGATTTAGTTTGCAAGTTTGATGCCACACTCCATAACATATGTTGTTATTTGCCTTATCTGTGCCAAAATGGGAGAATTAGAAAAACTCGTGAACATTAATCAAAGCATAATGGAAAGCTAATTTCTTTAAATGTGTTGGAAGGAATCCAGGTAGAAACAAGGGTCCATTCTGATCATGTCACTTTTTCTATCATGTTAACAACATGTGTAATAATAGGATTTGTGCAATATGGTTTTGCACCATTTGACCAGTTCACTTGCCTTCTACAAATAGGTTGTGAATTGTTTGACAAAATGTCTCATAGTTTCATGGGTTTTTTTAATATTTTTGACTATCACATGCTTACCCCATCTGAAATCATTTTGGAACACTTAAAATCTTATAGAAATTTTCACTATCACACATCTCATTCTTGCATCATTGAACACATAAATCTTTACATTCTTTTCTCATTCTTCATTCTTTTCACTGATGGTTTTGGCTCCATGGGATTCAATCACTTGTAACATATTTTCAATAAATGGAATACCACTAGATATAATCTACAACATGATGATATTTACGTGCTACAATAGAGAAAAAATAAATATCCAACAAGTTCATGAAATATTATTTTTTAGCAATAACTCTAGAATTTCAAATCTCCATAATCCATTATATGAAATAATTACCATAGATATCAATGTATACATTCTATAACCATCTAAAATTCACCTTTTTGGTATATCCAAAGGTCAAACAAATACCAAAAGGAAAATAACAATCTTTATTTAAACATTCTTCAAATTGACAAAAGCTCGTGGATTTAAGCCATGATCTTGAATTAAATAGCTCAAAATCACATGCATATAAAAGATACAAATGATAAAGATAATTATATTCATTCAAAAATGGTAAATAAACCTTCAACAATTGCAAGTATTGAATCTGAATCTAGCAATTAAAAGACAAAATTCATTTAATTTTTTTTTTACATGGATTGATTTCTCAATATGATAGTAATACAATCCAACTCCACTAATGGTTTTCCTCTATATCTAGACATCAATTCAATAAACCAATTTTTTTCCAAAACAGAATACAAAATACCAATACCAAGAGATGGTTAAGTGTGTTAAAATATTCTCAAGATAATTTTTTTCTTAAATATCAATTATCCTCAACTCAAAACTCAATTAACCCATTTATATACTTCATCATGTCATCAGATCAGAAGGAAACTAGTCCTTACACAACCCATTGCTTCCACATTTAATTTCAATGTTCAAATACATATCCCCTTTCAACCATTGTTAAAATTTAGGCAATAAGATACCCTCTAGGACAATCTGCTTTGACTATTGATTTCTCCTAAAGGATACTCTTAACTAGAGTTAGGGTTTTACTCCTTATTTGAAAAATTCTTCCAAAACCCCACATAGCTCTTTCCTACAACATCCTCCTAAACAAACAAGTACTGAAAGAAGGTTTCTCCATTACCAAATCATTTGCACTATGTTTTCTTGAAGTCAATGTTACGAATTTAGCATTCACATGGTTAGTTGTAAGTTACCTTATGGTAAATAGTTAATATGGTAATATGGTTATTATTGATTAGTCTTTATATATATATATATATTACGAATATTGTTGTGTTCGTCATAATCATTTTTGTTTAGTAGAGATATTTATAAACCCATGATTAATCTGATCTCACATCATTAAAGAAATAAAGTCCAAGAAAAATCATCAATTCATACTTCACATATGCATTGAAGATTTACATTTGGTACCAGTCGTATCTATACGACGTGTGCATTTTTTATTTCTAAAACATGTTAAGTATTTTTTGGAAATCAACAACCTGCTTGCTTTTAGAACGTGCATAGACAGTCACAGAGCCATCCACATGCGTTGAATAAACCAAAGATTTCACAACTTTGGTGAGCTCCTCTCAGAATGAATCTCCCAAGTTGTCTATGTTGATTCACTCTCAAGATTAGATGTCTCAACCCTTAATCAACATTCAAATTCCTTTCGATGATTGGTGAAACCACTTTCTATTTTGGTAAAACCAATTTCTTATATAGACTTATATTTTTAGGTTTTAGTATTAATTTTTTATATAAGTTGGGTTTATATGTTAGTGTGGTTATTTCCACATGTAGTTGTTACTTTTTGTCTTGTCTAAAATAGAGTATCAATCAATTCAATTTTTAATATTGATTTACTTTAATTTGAATTGAATCTAGATTTTAGAGTAACTATTGTAATATATGATGTAAAAATGTTATATATACTACAAGAAGCAAGCAATAAAACATGTAAAATGTAAAACCTTAAGAAAATGGAGAAATATGAGGACTTGGGTGATTTCTGAATGAACGGGAAGTGATCTAGGTATGTGAAAGTGTTGAACAGGTTGTAGACAACATCATTACTACTCACTATAAATTTTTGAACTCATGAACAACACAAGACAAGGGTGCCCACATGAGGGAAAAGGTACTTGGGTGCTGGCAACTAGATCTAGGTGATGGTGGTTGTGCAGATGCTCAGGAACTACTTTCTTCTTTGTTGCAATGGTTTCATTGTTGATCCCTATTTGTCACTTGATATGATCATTGAGGGTACCTGTAACCTATAAAACAAAATGACTACATACACATGTCCACAAACTGCATCAAACCTAATAAAAAAAGATGCAAAATGTACAGTGGGACTGACCCCGACGGTCACCCGAGGAGTGGACTTACTACCGAGCATTGCACTACATATTAGACCTCATGTAGTTCTTGTGTGTGTGTGTATAAATGGTTCCCTAGGATGCCCTTGTGCAAGTTACATAGTGATAGCGAGATAAATATAGAATTTAACAATGTATAATATGTGTGGATGGAATAGAATATACTTCCCCCTCCTATGTAGTATATGCAAAATTGATGCAACCCTTGTCCCTTGTATAAGTGCTAGATGGATTCCTTTTATGTGCTTTAGTGCCTTTGGATGCAAGCTTAGGTGATGATAGTGATGCTTAGTTCTTGGTCCCTCATTTTGAAAGCTTAACAATGTATTTATATGATTCCCTTGTTTGAATTTTGTAATTTCCAACTGAAAGGCCAACTCATAGCAATAAAAATTAATTGAGAATCGAAAGGGGCCCAAATAGGTAGGAAAAATATAAAGAGGGACAAGGGTGCCTAGAAGGATAAGAGCACCTAACACTACTGTCTAAACTAGGTGCTAGTGTCTAAAGCCATAGAAAAATTAAATAGTCAAATTCCAGAAGGAGTAACAGATGTATAAAGCCAATAAAAGTGCAAAAGACAAAGAAAAAGGCTAAAAGGAGTTTCTAATTAATAGTTTTCTTTCTTAGGAATCATGTAAATTCTAGCATGCTTTTAGGACCTAGAAATGTACCCAAGTGCATAGATTTTGTGACTACAAATATAGTCTAGTGAGTCAATATTATTATTGTGTCAGTTATGTTTAGTTTTTAATTTTATCGTCTTATCATCCAAGTGTCAAGTTTAGTATTATCACTTAATGTTTGTAAAAAAGTGATGGTAGTGTTAAAAGGTAATCAAATATTACTTTTTCATAATTTTATCAATTCTATCTCTTTGTCTTCAAAATTAAAGATTCATTAATACATCTAGTTTGTCTAGTCATCACAACTATTACCAAGTTATATTTTTTAGTCAAGTTATTATTTCTGAAGGGTGAAAAATTAAATAAATTGCCTTACGGATGCATTTTCGGGGTAACCGACGTCTGATTTGTAATCAATATGTTATTGAGCTTTAATTTCAAAATTTATGAGTAACTAAAGCAAAATCAAATGGATGACAGAGGCACAAGAGATTATAGGTCGATCAACGGCCTCTCATTAGTCGCCAACAACAGGGCTGCACATATGATTTGGTGAAATTTTGTTTCAGTGTGTTTTATTTCATTTGTGTGTGGTGTGTTTCATTTGCAGTGTTCCTATTTGTTTGTTTTGATGAATAAATTGAAATTTCATATTTTGGGGGGGATATTAACCAATATCCCATTTCCATTCTGCACCAAATCAAATAAAGTTAAGGGCAACTTCTAGTGGTAGTGGCAGTTTCCTATGTTCTTCGAGATCAAGTGACAATGATCGACAATAGTGTCTACAATTGAGAAATTTTTGTACTTATGGGATGTAATCTGAAATATTTTCTTGTGTGATCATAAAATCCTATGTTATCCCTTAATGTAAAAAATATAGTATATAGTAATAACACCAATGTATGTAGTTCATTGATCTTGAAAAGGTTCATGGAGACCCAGAAAACTACATAAGGTGAACATTTGATGGGACCTGTTCATGTCCAAGTTCACAGAAAACCTATTGAACACCGTGGAAGGTTGATCAAATATCCCTTCATTTATATCAAGGTCATGAACGACGAAAATGGGCATGCCATAGATGTGATTATACTGTAATTAAGTATGTGAAATTTTTTTACCATGTTCACACTAAGGGGGGGAATGTTAGGAATTTAGTATTCACATGGTTAGAACAAACAATATATTATGTGGGAATGTTGGGAATGTGTGTGTGTGTGTGTGTGTGTGTGTTTTTGTGTGTGTGCGTGCGTGCGTGAGTTTGTGTGTGTAGTTCTAATAAACAATATATTATGAATAGTTTATTGTTAGTTGTTTAGAATATTGTTAAGGATATTTGGCTGAGATATATGAGAACATATGATCTCTATAAATATATATTTGTATGTCATGGAGGATTTGATATAGAAGAATTACTTTTGTGTGATTTTATTTTGTTAATTTTCTGTCAAAGCTCTACCAAATCAATAGTCAACAATTCATCCTAAGAAGAAGTCCCAAAAAAAATTTCTATGTCAGAATCCTCACTGGCAGTATCATTCTCATGGAATGCATTGCTCTTCTTTCTTCCCTTTATTTTTTACTTTTCTCTGTGCACTTATTTAGAGACATGAAGGAGAGAACAACCAAATGTAACAAAGTGCAAGGGAAACACACAATGGCTGCTCATTTAGTTGTAGTAATACCTAAAACCTCACCAAAATTTCAGCTTTTGTGCTCCTTCGTTAGCAAGGGTTAGTTGTGTGCATTCCCATTTTTTTAACTCAAACCCTCAACCATAAATCCTGAATAAAAAATGAAATTAAATGATCATGAGATATACTTTTGCATCCCTTAGACCATATAGGTATGTGGTCTATAAAAGTATATTTACTTGTTTATAAGATTATAGTTGTATTAATTTTATTTATTTATGGTTATAAATGAAATTCTCCTAACAATAATCCGTACTCTTCTTTTTTAGTCTTGAATCTTAAAAATGTTGCAACTTATGCGACTCATCTATTTTGAGTTGGATATTCAACATACTGGTGGGGTGAGATGTAAAAGGTAAGGGATCAATGAAAGATTTATGAACTAAAGTAATACTTGGATGTATTTGGATTACATCCCATAAAATGGTGCATACTTTTTTATAGAGAAAACAACTCACACCCACAGATTACGAGATTTATGTGAAGTTTGAGTAAATGTCTTAGGAGATGAAGGAAACATGATATTTTCAAAGTTTAGAACATATATTGCATGATGTGGATAAAGAGGAGAAAGAATTATTTCTCTGACACTATAGTGCAAAGTTAACAGCTTTGTTTGTATTGTTAAACATGTCCCCCATAAAAACTATTGGATTTGTGGAGAACCCTTATGTTTTTGTTGATTGACACACTACAAAAAAAATTCTCTCCAAGATTATTGAAGACAAATTGGTGTGATACATGCAAATAGGATACATCATTTTAAAAAAAGACATTGTTCTTATAGAGATTATTGGTAATGTTATGTAAGGAAATCTACAGACATAGGTTAGCACTATAACAAGGTGCATTGTGTCACACCTTAAGTGATAAATAAGGGACCATGTATTATTTCCAATTTTTTGGAAATAGCTTTTTCAAAGTGTTTCGATATATAGACCATGTTATTGACTTCATACAGTAGCATGTACAGTCTACAATGTGCATGATATTTCTTCATATTGAACTCTTTCCAATTAACTTGTGCATTATATAAGAAAAATAATGTTGACACATATATTACAAAATTATCACATCAAAATAAAATTACAAACTAACTTTTAATGGACATCTCTCCCGGCATAGTTTGCAACTCATGTGCAATTGTTAGTATTGTTATTTGATTTCTATAGTATTTTTGGTGTGGGATTTCCATCTACTATGCTTAGAAGTATGTGCATAACCTATTTAAATCTATATAACACAAGTTGGAATTATGGTGGCAAAGGTGAATTGATCGGCCATTAAGTATTTTCCTGTATGTTTGTCTTTCCAAAAGGCCATTGATTGCATTGATATGGATCTTTATGTCCATGCATTGTTCACTGAAAAGGTCATATTTTTACACAGGCCTTTGAAATGGAAGATTAGTTTGTGTACTATTGAGAGATATATAAAGTGATGGGAGAAAGTGTCAAAAGGAGTTGTTTCAACATCCAAAGTTTGAGATTACATCATGTTGGGAACCATTGGGATAGGAAAGGACGAAGGGACCTTCCTTTTGAGCCATATGGCTTGCACTTAAGCCTTGGGAACCATGTGCCTTAGATGCACTTTTTTATTTTCTCTTTTTTTAAGTAAGGTTATGCCAAAAAGGTCAATTGAATATGTTCCAAAAATATTTTTATTTTTAACTGGCATTAGTTCGACATGATTTAATTGGTTGTGGGATTGGATTAGCTCTAAAAGTGAATTTCCTATGAATACAAGGTTATAATGTACAGAAGGTAGATTTCCTTTCACAACAAACCCTTCTTATGTAGTGTTATGAAATTGAAATGACTATTTTCAGTGGATATCTTTCACACCTAAAATTTTGATTTTCCTTGGTGGCATCTCCCCTAATCTTTACATTTCTTCATTGTATGCCTACATTCCTTCCTTCTCTTTACAATTTGTTATTTTCTTTATGGGTAGACCTCCCAGCTTAGGTAATTTCGGGGTTTGCTTCTTTTGATAGGATCCCATGAATGAGGATTTTGTAAAATCTGTTTTTAATTAGGAAGATTTGGATGTGAGTGGCAGAGAATCCAACTAATATGTATTGCGGGATTTATTTTATTATAATATTTAATTATAACCCTTATTTTATTTTTTCAAGTACAATTCAAACTTATTTTAATATGTGTTGGTAATGGACAATATCAGGTTGTAAATATCTATTTTGGCATATCTTGTGATGGAGGCACATGGTAGTTTGTAAAATTATAGAGGAAATTATTTTGTGTTGAGCCTTTCACATTGTAACATTGTTATAAAAGAAGCTAGCAACATTTCACATACAAATTCATTTAGAATATAAAATTTAAAAGTAACTTACTCTGATAATTTATCATACTCATGTCTATTAGGTGTTATTGTCTTCAATGGTCTCAAAAAACATCACCAACACCCATATAAAAATTTAATCCCAAGAAAATTTGGACATTGAAAACAACATTGGATAAAACAGTAGTACTATGATCATCAATCATATCCTTTCATTGTGACCTACATATCAACATGTTATTTCTTCTAATTTTTTTGTCACAGTGAGGTGTCTTAATTAGGAAATTAGTAGCATTTCAATGTGTAAATATTTTTTTGACATAGCCTACAGGAAAGATTTGAAAAATAATAGAAGGAATCACAATGAGTTGATCCTTTCACTATACAACACACGTATAGAGGAAACTAGCAATATTTTGGGTTCAACGATAGCCACACAAAACTAGTCAATGCAATTTTGTTAATTTAAACATTGGCAAAACTACACCAATATATTGGGGATTTATTAGCGCTAGTATACCATTATATTGGATTTTGGAATTCATTTTGTGCAATTCACATTAATTACATGGATATACCTTCTACAAAAGCAGTCAGGAGTGGGATGTAATGGTATGATCATGCAAGGTTTTATTTTCTATATTAATTTTGACACCCATTTAACCATCACAAGGTAATTTTGACAATAATTCTACATCTATTTGAATGTCAGTTAAAATCTTTTTTTAACTTTTTAACATTGAACATTTAATGAAAAATAATAATATCTTGGTCATACCGTGGAGATTGAGCTTTGTTTTCTCATAAGATTTTTTCCCATCGTAAATAGAATCATTAATCAATGTGATACGTTTACACTAGTTGTAGAATCTTACAAACAAGATGGATGGATGAACAAACCTTTGTATGGGAAGCGAATTTCTTATAAAATTTATTTCCTCGTCAGTTTATCTATTTTAACTTTAAGAAAATGTGATTACTTCAACTTCTCCTTTCATGAATTTTAACTTATATTTAGCAACATATTGAAGCATCGATGAGAAATTATATTGTGATTTTGATTTTTAACATTTCATAAAACATAATGTATAGGTGAATGTTTATAGAATATATTAATTATATGTCTTTTAAATCCTAATTGTTTTATAATGTGTATTTTCATTATATCTATAAAATTAGTCAATGATTAATCAATAATTACATAAATAGTATAAGAAATGGATATAGTTTAGTATTCCTATCCATATCATATCAAATCCTTAATATTTTATTCTAAATTGTTGTATTCTAAAGCATTATTGATATGTTAATGTTTTTGTAAGTGACCTGTATAGTATACTCATTTTCTTTGTATTGTATACAAATGTTTTCTTTTGTAAGGTTGGGTTAATAGTTGTAAACACTTTCTTTAGTGTTTTATGAATTTTACTCGAGTATATGATATGTTGTGTTAATTTTTAAGTAAGAACCTTATCTTGTAAAAAAACATGTTACCATATTATATGTAAAATGGGGTAGAAATCACGTGGAAGGAATCATCTTATTATCTTGCCGTAGGTAGATTATTAAGGCATCAAAAAAACTATTTTCATTATATTTGTAGACCAATGACAAGAATCCATCTGTCATTTCACATGTTGCATATATAGTTTTCTAAAAATATATATTTATTTGAATTTTTTTAAAACATTGATTTAATATTTTGATTGGATGAAACAAATTTATAACCATATCAGTATTTTTTTATTAAATAAATCAAGAATTTCCAAATTTTTTATTTCCTATAGTTTCAACATTAGAAATTATGTCACAGTAAACATTGAATGCAAACATTTAACAACCCTGACAGTAAACATTAATTATTCCATTTAAAAAAATCAGAGTATAGATTATGCAAGCACCTGCAATTACTGAATGTAATTACTGTCACATTGATTCATTTGCTCCAGTTTGTCCACAGAGTTATCGAACAAAAGGTTTTCCTTCACTTCCTCTCAAGCCATTTCTTGTACCCTGTTCCTCGGCTATTTGCATTCTTTGTGCATGTTTTCAATTTTCTCACCTGTCACAATAGAAATCGTGTTTCCCATCACTACATTTTTTCTTTGCAAGTTATTTGCACTGCGTCTATTCTTAGATAAATTAACTTGGGCATTGTTCTTTGTAAGGTGCAGTTGCAAGAGTTTCAAGCCCTTCTATAGCCTGGGCATTGCAGAGACAACATTGAAGAGGACGATTGTTGCACTGATTCTATTTTCCTGCTCTGGGGGGCATAGCTCTCTATCTCCATCAATTGTAAAGGTGAGAAATTTGAGAGCTTTCCTTGTTTTTGAAATTGCGATGTGTTGACTGTGGATCTTGTTAATCTGAGAACCCTGAAACTTGAATTGTAATATTTCCATTGTGTGGCTGCGACGCTTCTGTCTGCTGCTTTTTCTTTTTTGCAAAAAAAAATGCATGTATTGGCTACGATTCAGGAGGGGTATGGGCAAGTAATAGCGATGTGGGTGTGTCCGAACAACTTGCTTTACCAGTCGAGCCAACATAAACAAACAATTTTAATCAACCAATAATGTATTACAATGGACAGATTTCTAAAATGGATATGATGTGCGGACTTCAGTTTTTTTTATCAATATTTATTTTCTTGTATTTGATGTTACATGGTAAATCAATAAAAAAAGCCCAAGTAATGCAAAAAAGTGGGTAGAATCTTAGTCCTAGTATAGAGTCTTTGCCCACCTTTTTTCCAGTTAATTTTTGTTTCGATTAATATGAGACTTGGGCCAAGGAATGTTGTGATTCGGGTTGCACATATTTATGGGTGCAATGTGGGGTGATAGATCTCGCATACCCACTAGCTAAAACACATGAAAAATATGGTTCCCGATTAAAGGTCCTGACTAGACTGGTAAGTGGTTTCAGAACAATATGTTGTCCATTTTCTTTGATCTCGTCAAATTCTGCAGTTATAGTGTGACTGTTAATCATTTGAGGGTGCAGCGAAATTTCTGGTTGTGAATACATGTTAGCATCTTGCGTAGGGTTGTGTTTTAAGAATTCAAATAATGAGAAGATTACATTGCTTGTATTAGTATTATTTGGTTTTATTGTGCTATCAAATGTCTGGTTCTGAATATATGCCATGCATCTTGTTTTAGGGCTCATTTTTTTACAAGTTTAAGATAGAGAAGATTATTTGCCTTGTGTTATCAATATCTAGTTTTATTGTGCTTTGCAAATAAATGCACTCAGTCTAACATTTTTATGGCTGGATATTTTGTGACATCGAGGTTTGCATTCTAGTATAAACGAGGTGTTGCTATACTTCAATCAAATAGAACGTTATTGAGGGTTTTCTTCTGCTTGTTTAAGAGTTTAATCTAAATATTGTAAGGGTTTAGATCTGTGTATGGTAATTAGTAAATCCGTGTATGGCTCTTTATCAATAGGTTTCTTGCTTTTCCTATACCAACAGTTTTGGTTGTTTCAACTTATTTTATGCTGGAATTTATGTCTTGTTGTTGGGAACATATGTAATGAGCAATTGCTCTGGTTTCTGTTGAAGTTTTTGTCAGTAAAAAAATGAACAAAATTAGTGATAGTAAATATTTTTATTACTGATTAGGCATTTTCTATACTATTACAGAGCTGGGGACAATTTTTATTTTTATCCCTATGTCTCTACAGAGTTGGGACACACGGTCAGTAGTCATTTTTAGCCTTATGCGAGTTGATACAGAGTAGATTATGGTATATTTTGATGTTTAAATTGATTTTAAATGCTGGATTTTATAGCTTGCTGGTGAGAACATATTTAATGAGCAATTTATTTGGTTTTGATTCAAGATTCTGTCAGTATATAACATAAAATTAAACAAAATTAGTTGTAGTAATTGTACTTATTACTAATTTTGTATTTTCAGTACTATTACAAAGCTGAGGCAGAGTGGGGCAGAGTCTGAACTTTTTTATACTAATGTCCTTTCAAGATTTTGTCAATATATAACATAAAATTAAACAAAATTAGTTGTAGTAATTGTACTTAAAACTAGTTTTGTATTTTTAGTACTATTACAGAGCTGGGGCAGAGTGGGGCAGAGATTGTACTTTTTTATCCTAATGTCCTACAGAACTGGGGTAGAGGCTGTTCTTTTTTATCCTAATTGTGGGTCAATTCAGAGTAGATAGTTTTTGATATTTCGTTCATGATTTACTGAATATTTTAATGTGACCGTAGAAGTAGATGCACAAGGCTAGTTAGTAGTAGTCTTCTTTAGCACTGTGTGATTATTTGATTTACTGTTCATAATCACGGACTATGTACTGTTAAAGATATGTGCTAGGCTTGCAATTTTGACCTCTATTATCTCCTTAATTTGTCGTTTTACTTGTACAATTTTATGTTTGTTTCTAAATAGTTTTCTGTATGGTTAATGTGCTATGGGGGGTTAGGTTTTAGTCTCAGATTAGTATATTTTGGTCATACATTAATTTAGTTATTCCCATTTATTCCCTACTTTAGATAGTATTAGCACCTGCCAAAATCAGTAATTCCATGCGCTTGAAAATTCAAATGGGTCTCAACAGCTATTGGCGGATCGAGGGGTGGAATTTCAAATTATTTGTGCCTGTCAAATCAAAATTTGTTGACGGCTTAGCTCTTTTCGGTATCTATAATCTATTCATATATATATATATATAGGAATTATTTTTTTATATAAGCCACTTCATAAAACTTACGGTTTTCAAAATTTACAGCCTTTCATTGTGTACAGTTTTTAAAAGCCTTTGGGAGATTCAAAATTTGAAGGCAACTAATATTTTAACAGAAACTATAGTTTTTTCTTATACATAATTACTTAAAACAAGTAAGCCTCTATGCTTTTTCACTTCTATTATTTTTCCTTCACGAATTTAGGGTCTTCAAGATTTGGAGCTCCAAACTCAGTACATAAATTAGATATGTGAATTTAAATAAAGAGTTCACCAGTTTTCATATTTTCTTGAAGTTTCAAACAAAACATTACAGTAAATTATTGCTACAACTTTACCCAATCACTCTTGTCCAAGTCAAATCCTTTGCTTGAAGCCCCTAGGGTGACAAACACTTTATTAACCAATGGTTTACTCCCTTACAACACACACATTCACTAATCTAACCGCATGTGGTCTTTTGTATAAGGTTTTTTTTCAGTGGCAAGTAGAAAAAACAACGACATGACCACATAATAAATATATATGATCAACAAATGTAGGCTTAAACACCTTCACATAGTCATTACATAACAACTCCATGAGCCTTGATTCGAGGGAAGCTTAAAAACACCAATTTCTTCATTGAAACCTATACATATTTTCATGTTTTTTTCTCCATTTGTATATATATTCCTCATTCAGGTCCTCTTTTGTAATCCTTCATTGAAGACTATACCAAAAGCATAAGATTCTTTAAATTTGTTTAGAAACAAATGGAAACAATAAGACTATATTCCCTTACAAATCACATTGTCTATTCATAGATTCAGGCTTGCATGGGTAAGATCATTGACCTGGTTCTCCTTGAATTATGTCCAAACTACTTCTCTATTTCAAATCAATGAATTCAAATACATGTTTCTCCAATATTCATTTCAACAAATACCCTTTTCTGCATTATCTATTTCTTGGAAAACCCATTTCTGTAACTAATCGATTCAACAATGGCAGCAGCTGTCAACAATATACCAGTCAAATTTTCTCCCTCACTTTAATAACAATTTCAAATTTATCCAAGTGGAAGACCCTTGTGTATTCAAGCCTTTAACTTGCTATTCGCAGTGCCTTCTCCGCATAGAGTTATTATAGGCTATTTATTTATATACAATTTTGAAACATTTTTCGTACCGAGTTCTTTCCGGGCTATGTAAACACCTAAAAAAAAGGATTATCGACTGATCAAGTGTGTCCAAGTACTTAAATAACTATCTGTGATGACATCTCATCTCTGATTTCAAATAACACACACTTGCACCTAGTGTAATATGAAAACTAGCATATGCTATATGTGATCACAGTCTGTGGACTCCTCTGCACCCATTGGATGCCTATCAACTGTTTTCACAAGATTACCATATCAACACCATGCCATGTTTGTATTAAAGAAAAAGAAAATCTCACCACATCATCATACTTCAGCTCCAGAGGATCAATCGAAACTATGACTATCTTCATGCTCATCTCAGTGATATCGTCCATCTTAATAAATCCCTTCCTATTTGTTAATTATGTTGAAGTCATTTTTTTATTTTCTATAATTTATTTTTATTCCTCCTTTCAAGGTTGTTTTAGCAGTGGCTGCAATCAAAGCCTTATGTCTTGAGAGCCTTGTTTTACACAATGGAACAAGTGAATGAATAAGTTTGCTTTGAGTAATTGAACTTTGTCACATGTCGAAGATTTGCAAGGTTCAAATAAGCTTGTACAAGAATCAGAGCGCCCAGTCTTAAAAGCAATGTAATTTGAGTAGACATTCAAACCTCCTACCAATGCATGTGTTGCAGTCAAACATGGGATGTTCTGATTCTTGAACGAAAAATCCCTCCATAGATATGCATGAAGACCTTAAGGTAATAGAAAAAGCCCAAGAAACAGACCTACTGGTTTATGCTGTGTATTATGGAAAAGAAGGATACCATAAAAAGTTAGAGCTATTTATGTCTCGAAAACATTACAGATGGTTGAAAACAAAGAGTTTGTTGTTGCAATATGTAAATTATGGCAGCTATATATCGATCGTTTTTTCTCTTCAATTTTTTAAACACCTCTCGAAAGGATCAATTTTGATCTTTGCATTTCTATTTTGCAGGTGGAAGCATGCACAAGTAATTCAGCAGAACAAACTGTTGACCTGTTTTGACTTGTGGCTCCATATCTCTTGCGAGGCTGGACACATGTGCACAGGGTGCTAGGATGCCATATTATCACATTCTCGTTGATGTTACTGAAGCTTTTCTTTGTCTGTTTTCTATTTTTCTACGTAACTAGACTGTGGAAAAATATTATACATAGAAAAAACAAAAAAAATGGCTGCCAACTGCATTGCTGTTGACAATTATGTGCCTGCAAAAAACAAACATGTTCACATTGACGTTGTGTTGAGAAACCATACCCTTTTCAGAGACGATGCATTCAAGTATAACGTAGGTGATTGCCTATTCGATACATTTGTTGTCTTGTTACATTTTCGTTATAGCTCCATCGAACTTCGCAATGGAATCATAGACCACTTCTTGCATTGCTTGCATAAAGGAGATGTAGATGCCTTGCAATCGCTCCAACTAGAACTAGATCCTGATGCACTTTACACTTTGCATCGTGTTCATGATGCGGAAACATATTTTCGTTGAATGAAACTTTCGGCAATGCCCATTGCAAATGCAACTGAAACTGGTCTATGGGGGGACAACTTTTGCATAAACTGGTTGGCAAAATGGCTTAATATACCAATATGGGTTTGGTCAAAGACAAAAGGTAATAATTATTTCTGATTCAATGCACAAAACCGTATGCTTCCATTCTTTATGTTGTTCCATGATGCCAATCCTGTTTGTGGCCATTATGAACCGTTGTACTGGAAAAAAAACCTGATTGCATTCTTACAGTTGAAAAAATCACAGTTTCAAACTCGTGTGTTGCACTTACAGCCAATTGGAACAATCTAGATCATTCTCTGAAAATTGTAGGCCTCATCAGAATAAAGTCTACTACTATGGGTTGTGGTGAAAGCTTGTTTAATTCTATTTCTGAATTACTTAGTCAAGAGTTCGACATTCATTATTTAAGGTGATATGTTGCACAATCTTTTTGCAATGCATATTTAAGTCAAAGTGTGGATGCAATGTCTTACTTGCATAATTACCTTGACATTAATGTCATCAAAAACATACCGCACATTGCAAATTGGCAAAGCTTTATTATAAAAATGGCCTTTCCCTATAACGAAGGAAAAATTGAAGGCAATCAATTTTGCTTACAATGGTTGTCAATCATTTTCAATGTAACAATACAAGTGTGGGATGCAAAGACCATGAGTGTTGTGCAATTATATTCTGGCGTATCACAACCAACAACAACATACAATATTTTATACTTTTTTCTCAAATGAAGGGCATTCTCATTAGGAAGGTTTGATTCAAGCATTGTCAACACCATCAATTCCTCCTAATTCCTTATTACATGAAAAAAACACAAAGAAAGCAGTCAAACAAGTCTTTGCGCAAGGTCAAACATGAAATACGAAGCAAGAAAAACAACACATGCTTGCAAACTTCAAAAGAATCCACTAACCAAAAAATTATAGTGGCTACCCGCTATAGAATTCGGCTTCACCATGTTAAAATTGAAATTCACAAGAATGCAAATGACAAATTGAAATCTAATATTTGTATAGGAACATTCAAAAAACACATTAACGATACACCAATACATGGTTGTCCAATCTGCAATCAATTGAACTTTAAATCCAACATGGTTGTGTTTGAAGATCTGGTAAAAAAAATGTATTTTAGTTTATCTGAAGGTGAACAACTAAAAGAAGACAAAACAATATGTCACAAATGCTATAAATGCTTACGAAATAAAACCTTGCCAAAATTTACATCACCTTCTCGCATAGAATTGAACTTTGTGCTTCCTCCTATAGCAGTACTTACTGATCTCAAAGAACGGCTAGTTGCTATGAGAATAGCTTTCGCACAAATAATACATTGTACATACAAAAAACCGCAATATACCTTAAAGGGAGCCATAATCAATGTGCTTTCAGATGTGGATATAATACAAAAAGCATTGCCGAGATGTCCGGAAGAAACAAAAACTATTGTTGTTGAGCTCAAACAACATTTGTAATACAAAAATGCCTTTCATTCAGGAAACGTACGTCCAAATGTCATCATGGTGGCATTGCAACGGATTTGCAAAACAACTTTGTATCGAATGGAAAAAGTACATGTAAATAAAGAATGGAATCATTTCCTCCCAATGCTTACTGATGAAGATTCTGACAATGAAACAAATTCAAGCAATACAATCATGGATGTAGACAGTGACAACGAGTATATCGGTGATACTTTGGTGCATGGATTTACGCATGTAAATTGCATAGTTGACCTTCAGGATAAGCTGATACAAATTGCTCCTGCAGAGGGACACCATCCACTTGGAATGTTCCAAGATAAATATTCAGAGGAACTGAACTTTCCCACTCTTTTTTTTTGTGAACCTCGTCACACAAATGCCATGAAGTCAATTTCTTCTCATAAAATTGCACAATGGGAGGTCTTGAATATTGATCAAAGGTTTGCATATCATATAACCAACTTGTTTTTCAAAGCAATTAAGATCATTATTGGCCAAGTTCGAGCATGCATTTGGGTTCGGATTCGAAAAGGACAACTAAAGGGAAGAAAAATTTTGGCAAAAGATCTCAAATACAAACCCAACCTAGAAAAAATATTGAAAATCTGATCTTGGATATATTGACTTTAAAAAAATATGGATTTCGCCAGACTACATGCAACAAGTAAAGAAAAATGTTTTTGCCATGATACGACAACTAGGTCCCCCCAACTTTTTTTTTTGACCTTTTCAAGTGTTGAGCATTGTTGGGAGCCTCTTACAGTAGCTCTATCGAACCTATATGACCAACACACACAAATTTATCCTTTTGGAAAACTACAACCTAATGATCGAAATGACAAAAACTTTTTCATCAAACAAGATCCAATCACATGTACTACACTACTATAAACATCGACTAAATGCACTCAAGAAATTGTTGTATAAGGATAATACATTCTTCGGAGACATTGTTGACTATTTCTGGGTTATTGAATTTCAAAGCCGTGGTAATGCTCATAGCCATTGGTTGATATGGACAAAAGATGCACATATATATGGAAAAGACACAAATTCCTCCATTTCATGCTTTGTCGACACCTACATAACTTGTGACATAGAATCTTTTGGCCCTAGTATAGCAAAATTGCATGAACATCGCCATTACGGAAAGTTGCAAAAAAGGTAAAAAAACAAATTACAGATACAATTTCCCTCAACCTCCAATGAAACATACAGAAATACTCGAACCGCAAGAAAACCACTTGTCCATTGGCATCTAAAAATGCAAAACATATTTTATCTATTCTATCAAAAAAATGATATGACAACTTGTTTTCAATTGATATGTTTCTGCATGAATTGAACATGGGATGAATCCGAATACATACAAGCTATTCGAAGCACTATCAAAAGACCAACACTATTTCTACAAAGAAAACCATCACAAGTATGGAACAACACGTTTTTGAAAAAAATGCCACCAATATGGAAGGCAAACACACATGCACAATTTGTCCTTAATGCATATGCATCTGCAACGTATGTCAGCTTTCAAACATGACAAAAATTGACAGATCAACTACAAAATCATTCAAAAGAATACGTAAAGAGCACTACACATCGCGTATTGATGCATTTCAGATGATTCAAAGATTAGCCAATGAAATGCTCAATTCATAGCAAATGTCTACACAACAAGCAACACACATTGTCTTGTCAATACCCTTGAATGGCAGCTCAAGGAAGTGCACATTCATAAACACATCTTGTTCTGAAGACTGCACATTTATTTTGAAGCATCTAAAAAAAATGGACTAGGAACCTGACAACTCCGAAAACATTAATGTGCCAATATGTCATAGACCATTACCTTGCACGACCACAAGTAATTGCCGACATTTACCTCACCGATTTTGTTTCTGGATACAATACAAAGGGGAAACCGATCCGCAAAAAAGAAAAAGAGCATGTAATCTGATTTTTCAACTACAACAAACATGTTGACAAAGAGAATTATTGTCGAGAGAAGCTTCTGTTATATGTTCCATTCCAAATAAACGAGGACAACCTTAAACATGGAAGCCTAACATGGCAAAGATGCATACTTGCTTCATCACAAAACAATAAGACAAAACGAGAAAAAAAATTGTTCACGATATCAACACCACATGGGGTGACATAGATACAGCTCTTAAAAACATAAAAAAAGAAGCAAACAATGCTTCAACAACATCGTCTTTCCAACAACAAACTGAACAAGTCATTGAAAAATATGACATACATCTAGATCTTTGATCAGGGGATCATTTCTAAAAGTTCCCTAAACATCTCTAAATGGTGTCAGTGCAGAAGATCATCTCGAGAGCTTTCCAATGACTGTGAGAATGCGACAAACGGACATCGAGAGCTCTAGATATGTTCGGTCAAAGTTTCGGTCAATGGGAAAGTCAACTCTGGTCAATTGGTCAAAATTTGGACCAATCGCACTGTGACACGTGGCTTGCCAACACTCGTCGAATTCGCTCGATTTTCCTATCGGGAGACGACAAGTGGACTACAGGATTATTTCTATTCCACCATTGTATGGGTTGAAATAATATTATATTGGTAAGTTCACGTTCCAAATGGCGCCATATATACAAAAGCCACATGTATATATTAATTCGCCGGAGGCGTTTACTTTGAAGAAGGCATTGCTGGAAAGTGTCAAATTCCGGTGGCTTAACTTTACAGGTTGCCAGATTTTAGATATTTTTGTAAGTCATAGATATTTACTATTCGACTCCATATCCTTTAAATGACACCATGAGTGACCACGGTGTTAACTCATGGTTCTGTTTTTTTATTTTACTTCACTGGCAGCCATAGCTGGCCGACAGAAGAACCGACTCTCTACACCTTTCCCTTCTTTATCTTTACACTGGAATTGTTCTTTGAGTAAAATTATACACATAAAATTGAAGCCCTCTCCGACGTAACTTGCAACTCATTTGCAATTGCTCCACATCCTTTAAATGACATCATGAGTCACCGCGGTGTTAATTCATGGTTCTATTTTTTATTTTACGTCACTGGTAGCCATAGTTGGCCGACAGAAGAACTGACTCTCTACACCTTTCCCTTCTTTATCTTTACACTAGAATTGTTCTTTAAATAAAATTATACACATAAAATTGAAGCCCTCTCCGGCGTAACTTGCAACTCATTTGCAATTGCTAGTGGTAAAACATTAGTATTAAAACATGCATATTTTCTGACCACGTGGGTGGTGTAGCGGTGGTAAGGGGGCTAGGCCCATGCGTGGACTGTCCCACGTGGAAGAAGGTGGTAAGCGGTGGTAAAGGGGGCGGTTTATATCCTAAGGTGGTCTTTGACCACTATATGCGCGTGGAAAGGCTATTTAAAGCCGTAAACACTATTGCTCCCTCCTTAAGTGCTTCCTATGGGATTTAATCCCATTAAATAATCAAATGCTGCCCTACATGGGATTTTATCCTATTATTAAACATGCAATCCGATTTAAATCCCAATCACATGCTACGGGATGAGGCTAAGGTTAAAAATAGCCTTAGGAATATATATTTAATCCCAATTTATATGTGCGAGCTAGGCTAATATTAGCCTAAGGATTATATGGAGTGCATTATTTTTGGGCCCCTAATTTTGTATAAATAGGGAACCCATTCTATTGTACAGAACACGAGCTTATTATTTGTTAAGCTTGTTGTGGACATCACACCAATTACTTGTAAATCCTGGATTGTCGACCGGAGTGCTAGCTTCGCATTGTTTGCGTCGGGAAGGGCCGATCACAGCCGAAGGAGATTGTGCAACCAGGAAGGTGGAAGTCGGGTGCTATTTTTCACCCTTGTCGTCTTGAAAGAACTAGTGTACTAGTAGGCAAGTAAAATTCCATTAGGTTTTCTTGTGAAAGTACTATTGTAACTTACAAGTTTTGACTAGTGGAACGGTTCGATCACGAACCCGGAGACGTAGGCAATTGCCGAACTCCGTAATCAATCTGTGTGCAATTGTCATTTTTTCTTGCATTATTTTAAATTGATTACTTAAAAGGAGTAAATTATCGGCAAATAATTAAAGCCTATAAGGATCCGAGATCAGGTCGTAATAATCTGATTATTTTCGGATCATGTTTGGTATTAGAGCTGGTAATCGACACCTGCAAACTTACTAATCTTCGAAGCAAGTTGGTATGGAGAAAGTTAATCAGTACAGGTTGCTTTGACAGGGATGGCATTGGCTTGTACTTCTGTATTTCCAGATTGGTGGGATAGACTGAGAGACAGGTTTAACATACTCAGTAATTTTCTCATTTCTATTTGGATGATTCCATTATATCTCATGTGTAGATAAAACTTGAAAACTATTGTGTAGGGTAGAATGTATTGGTAAGACCCCTTTGAGGGCAACGTTTGTATACATCTAACCATACAAGACACATTAGTTAAAGACCCAATTTTGGGCAATGTTTGTACTCTGTTATACTTGCATTAGTAAGACCCCCAGAGGGCAATTATTTTGGTGATTTTGCTAACACCATAAAATGCAGTATATTTTCCTTGTTTAGTCATTGTTTTGGCAGGGAGGAGACAAATGAAGTCAATCCACATTACAATACAGTGGAGAAAGACCAATCTCGTCATGCAGAGTCGAGAAATGGCAAAAAAAGTTCCTCATCTCAAAAGGAGTTTAAAAGGAATTTTTGTGCTCATTGCCAGAGGAATGGGCATCGGGTGGAAAATTGCTGGAAACTGCATCCATCTCGCCATCAGAGTAATGGCAAGCCAAAGATGGAATGGAGGCCTATTGCAAAGGCAAAAGAAGTTTCTACTCCACCACTGGTTGACAATTCAACCCAGGACCAGGTAATACCTAAAAGTGAAAGTCCTTTTAAATGGGTAAGTCAACAATTTTTCAATTATATATTGCATAATTCAGATTGAGGAATCGTATGCAGTATTAAGTTTGGAGATCAGATTTTGTGAGAAAATGCTGAGAGAAAGGTTTACAATACTCAGTGGATTTTCTTACTTAGAAAATTTGATTAATGCTCCTAACATATCTCCTAATCAGCATGTGAGTACCTGTTACAGCTTGGATACAGGATTTGACTCATATAAAGCTTGGAGATTGATCTGCAATTTGTGTAGATAATAGAGTTCATAGAGATCAGCTCGGAACTTCATTCTGTGTAGAGGCATTCTGACCGTGCAGCAGAATGGTAGCTGAATCACCGTTGGCTTTGACGTCGGGTCAGAACTTCATTCTGTGTAGAGGCATTGCGACTGTGCAGCAGAATGGTACCTGATATTAGTATGTCAACAAGAAGAGCTCTCAAAGTATCAGCTCGGAACGTCATTCGGTGTCAAGGCGTTGCGACCACACATTCAAATGGTAGCTGATCAATAGACTTAGCATCATGTATCGGAGGCGTTGAGGTCTACACAGACTTAGCATCGTACATCGGAGGCGTTGAGGTCTATAGAGACTTAGCATCATACATTGGAGGCTCAAGGTCTTGAAAAAGGCTTAGCATCATGTATCGGAGGCGTTGAGGTCTACAGAGACTTAGCATCGTGCATTGGAGGCTCGAGGTCTTAAAAGAGGCTTAGCATCATGCATTGGAGGCATTGAGGTCTGTAACAGAGACTTAGCATCGTGCATCGGAGGCTCGAGGTCTTGAAAGAGGCTTAGCATCATGCATCAGAGGCGTTGAGGTCTGTAAAGGGACAAGGCATTGTCCATCATTGACATCGGATCAATCAAAGCTCTACGTAACATGGAGTTCCTTCAAACCAGTTCGGATTCTGCGGAATCAACTTGGAACTAGGAGCTGTGTTATAGAGTCAAAGAAGATCCTTGTTGTCAGATATCAAGAAGCTTAGCACCGCACAGAAGGAGCGTTGAGGTTTCATTCAGAAACTTAGCACCATAAAGCGGAGGCATGGAGGTTTTCTTCGGATATCAAAGTGGCGCAGCGGAAGCATCGTGGACCCATAACCCACAGGTCCCAGGATCGAAGCAGAGTTGTCGAAGTGAGAAGGTTGGAGGAGAAGACCCAAGGGTCTACTACAGCAGCACTTCCGAGGAGGCAGCAAATTTTTCCAAATTCAGGACAGTATGGAAGCTTTTTGGGACAAAAAGCTTTTCTCAGTGGGGAGGTGTGATCAGGGGATCATTTTTGAAAGTTCCCTAAACATCTCTAAATGGTGTCAGTGCAGAAGATCATCTCGAGAGCTTTCCAACGACTGTGAGAACACGACAAACGGACATCGGGAGCTCTAGATATGTTCGGTCAAAGTTCGGTCAACGGTAAAGTCAACTCTGGTCAACTAGTCAAAATTTGGACCAATCACACTGTGACACGTGGCTTGCCAACACTCGTCGAATTCGCTCGATTTGCCTATCGGGAGACGACAAGTGGACTACAGGATTATTTCTATTCCACCATTGTATGGGTCGAAATAATATTATATTGGTAAGTTCACGTTCCAAATGGCGCCATATATACAAAAGCCACATGTATATATTAATGTTAAAACATTAGTATTAAAACATGCATATTTGCTGACCACGTGGGTGGTGTAGCGGTGGTAAGGGGGCTAGGCCCATGCGTGGACTGTCCCACGTGGAAGAAGGTGGTAAGCGGTGGTAAGGGGGGCGGTTTATATCCTAAGGTGATCTTTGACCACTATATGCGCATGGAAAGGCTATTTAAAGCCTTAAACAATATTGCTCCCTCCTTAAGTGCTTCCTATGGGATTTAATCCCATTAAATAATCAAATGCCGCCCTACATGGGATTTTATCCTATTATTAAACATGCAATCCGATTTAAATCCCAATCACATGCTACGGGATGAGGCTAAGGTTAAAAATAGCCTTAGGAATATATATTTAATCCCAATTTATATGTACGAGCTAGGCTAATATTAGCCTAAGGATTATATGGAGTGCATTATTTTTGGGCCCCTAATTTTGCATAAAATAGGGAACCCATTCTATTGTACAGAACACGAGCTTATTATTTGTTAAGCTTGTTGTGGACATCCACACCAATTACTTGTAAATCTTGGATTGTCGACCGGAGTGCTGGCTTCGCATTGTTTGCGTCGGGAAGGCCGATCACAGCCGAAGGAGATTGTGCACCAGGAAGGTGGAAGTCGGGTGCTATTTTTCACCCTTGTCGTCCGAAGAACTGGTGTACTAGTAGGCAAGTAAAATTCCATTAGGTTTTCTTGTGAAAGTACTATTGTAACTTACAAGTTTTGACTAGTGGAACGGTTCGATCACGAACCCGGAGACGTAGGCAATTGCCAAACTGCGTAATCAATCTGTGTGCAATTGTCATTTTTGTCTTGCATTATTTTAAATTGATTACTTAAAAGGAGTAAATTATCGGGCAAATAATTAAAGCCTATAAGGATCCGCGATCAGGTCATAATAATCTAATTATTTTCAAATCAATCTTCCTTTATGTAATTCGTTAGCACCCAAAAGGAAAACTAAACTATTTGAAATTGAAAAACATCCATTCATCTCTAACAACACAATATATTACTAAAAAATGAGAATGTTAAACAAAAAAACAAGAAATCGTAAAGGATGTTGCACTCAAAAAAACATATTGATCCTATAGCTCCTTTGTATCTTTTCCTCATAAGAGGTGCAGGAATAGGAAAAAAATTCACTGCTAAAATGATCTTTGAAACTTTGATTCATATCTATAATAATTCTACCAAAAGCGATCCATTAAAACCAAAAGGTCTTATTTTTGGCATTCACAGGAAAAGTTGCTTATAATTGCAGGTGGAACAACATTTCATTCAGCACTTTTATTGTCATTTAACAAGTCTCACCTACTGCCATTGGGTGCTAAACAACTAGATACACTGTCCAAAACACTATCAACAATTACAACTTGTCTTCATAGATGAAATATCACTTTTTCGGTGGCCAATTGTTGTATCACACTGATAATAGACTCAGGGATATAAAACAAATGCCCACAATGAACTTTGGGAACATTGACATGGTCTTTTGTGGTGATTTCTACCCAGGGCCCAGCCTGTCAATGACTGCTTTGTATTTGAAACACCTCATATAGACAAACAACCAATTCCATATGATTTTTGGGTATAACAAGGTCAAGGTATATGAATTGACTGAAAAAATCAGACAAAAAGGACCAACTCTTTTGTTTTGAATCCTCAATAGAATCCGAAACATGCTCACACACATATTCTGACAATTTCGTACCTCAACAATATATGTCACAGACCACCACTAAATGATCCTGCTTTTCCCATACCTTTTTTACAAAAAACACGGATGTCAATAACCACAACAAGAAAATGCTTTTACAAATGCCTGGAACAGAAATTGTCATCGATGCAATTGACGAACAAGATTCAATGTACGATGAAACAAGGGCTTATTCAAAGACAATTTACCTTCCTAAGACCATTGTTTTTTAAAAAGGCATCTTGGTTGAACTCTTTGCTGGTAACTATGATATCCAAGATGGATTGGTCAACGGCTCAGATGGGACTTTTGATGCTTACACAACCACAAAAAAATCAAGACATCATATGGATCTGATTCAATGATTTAAGCATTGGACAACATCAAATCTCTAAACACACACACTTGCGCCCTGCTCACATTTATCCCCAATGTCTCTATTTTAAGGATTGCAAGGCCTCTACAACACTCACCGAATAAAATAACTTTAAACAGTTCGAAGCCAATTTCCAGTCCAGATTGCATGTGCACACACAATACATAGAGCTCAAGGACTTACAATAGACGAACTTGCCTTTAGCCCCTGTTGGAGTCACGAGACATGGATTGACTTACACAGCCCTATCGCGTGTCAAGACTATAGAGAACCTGTATTTGCTACAAACCATTGACAAACAAAAACTTCAACGTAAGAAAACAAGTTGCACTTGAAATGGAACGCCTTGAATCACAAGCGCAATGGCAACTTCAAAATGAATTCTTCTTGGCCGATATCCAGCATTGCACTTTATTTTGTTCTTTGAATTACCCAGAGCCTTCAGGCTCATGCACAAGATGTCATGCACGACTTTAGCTTAATGCAATCTGACATTATATGCTTTCAAGAAACACACTTGTCTAATAGCGATGCACACATTCTGCTTCCAAACTTTCATCACATACACCACATAATCATGTGCATGGCTTAATGATTTCTGCTAAAATCCATATACTATTCCTCCACATGATACAACTTCATGTTCCAAAAGTAGAGGCTTTGCTGGCAGTTGTCCATGTTCATGGGAAAGAATTGACAATTATAAATCTCTATGCAAGTCACAAATGCGGACACTTCAATAATAATCCCTTGCAATTATCGATCAAGCTTTGTCAAGCACATCTCGAAAACAATGCACATACATATTTGGAGACTTCAATATCGATATGCAAAAACAAAATACCACCACAAAGCATTTAAATCAAACACATGTCCAATTTACAACTTTCATTTTTTGCATTGCTGAACAAAATCCATTCACTAAAAAAACAAATCGACCACGTATGATCAAATAGCAATGCCTCCAGCAAAATATTTCAAAGACATGTTTACTGGACTGACCATTCTACCATATTCCTCGCACTTGACATGGACATCTAAAACATTTTTTTATCCGAATTCAACCTATGCAACTCCAAGCTTCCATACAATTTTCCCGCATATACTAGTGTTTTACCCACGCTTACTTTCAAAACAAACTATTTTACTATTTTTCCACCGTATCAAACTATCATCACTCTTATGAAGAACAACATAAAATGAACATTAAATCTATACATATACTCAAGGTATTAAAAAAAAAACTTGTTATCAGACCTTTTTTTGTAGCAATACAAAAAAAAACTCCATCGTTTAACAGTCCAATAATATCTTCTACTATTGTTACATTGTACAAATACTATATCACCCTATGGCACTTTGACCATTACTGATGCTCAAAAACTTTTTTCCTTCTTGCAACAACTGTTATGTTTCACGGAAATCTTCTATTTGATCTAATTGTGTAAAATAAGAAACAAAAAAGCTCGCTCCTTGGTCTTCACAATGTTCTTAGAATGCACTTCCAGTTGTCTCCAACCACCATGAGTGCAATTGTTTCATGCTTGACATGATGCTACTTTTTTCCAAACTACATACGGATAGTTTCTGCAACGCAATATAACCTTCTAGTTGGATCTGGAATAGTAAACACAAATATGGGGAAAAAACATTCACTACTTACACATTTTTGACATATAAAGTGTCATGACTCTTACATAGATTTTTCACGGATTCAATGTTTTGTTCTGCTTACAAATTACAAGGTACGACACAACCAATATACTTCCATATGACACAATTTCAATGCTTCTCCCTCAATCACTTTGATTAACATCAAAACCTTCGATTTCATATTACTAACTTTCATCAATTCGATTGTGCTTCCAGGGAAATTGAAAGCATTTGAAGCTTACACACCCGGTTTAAACAAAAGGGCACCAATATTCACTTAAGGTATCGCATATTTTTTTTTTAATTATTTAAAAAAACAAAAAAAAACATTACTGTAATTTCTTTCTTTATTTTGATCACTCCAATATAGTGCTTCCCTATTTGTATTCCATTGCACAAATTATATCAATATCGAATTATTTATCTTAAAAAACTCTTTCCTTTAAATAACAATCAATTCCTTTCATTTTATTTTGCAAACATATTGTACTCTAATCTTTCATCTACACTTGCAAAATTTCATTTTCTCCCTTGTATTGTTGCTACAAGAACAAGATGAAGAGAAGCTTGGAAACCATTTTCTACAAACGAACAAACACAAAAACAAACAAAGAGGTAAGAAATTCCAAATATCTTGTTCTAGCATTTCTTTACATCCTATTGTGTGATTAATCAGTTTTACATTATGTTTTGCAGGCAAGAAACAGGTGCCATGTACATCGACATCTATCGACGACCTCAACAGTTGCAAGGTTGGAAATTTGTTTCATGGGGATGTTGTTGTTGCATACAAAACAATACTCAACAAAGAGCACAAAAAAGAGCTTCTACGCATAGATTTAACCAACAAAGAAGGTGAAATGACCATCACACTAAATGTGACTGGACATCAGATTGAGGCACATCAACATAAGCTACCGCTATCCAAAGGAATCAACATAAAACAATTTGCCATAGCACCAGAGACCACTTACGATTGTGGAGACTACAACTACATTCTTCTCTTGAATAAAAATAGTGCCATAGAGAACATACCTCCAGTCTGCAACGAGTTCAAGTTCATACCAAATACAACAATAAACCAACTCCTCCGTGGCATAGATATTCTACACAATTGGAACACTTGCAACTGTTGTAACTTCCACACGACCAGGTCTAGAACACAGTTTGTCTTTGAAATTAAGGATGGGCTCTCCATAGAGGAAAAAACACAGGTATCTTCTTGCTCTTTCTATTCTCTCCATCATTTTCAACATCTTTACTTATTCTACCTTACTAAAAAAAACATTCTAACATTTTGTTGGATACAAGCTATACTTGTTCGAGACATTTGCAGCCTTGTTCAATACAATCGATCAACAACTCCGCAAAAAACAAGTTCCAATTTATTTGTTTAAGAACATTGTTAAGTGAAATAGCCCTATCAAGGCACTAAGAACATGTCAATCAACATTTATCACCCCGCTAAAGACTGCACAAGCCACTACAAGATATGCATGCCATAGTGAATGCAACAATAGAGGTAAGAAAATGATAATTGGTGCTAACTGTCATTCAATACAGTATTTCATTTTTGCAATACTAATTACTCCCTCTTGGTCTGCTCCACGTCATTACCCAGGTACAAGGTCATTTGACTGCCTCCAACGTGTACTCTAATCCATTTCAGATTGTATGCAGCAACTGCAACTTCGAAGTTGGCAGCCTTCTTTCGTTGCAACAAACAACAATAACATGTGCAAATTGCAACAAGGAGAGCACATTTCACCATAAAACCACCAACTGATCTGCGACTTAACAACATCTATTTTACCTATCAAATGCACTCTACACGCTCCCCTGCTCTCCAAATTGTTGCCTCCACTAACTCAAAACAACTCACGAAGAGTACGTGCAGAACAAAAGCTCCGTAGTACGCCTCCTTTGTAGTTTTTATAGTGCAAGGAACTTTCACGCTTGATCAAACTAACACCATTGTTAGCGTGAACACAGATATCCACCCATAAGGTTTGTATCTTTCCACAATTATACTATCACACTCTTTCATTTACACAATTTTCTATTTTGTCACTAATGTCTCCATTTTTCTTCACCTATGCATATACAGTAACAATAGAATTATACAAACTTTTGACAGTGCTCTCTCGCAAAGCGGCCCTTGCCTCAGGAAAAATATAATGTTGCTGCTTCTTTTTGGCACTAGTCCACAAACATGCTTTGTAGCTTCTTTTCGAAGCGCAGTTGTTCTTCTGCAATAAACAGAATACTATCACATTTCTGTGTAGTTTTTTGTTGGCCGCCTTTTGTAATTTTTTGCGAAAATGATACTCTCTATCTTACATGCTTTACATCTAGTTTTCGAAGCAGATTTCTTCTTCTGCTATAAACAGACTGTACTCGCATTTTTGTACAGTGTTTTGTTGGCCGCCTTTGTAATTATTGAAAAAATGATACTTTTTATCTTACTCGCATATAAAGAACAATGTCAATTTTGTATACAGGCTGTAGTTTTTTCCGCATTTTTCATCTTACTATCTGCACTGCATTCTCTGGTTGCATATCTTCACCCCTCTTTTCATTCATTTTCTCTCATGAAATGTTGCACTTTTCTTCTCTCCTTGTTGTCACGAATGAATTGCAGCCTCCGTTTACTGGTGTTTCATGTATGCTTTTGGAAATGACATTTTCCCATGAGATGCCAAGTCAGGTTATTACACTGATTGTCCTTGAGAAAATGGATAATGGATGTCCATGTATTGTCGATTATACGGTCCATCAACTCAATTCAAGTTGTTTTAATGTGCCTTGGAAACTCGATTTCTTCCATTATACACTTTTTTGAATGGTGAAGATATTTTTGCTACAAAGTGTTTATTTCCAAGGCACATGTGATATTTACCCCGGTGATCTCATCAAGAGAACCTCCTGAATTTTTTATGTGGCTGCTGCAGAGATATCTTAGGACTTTTGCAAGAAAATGATACCATGCATTTTTGTAAATTTGTGGATTAGCTACAGGTAAGAAACTTTAGCATTCTTCTACAAGAAAATTATTTGTGATAATTTTGAAAGAAAAAAATGATTGCGTGCAGATTGGCAACAGACAAAAAAAATCCCACATAGGTGCTGCAAAATTTCAGCCCCCCCATTCCCTAGAATCCCCTGCTGGTACCTATAACTGAAAATAGGCTTCGTAAGCAGTCATTGCTCCACACTTCTAGGGGAAAGATTATCTTTGTTGCAATGTTTTCATTAATTGGAATCTTGTATGGGACAAAACGATAACATCGACAGTACCCTCCATGTGACCCCTACCTTACAACTATGGGGAGTGCTCTTTGAAACCTAACTTTACAGTGCAATTGTGCAGGATATCTGTATTATGTTCCTTGACTCTGATCCCTACCAAGAGAAAATTTTCTTCCTTAAGTATGGTCTCCAAGGAGCATGAAACCCAGTACAAATTCTAGTGACGGTGAGGGTCTACTAAATCTGTTCTAGATTTTTGGCCTTGCTGAATATTTTCTGTGTTTTACAATCGTTCCAATTTTCCATTCAGCAAGGATGGAATTTACAGGTGCATATAGTTTAGTTTGCTTTGCAGCTTCTCCTATTTACAATTATACATGGAAGGCAAACTATGCACCCAATATAAATTGTGCATTCCATAAATTGAAATTGAACCTTATTATCTAGTATAGGTAAGGGGGCAAATGGATTGCTATATACACCCCCATTTTACTGAAATTACGTCTTCATCCCTATTTAGCGACTATATTCCTTTTTGCCAGATGCTAAAAAGACAACCTTCCATGGCCTCCTGCATTCGCTACGGCAAGATCTGCCATTTCCATGGCCTTGTTTCTTAAAGACTTTAGAGTCATAGAAGTAATTCCAAGACACATTGATCACTTCTATTGGCTATACTATCAACGTGATCATTGAACCCTCAAATGCAATTACTACTAGATATGTATTTTGTAATTTTCAATTTAAACATCAAACAATAAATATATTTTTTCTATCTTCGATGTTTAAATCCTAAATTTTAGTCTAAAATTGTTCTCTGATTGTGAACCTATACAAACACTATAAACAAATAATACATAATAAAAAAGGAGAACATTACATTAAAATTGAACAGAAGGATCAAATCCATCGACAAAAACATACCAATAACCCCTAAATTAACTCAATAATTGACAAACAAACATGCTACTAATGAGTGGCTATTTTTAGGTATCTACACTCTTTAGCTCGTCTTAATGATTTGGTGTGTTGTCTAGTATGATGTATCCAAAACTTTGGTCCCCACTTATTTACCCTTCTCACACGTTGTCATCCCCTTGTCTATTGAAATAGGAGAGGTGAATATAAACAAACTTGCACCACTTGTCTTGCACCACGTGCCCATATCATTCCAACACGAATCCCCATCGCATACATAGACAAACTATAGTGAAAAAGAAAATGGCCCACACCCAAAATCCCAAACAAAAAATTAAATAATATTATAGCTTTTAGTTAAATCATTTTCAAGGTATCCAAAGTCACATCTTGCACACCCCCAGACGTAATAAACATCATTTAATATTAAAATAATAAATAGTAATATTAAATTATTTAATTAAGACAATATTAATATTGAATTAAATAATAAGGGGTATCCAAAGGTTGGTGAGGCGAGGGGATTATGGAAGACTTTGGAGGTGCTCATCATAGGGTGGTTAGAGTTCAATCTTAATATTCTTCCAAAATAGAATATTTAATTTAGCGCACGCATAGCCCATACCACATTTTTATATTGTTAGGCAAGCTGTTTTTGATTCCTTATTCTTAAAATAAAGTAAAAAGGATTTTAGATTTATATTAATGGGATTATCAAACCATATGTTGAGAATTAAAATTTTTGATTCTAAAGTCAACCTTCTCATCCATTTGGCATTAAACATGCAAAAATGCGGTTGTGGAGCCCCAAATAGATATAACATGATATATGAGATTCGATTATATCACCTAAATATTTAGGAATTTAAGGAAAATTTGAATAATTGAAATGTTAGAGAGAATTAAAGTTTTAAGATCGATGATTGTAAATTTGGATGTTATTGTCTCAAATTGATTTGAGGACCGGTTTCTAAGTTTTTGAGCTTTAAACTTTTCATTCATATTTCTATAATTTAGTCATACCTTTTAAAATCATAAAAATTGGAGAGAATTAATGGAAGCATGTGTTATCTTTTCATTATTATCATGTTTTTGATATTTTGAATAGTTTGACAAATAACTCACTAAGTATAATGTAGTTTCAACATACATTGTAATGTAATGTAAATGTCTTGACTCTTATCTTTTCAATGTTTTATTCAATGTAATAAACAAATGTTAGAGGCTCTCCTCTAAATGTTTGAAATTTGTTTTTGGCACAGGTATGTCCATGAAAATAAATGATTGCATTGTTGTTACAACTTCAAATAGTTTTTTTCTTGTGATCATTCAATGTTTTTGTTCTAAATGCACTAATAAACATATATTTAACAAACCTCTTGAAATCATATTAAGGCCTTATTAGTCCATGTGCTAACATCCAATGGACAAAAAAATGTTGATAAAGAAGGGCCACATACCTCGAAGCATTCAAATCAAGGGTTAAAAGGGCCCGCAAAAAAAGGAGCCAAAACTATAATAATATGGTTATGGCAAAAAATAATCATACTGCTACTACTCTAGCAACATGTCTAGAAAATCATAGAAAGAGGTAAAGGAGAGAACCAAGGAGGATGGTGAAAATGGCAAGAAGGAAAAGGAGTTAGGGTCGAATAGAGAAGAGTGGAGAGTCGATAAGAGAATGATAGAGTTGAAAGTTTCAAACATCAAACATAAGGGTACACATTGAAATTCAAAATACACAAGGAACACACACCGAAAAGTCCCTAAGTTAGACTAATAGCTTAACAAACATGTAAATACACTAGCACCACAATAATTAACTTGTCTTGTACCAAAATTAATTGTCCATATAATACCCCTCTTTGATATGTGTATGGGGAAAACGTATCAAAGTCAAACCAATCATGCCAAAATAGAGAATTTTTTGTCACCTCACCACCTATTGAGAGTACTTGAAGTCGATGTAGGAATGAATATCACCTAATCTCTACGTTGAAGGGGCTAGGAAGACTCTTGAACTAAAATTTGCACTATTGTGTTTGGGATAAGGAAACCTTTGCCCCTGCAATCATGTTAAAATGCATGCAAGAAAATTAGTACATATAAAATTTGTAATCAAAGAAATCCTAAAGTATATAAAGGAAGATAATAGGAACAAGTATGCCTTGGTGTGTTATAAACATTGAAGTTTCGCTTATGAAATCTACATCTTGGGATATGTGTGTGTGTGTGTGTGTGTGTGTGTGTGTGTGTGTGTGTGTGTGTGTGTGTGTGTGTGTGTGTGTGTGTGTGTGTGTGTGTGTGTGTGGTGTGTGTGTGTCTCATGGTGAGATAAAGTAGAATATGTATATGTGTCTTATGGTGAGACCAAGTGAGACATAATGTGTACTTCTTGGATAACTACCATGGCATTGCTTCCATATAAGGAGAAAATTAGTTTCTCCAAGGCATATGTATGCCTCCCTTTGGAGGTGTAAAGTGAACTTTTGAATATCTAAAAAGGAAGGGATTAAGTGCACCATGTAAAAATAAAGTAACAACATTGATGTATAATATAGTAAGGTATCACTATGAAAGCATGTGCGTAATAAAGAAGCTTCCACGTGTGAGCTTTAGTATAAGAAGTGTAAGCACAATAATAAAAAATATCCCGTTTGGGCCTTAGTATAATTGAAATAAGCACAAGTGTAATATGCCCCTTATGGGTGAGATATATCAAAATGTAAACATGAGAGTAAGGTGCCCCAATGTGGGTGAGGTGTAATCATAGAGGCCCCAAATGATAGATGTCCTACATGGGTTGGAGTGATCAATATAATCATAAGAGGATGTAACATTCCCCAAGTGACTGAATATTCTCTATGCAATCATATTATTCATACGCCCCACAAGGTTGAGAAAGAAATAATACATGAATAATGATTGCAGTAGTCCCATGTGGGAATAAAAAATCGTATAATCAACAACAAGAGAGATTTTTTTTTATCAATATTAGTTAAAGCATACTTTTTCAAAGTTAAATGCCCCTATTTTTGTAATGTAACTGGTGTTTACAAAGGTGGACGATATGTCAAGATGTATTTTATCAATGCTAGATAAAAGAATACTTTTCAAAGTTAAATGCCCCTATTTTGCCAATATAGATGGTGTTTGCGAAGGTGGATGATATGTCAAAATGTATAACATATTACTCCATGTGATAGCAAAACTCCAAACAGATCAATAAATTCATGTTGAATCAATTAATATGTGTCATAATAAAGTAACCATGAATTACAATCTTTTTAACCCTCTTAGTATATAAATTAAAAGTCAACTTGAAAATAGAAATCAATTTTCTTTTCCCTCGTTTATTTGTCCAATAAGATCTCTAAGAGAGGTATTATGGCACCATGATGAGATGTGTTACTACAAAGACTGAATTGGGAAATCAAATAGAAAATTATGGGTGGTTAATAAAACTGATAATTGCTGCATAACTCTATTTTTTATTGTTTTTAGAGGTAATTTTGAAATTGTGAAATATTGTTAAGAATAGAAGGGGATATTTTTAAGCTAATTTTGGATCATTATAGTTTTGGTTGGTATGGTATGGATGTGGCGGGAAATAGTAAGATTCAAGTTGAGAGTCATATGGTTTTGTTAAGGATAGTATGGTTCGGGCACAAAGTAACATGTTTCTTGCAGACGAAAATATTTTTTTAAAAGGCAAGATTCTTTTACTATTATTGGATATAACATCTATTGACTATTGATTAACTCATCTTTGGAGTATTGACAAGCTCATACTTTTGTTATGGACTACACATAGCGAACCCATCTTAAATCCATTCCTAGAGTAATATCATTGGCTTAATCATCAGTTAGTGCCTCAACTGAAGATGATATAGATCACATGTTTTACTACACCTAGTACATTGTGTCCTACTCCATTGTAGCATGCGACACCACTATGGAAAACAACGAGACTCATCCATCTAATTTACGTCATATTATAATATGTAGTATAATCATCAATATGATCAACTTATGGATATGCATAATGACTTAACTATAAACCATTTTCATTCGTACTACCAAGGATCTCAATTGATGTTTGTCTACTCATATAGTCCATTGTGTTAACTTTTTCCTCTCAATGTTTGTCCTTAACACAACACATAACACATATGAATTGTCAATTGACGTACATATAATCACGCGAACATCCTCTGATGTGAATGTGGTCTCAACAACGTAACATTTGACCCCTCCACCTAAATGTGTCTAATATAATCTCCCAATAACTAATAAACATATGTAGTAAGTCCACATTCAATGGAATGCAACACATCTCCATGATATATACGAACCCCATAATAACCAAATATGATCTTTTTTCATCTGATAACGACCCTCAATAAGTCAAGAAACCAAGAGGAATTCATCGTCTACAATAGTCAGACCCATCTTTAAAACTTGCAAAACAAACACACAACATTCACCCCATCAACAACCAATTAGAGAAAAAACTGATAAATCAATCAAGAAATCAAAAAAAATTTAAAATGTTTCCATTCCTACCTCATTACCCATACAACACAAGTGTGTCAACCCTGTAACTCAAAATAACCTATCTCTTAATGCATTTTCCATGCCACCCAATCAACATCAACCATGTAGGTTGGTTTTTTTCCACCTAATGACATCAACCTTTTTGTAGAATTACATTGACCATATTGGGGGAAAACTAACAACATTGACCACTTATTGATTTGTGCCAACCTTGCATCGCTGATGACACTTTTTGGAAGGTTGCATATCCCTTTCACATTTCAAAATTCAAAAACCTACTCTAGTGACATCCTAATGCAAAATTCCCCTAAACCCACCTAAAGTTTGTTGATGCTTACATTTTGACACCTCTTGGGGTAGCTTCCTCTACCTAGATTTTCCTTAGGACCTATTTTTTCATTTCTAACCTATTAACCCCTTTTTCCAAGTTAAGTAAAAGCATTGATGATGCATCCTCTTCGGTATGCCTTCCCTGACCTATGTCTCCCCCTGATAACATTGTCTCATAACATCCTCACTACGAACTTTGGTTTCATAAAAAAATAGATAACCCAGAGCTCCAAAATCTCAAATATACAATCGTAAAAGCAACAAATGAATATGTTGACATCCTATTTATAGATTTCTAACCAAAATTTTGAAACCTTATAAAGTTTTGTCTAAATTGTTAGTGTAGGTTATTATTTATCATTTTATTTGTTTATTAGGATAATTCGTGCACTTATGTTAGCCCTATACTTGTTGGGTTAGCTTGCTTAGGTGTACTAGTTATGTGAAGTTAGCTTACTAGTTGTGTGGAGTTAGCTTCATAATTATGTGGAGTTAGCTTAACAATTATGTGGAGTTAGCTTACTAGTCTTGTGGAGTTAAATTAACTACTAGTATCAGTTAGTGAGAGTTCTTCACCACTGATCTAGGTAATAGTTGCACTTCCCTCCTCCTATATGTACATCCTTCTTATTGAGCAATGTAGTCAATGTAATTCAATTCTAATGTATTGAGAATAATGGATTGTGATGGATTTCTATATATGGTATTTTAGCTCTTCTGTTTTGCAAATCTAATGTGGTGTGTTATTATCATTTGAGATCTTCACAGTATGGAGCAATCTTCTTATCGTTCCCTTTCATGGTATCAGAGTGGTAGATGATGTGGATATCCATCTGTAAGTTTTTTGTAAGCAAGAGTTTATTTGTTTTCATTTAATTGGGAATTTGTTAGCACTTTGTTGCAGCATCCATTTTTTTACGCAAAACAGAGGGCTCTATTGGATTCGAAAGGCGGAAAAAACCCCATTAAATAACTATAAAATTTGGCTATTGAAGAAGACACTTTATTATTGTTTTGCAGAGGCAGACATTGATACGTACAGATTTGTTTGGGAATCCATTCCAAAGGAAGAATTTTTTGCCGGGGAAGTAGAAAATCCAGAATAGTTTCTGGGTTTTTATAGGTTTTTCACCTTAGGTATTGGGTTTTTTCTTCCGCTTTGTAGCATTCCTATTTGGCGAGAATCTAGACATTTTACAAATTCGTGCTTGGGGAAACCCTTACTGGGGAAGTAGAAAATATAGAAAAATGGTTTCTGGGTTTTCTGGGTTTTTTGCATTCGGTAGTGGGTTTTTTTCTTTTGCTTATTTGAGTTTCTATTTAACAGGGAACTGGAAATCATACATTTCCACATGTTAGGGGAAGAAATTTGTGTCGGGGAAATAAAAAGTTCAAAAAAAGTGTCTAGGTTTTTCTGGGTTTTTTGTATTCGGTAATGGGTTTTTTTCTTCCAATTTATAGAGTTATTGTGTGGAGAGGATTTGAAGATTTATGGTTCCATTTAGAAAATCTGTGTCGGGGGACACAAAACATCCAGAAAAACACTTTCTAGGTTTTTTGTGTTTGCTAATGGGTTTTTTCTTCGGCTTTGCATAGTTTTTTGTGTGCTGAGGATTTGGGGATCTTGTAGATTTGTGCTACTTTTGATGATCTTGGAAATCCGTGTTAGAGAGGCAAAAAATTTGGAAAACTCAGTTGTGGGTTTTTTCTAGGTTTTTTACATTTGGTCCTAGGTTTTTTATCTTCTTCCATTTTGGAGATATAGAATTGGAAAGTTTTGTTTTCAAAAAATAAATCAAACACTGCTGGGCATTTTATTTATTTTTAAATAAATATTAAAGCGCAAACTTGATAAATTTTTATCTTTTGATCGGTAAACTAGATTTGAGTGTCATTTTTTCAAAAGTGCTTGTTTTTTCATGCTTATTCCACTGGAACTATTTATTTTGAGAAATAAACTAAAAATTCAAAATCTCATTATTGTAAGATGCTCTCAATTATAAAGTGCCAACATTTATATCTCTCTTTGTTTTTTGAGAGATTTTATATCTGTATCTTTGACACTTTTTTGACATGTTGACAGTCTCTCTTGTGGGGGAGCTATTCTGATGAAGCTCAGTGTTAGTTTGTCAGTGTTTGAGTAGTTGTTTTGAAAACTCATACAAATTTATAACATTACTCTACCCATTCATTAGTGTGGGAGGGTGTGGTGTTGATATTGTTTCTTCGGGTTTCATGTCCTTGCTTTGTTACATGTTGATACCCGCTTCTTCGGGTTTCATGTACTTGCCTTGTTACCTTGACTTTTCTTAGATCGTGGCACTCCTATTTATCTGGATCTCGTATCCTTTCCTTGTTGCCTTGGTTATTGTTCTTAGATCATGACACACATATTTGTAGCTGTCGATCTTGCTTCTTCAGGTTTTATGTCCTCGCCTTGTTACCCTTGGATTTTCTTGGATCGTTGCACTCCAATTTCTTTGGATCTTGTGTCCTTGCCCTTGTTGCCTTGGTTATTATTCTTAGATCATGGGCACACCTATTTGTAATAGTTAATCGATTATGTTTGGTGTTTTTTTGCACTTTCGACATCACTCCATTGAAAGTCTCCTTGCATGGTGATATTCTGGTGAAGCCCAATGTCAGTTTTTTTTGAGTTTTGTGATCGAGTAGTTGATTCAGACCACAATGCACACCAAACTTCTTCAACACTATACAAGTTTTTGGAGCCAATCTTCTTGGGATATCTTGCAGCGGGATTTTGTTATCTCTACTTTGTTATTACTGGTTTTAGGTACCTTACAGTGTCCCTTTTTCCCAGTTATTGTACGTGGGTACCTCATCATGCCTTGTTGTTGGGACCCACCTTCTTTTCCGCCCACCTAAGCTATGCTTACGAGGGTTGTTAGTGTAGGTTATTATTTATCTTTTTATTTGTTTATTAGGATAATTATTGCACTTATGTTAGCCCTACACTTGTTGGGTTAACTTGTTTAGGTGTACTAGTTATGTGGAGTTAGCTTACTAGTTGTGTGGAGTTAGGTTCTTAGTTATGTGGAGTTAGCTTACTAGTCTTGTGGAGTTAACTTAATTGCCATTATCAGTTAGTGAGAGTTATTCATCACTGATCTAGGTAGTAGTTACATTTCCCTCCTCTTATATGTACATACTTCTTATCGAGCAATGTAATTCAATTATAATGTATTGAGAATAATGGATTATGATGGATTTCCATATATGATATTTTAGCTCTTCTGCTTTTCAAATCTAATGTGGTGTGCTATTATCATCTGAGAACTTCACAACATGGAACAATCCTCTTATTGTCCCTTTCATGAATTTTTTTAAAATGTGATATATTTGCAACCATAACTCCAACTTCCAATCTGAAAGAAGTGTTTGGGGACCATGTTCGCATTAATTCAACGATATACTACAAACATCATATTTCTATTTTTTCTCAAAATTGCCTATTTTCTAGCCCGCGATCCTTATTTCCCTAGTTTGTGTTTGCACCTTATATCATCGTTTCCCCTATTTTTCCTACATCTAAGTCTTCTAGACTACTATATTCCTGTTGATGTACCTTATATCAAATTTATAAATCTTACCCTTAAGCCTCATCCTTTGGTCCTATCATCTTTCCATGAGCTATCTTTTTTTATGGTTTATTGCTTAATTTTCTAATTTATCTTATAGTGTTTCTTTTTAGTATGTATTGTTTTGGTTCACTCAAAAAATCTTTCTATGTTTTGGTGATTCACTATGAAAAACACTTGTAGGAAGGTAAAGTATGCTACATTCAAGTTCATGTTTTTATCACTTGTATTACTCATTGGCATAAATCATTTTTTATTTTTGGTGTTTCATTTTGTCCCCCAAAGATTGTCTCATGTACGATTTATGTGACACCTAATGATCTTCGGTTAAGGAATATATGTACACCATATGTTTCACTCTAATTTTTTATCTTCGCAAGCACCATTGGTGTATTAAACTCCTTTGAGCAAGATCTTATGAGATATTACCTAGAACATGATGGGCTCGTTAGTGGTGGTACTTGTGAGATAGTTTTGATGTACAATTCATGATACCTTAAATACCATATTCTTTACATCTTTCAATCATCCATTTAAAGCCTCCCTATGACATTGCCATAGTAACGTCTTATGATCACCTATATATCCACTTACAACACATCCTTATACCTTATTCAGACCACTTTTCATCATATCCATAGTCTTCCTCTATCTTGTGAGACCTCCTTTTGAGAACCCACACAAAAAAGGCTATTGTGAGAGTAGATGTCATCAAACATGTTCGATATCATCCAAATGTATTCTTGACAATTGATTTCATTGACCATGGTTGATGTCGTCGACTTCAGGGAAATTGAATAAATAATCATGTTCCCAATTTGTAGCCAAAATTTGAGTGTTATCATCACATCAACATCGGTCATCTTGATCTCACCAAGCTACTCTTAAAGATATTAAAGTTTAATAGGTTGGTATTACTTATATTTTGGTGTATACTCTTGGATCATTGGGTTTAGGAAACTTAAGAATAAAATTTACATTTACTATGGTCTACCAAGCATTTAGAGTCCCTTAAATGTGGTTTTCATAGGTATTCTTCTTTCCATAGTTTAGTCCCCATCCATCAACTCTCTCATTAGGTGTTTCTAACCTTGGAAGGAAGTTAATACAAAAATGATGTCTACACAAAGGTAAGTATATCTAACCTCTTCTTTCCTTCATATTATTAAATATTTAATCAATTGTTTGATTGGTCATGTATGTAGAATTAGAAAGTAGCATATTATAAATCCATTGTGTTATATTATCCCTTAATCCTTAGCTTACAATATGACTATTGGGCTTTATAAAATATTGATGCATATAACCCATGTTTATACCCTTAGTTTAGGTATCTATATCTTATTTATAACCATTTACAATCATGATAATTATAAGACACTGCCCCCTATCTTAGATGTATGATTTATAACCCTACATATCGAATAGAATGTGGACTTCTGTATTTTAGATCCATGGACTTTAACACCTTACAACCCTCTTGTGTCTAAGCCTCAAAATGGTCCCCCTCATTATCCTAATATATATTATCGAGAAGAGAAATAGGATATTATATAGACCATTCTTATCTTTCCTATATTATCGATCACCTTGGACTTTTATAGTTCTTCCTAGAGATACATTCTAAGTTTTTTTTTCCATTTAATGTAGTTAAGGATAGAGTTTCAAGTCAATAAGGCCCCAACCTTGTAACCTTCAAAGTCAAAACAAATTTAAAAAATTCTTTTCATTTATATTAAAAACATTAAAAAACATCTACAGAACCATGATATTTCCTCCTATCTTCTATACTATCTTAAGCCTCTTTTTGGTTTCACAACAATAGATGCAAACTATGCAAATTTATGCTTAGCCTTTCGCGCACATCCAACTTGACTAACCCTTAATTTTCCATATTTTTGGTTTAGCATCTCTATACACTCTTACATGGCCTTCCACCACTTTCAACAACCTTTTCATACTACCAAAACTCCGTTTTTGAAACCCCAAAATAATGTTCTAGATCTCCTTTGTTTTCAAGTGGCCTCGATCACCGTGAATTCCTTCCAAACCAAATCATATTTTATTTTGGTCTCTTAAAATCTATAATATTAGTAGGATTCTCAATAAATGAGAATTATGGTCTCTATATGTATGTATGTATGTATGTATGTATGCATGTATGCATGTATGCATGTATGCATGTATGCATGTATGCATGTATGCATGGATATATGTATGTATGTATGTATGTATATGCACACACACACACACACACACACACACACATACAATACACACACACACACACACACACACACATACATACATACATACATATGTATGTATGTATGTATGTATGATCAATCGACCCAATTTCCACCTCAATTGAAAGCTCTCTTCACGATCTTTCCAATGAGCTAAAGAATGCACAAAATGGATCTTTTTTTGTGAAAGTTATGGCCCTTTGAATTCCTTGAAAGTTGTTTTCTTCATGGTCAAAATTTGGTACACGTCCCTAAATAGGATTTTATCACAAGTGGCACTTGTCATATCCTCTTAGCTTCGTGGTATCACTATTATAGAATGTGTCCCATTTCCTTCACAAAGTCATGTGAAATGATTCACTAAGATTAAGACATGCATCAAGATCTTGGCGCCTCTTTCTAATTTTTTTCCTTTGAATTTTATTGTGGCATCCATGAAAACATTCATTGAAATGGTGACAATGTTCCTACTCACAACCTCCAAATTCTCATAATATTAATACTTTGGTCAAACCTTTGTGAAAAACTCAAGGATCCCTTATCACAATCTCATAGTCTCAAACTATCATGACTTTCTCTTTCCTTCATCTTTGTCAACTATTTAGTCATGATTAGTTCACTTGTCCATGAATAAGGAGTTGGATCTCCTTGTGAACTGTGTGATAGTTTGAGGTCCTACAAACACTTAATTTATAATTTTGGCTACCATGACTACTATTTAAAGTGGTGGCACTTGATTGAACTTTATGAATATTTTTTGAACTTCAAAGTGATATATTCTTCCACCGTTAAACCTGCAACTATGTGAACCCTCAAAGCTTAGATCAAGGCCTCGAAACACTACAAAAAATCATATGATATTATTTTTTGATGAACTACTGTCATTCCACCTTAGATGCTCATGCATTTTAAGTCTCCACCTGGATGTTGAATGATGTCATTTTGCGTAATGTAAATAATTGTGTGAGAGTACATTGTAAAGGTGGCACAAGACTACAAGGTAACACAAGCTTTTCACATGGGTGCAAAGGTTTCAATGGGTTTTGCGAGGTGTTGAAGGATTTGTGTAGGGATTTTTTTTTGCATGGTATTATGAGAAAGAATTATAAGGCTACAATACTTAGGCATGCACAATTTCTAGCAATATTGTGAGCAAACACAATATGTCAATAAGACTTATGCGTGTGTACATTATGAGGGACACATAAAATTGAACTCTAAGATGAGATGTGTTGAAGCTATGTAGGAACATAAAATAGAAGTGTGCATGCATATGTAGCTATACACACATCAATAATACCTAATAATATCCCAATATTTTTAGAAAAATTAAATGGAAAACCTTTAAGTGGTCTTATAGTTATCTAAAAATTAACTCATTGCTATTCTACCATAGTGATTGGTTTCATGAGGTGATAATTTTATTATGAGGCGATAGGATTTATGAATGAACATGCATCTCCAAAAATATGTCTCAAAGCCTATGTCACATTAGGAAACACATTACAATCATCGAGAAATAGGTCTCAATTATTTGAAAACAGCTAATAAAACCTTTGAATTTTATTCATTTTCTGTTGTTGTTGGCATTAACGGTTGTCACGTTCTTGTTGATATGGTGGTCGATATCTTCAACATAAGTGTGATTTTGTAACATGTCCACCATTTCTCCCTTGGAGTGGTGGCTCATAGAAGACGCCTCTAGATCAACATCTACCATGGGTTTGAAGTTGGTGATATCATCTCTCCTGTAGAACTTAAGATACACACAATCATAGGCCCTAGTGATACCTTCCTCCAAGTTGAACATCCCCTACCAAACAAAATGGTGTTTCTTGTAAAGTTATGTTCCTCACTCCCCAACAGGGATGCGACACCATGCCCTATAATGATGACAACATCCCCTACAATGCTGACAACATCCCCTAATCTTAAATTGAATATTTAATGGACACCACTCTTCTATCAGTTGAATTTTTACTACATGCTGACACCACACTCATTATGCTTCATAATCTCTCTAGTTCACTTTTCTTCTTCGTTGATCTTCAATTAATAAAAAAATCCACCTCTTCCTACCATTTTGAGTCATTAAAAGAGATCAATTCTTCGATCATAGAGCTCTATACACCATTGTCTTGTAGGCTTATGTAGGTGAAACCCACTTTTTTCCTCATTGCGGGAAGCACATCAAACTCAACCCCACATGACCAATTCCATCAAAAAATCACAAATTCCATTACATAAAAAATGTTAGTAGGCTATACTTGTTAATCTTGAAATTACTCTCATTGTAGCATCATCCAACAATCTTAAAATATATAGTAATTGGCTAGTGAAGGGTGTTATACTAGTCACTAGTGCATCCACAAAACCTTGTTGCAATCACAAGACGCCATTGTTGTTGTCATATTTTTCTAATATCTTGATTATAGAATATTATTATTGAGGTGTCCCAACCTTTGTTAAATAAAAATAAACACAAAAAATGGTTAAACCACAATTCTTATAAGTTGTTTATGTGCAAACAAGGTAGGTGACCACATGGGTACCCTGTTTCATACATGAGTCATTTGAACATAATTTTAATTTCTTGTTAATTATCACATATTATCCTTATTATGACTTCCAACACCCTCACTCATGTGAATCTAGAGAAATAAATTAAATTGCTTTACTTTATCACCCACTTCAGCCTTCAATTTCCAACATACTTCCACTCCCAATTTCCACTCTCACTCCTTGTCTATAAACATCATCTTTTTATTTGTTTTTTAACTACTAAGACTAATTAATAATCCATTCTGTTTGGTGCCTTCTTTGGCTTATCCCTAGAGACTAAGGGGTATCCATTTTGCCAAATTCTTCTGGGGCATGATCGTGGGTCATCCCTTTTTGGTGTCAGACCTTTGTACTAAACAATAATTGATCCCTGATGGGCTTTTGTGAGATAAAAAAAATTCACCAATGGGCCAATGACTTGATGATAATTTTATTTTATTTTAAGAATTGACAACTTAAAGTTTGTAAGTAGTACACACAATGACACCTTGACCTCGACTACAAATGAGGATACAATAATACAGTAATGGTAAAGATTTGTCCTACTACTATTTCCTAACTCCCACTTACCAACGTATTCATGCATGCGTGAATAATTTTTTTCAATATTTCCCCTACCATTAATAGATAGCTAGTACTATCAGAAAAGTGTCGATAGATATCTATTGACCAAATTCCCTCATTCTTGCTCAAATTAGTGAAGTAGTACTAAAGAAAATAAGTAACTCAACATATGTGAGGGTTTAAGGTACCTCGAGATGAGATAACGATGAAAGTGGGTGCAAAATGATAGATCCTTTTCCATAATGAGCTAAGTGACCTGCAAATCAAGTGAACTCAATAGAAAAAGATTGGATTAGTGGATAGATGGACGGGTTTCCTGACAAATTCAGTCCCAAGAAGTGAAAACTTCTTAGGATGGACGTCAACCCACTTTTGATAAAGATAAATAAAAAAGAAAGGATTGGATCTGATATGACGTAGGATATGAAATAAGACAAAAACTAAAATGTTAGATAAGAGATAGAAATGAAGATCTAATCTAAATGGATACAAATTAAATCAAACCTGGGTGAATCGATGACCACCTAAGACTACATAGGGTCAGTCGACAACAAATGGGGTAGATTAAATAGAACAACGATGTAAAATGCATATTTGAAGGCCTTAAAAGCGGATCTGAAGCTGATGATACACTATGATGGTAAACAAGAACCTGCAGAAGGTCCAAAACAAGAGGAAACATAAAGGATGCAAGAATTCTAGGAAATTTGATGATAAATGTAATAAGGATAGGTCTGGTCGATGGAGACTAGGAGGATTTGGTGACGAATTGGGATTGGTAGAATATATTTGAAGGTGATAAAAGGGAAGAATGATGGGATCTAAAGATTTTGGAAGTTGGGAACAAAAAGATTTGACATATGACAAAGTGGATGATAGAAAGGTGATATTAGTGAGATGAGTCGACAGTGACCAGACAGGGTCGATGGTGACCGAGGCAAATCTAAGATGAAATGTATGGAAAATAAAGGATGAGAAGGACAAAATGAGGGTCAAGGCTGTAACAAAGCTCCAAGGTAGCTGATAAAGACCTGTACGAGGAATGGAAAGTTACAAAAATGATGTAGATTGATGACAAGATGACTCCAAACAAACACAAAATGCCCAAGATATCTACAATGATGAAAGAGGTCTTCAAAAGGTCCCCAAGATAAGAGCAGTTGCTGCTGAGAAGATGAGAAACTTGCAAAAGCAAGCCAAATCTAGAAGAGACCCAAAATTCCATCCATTTAGAAGGAGGAGGCGAAGGTGGATTTATAGGGTCGATGACGACCTGGGTAAGTAGTCGATGACTGTAGAGAACCATCCATTTGGGCGGTGGAACGATGCCCAACTCGAGGCAAAATGAGCCTAAAGAGATCTAATTAGGGTTTCATGTGATAATGGCAAGCTAGGGTGTCTAGTGAAGATAAATGGATAGATGAGAGGTGAATTTTTTTTATAAAGGCAAGGAGATGATGAATTTATTAAATGAGAGCCTATGGATGGCAAATAGAGAGGATTAAATAATGATTAGGATTAATTAAATATGATTAAGGATTATCAAGATAGATAAAATAATGGGATGGGTAAGATAGGATTGAAGGTGGGAAATAATGATAAAATGAAATAAATGGGATTTTGGAGGGAAGGGGGAGATTCAAATAGGTGCATGCATGCACGAAGAGAGTGAATGCGGGGTGAGGGGTAGCAATACCAAAAAATGATGTCTACAATATCAATGTTAAGACATTTAACAGATTTATTAATGACCATGCTACCTTCTCTAGGAATATTCTATTGATTAGTGGCGAATGGCTACAATCAAGTTGTACTAATGTTGGGTTTGTTTTTTTTTTTAATGAAGAAAATAGGGTTCAAAACTCCATCATATGGCTATGAGATTATAAAGTTTGAGCGATCTCTCCAAATAAAAAGAAAACTTCAAAATGATGATCAAGTTGACATCAAATTTAATATTTACAAGGAAGTGATTTTATATCAGCATGCATTACAACTACTTATCTATAGACACCCAATCTTGCTACAAGACTAATAAATCATTTTGAGGATAATATACTCGTGTTTACTGATTATTGATCTAAAAAAGATCATTTAAAAAATATTTCACGCCATAAAACAAATCATAACTTAAATAAAACGTCTCCAAATTAAACTTTTTTAGTTGAAAATATTAACTTTGCATAAGTTACGTGTAAGGAATGCTTCTTTAACTTAGTATTAAAGATTGAGGGGTTTCTATCCCACCAAATTCACTTTGAACGGTTTAATAAATGGCTAGACAACATCATCTACATGATTAGACTACAATCCATGCTATACATATTAAACTTTTGACTTTCCTTCAAGTAAGAAAACCAATTCAAACCATACACTTTGATAACAACAAAATTAAGTTTCTACCTCTAATTGTAATTGTCTGCTCGAATTAAAATATAATAACAATAATTGACTTTTTAAAATATAATAACTACACGACTTTTTTTAACTTAAAAATCCTACAATCTAATTACACACTTATCCGTTTTGTGATGTTATCGAAGAAATCCACATAAGCGACTTTTGATTAAAAAATATGTTTCCCCACTCAAGCCACTTGACTTTCACGTAAGTCCTCAACTTAATTCTTCAAAAAAAGTTTTCTTCCTTGATTAGTCCAACCCCCCCTCCCCAAACCAATAAGGAATTTTATTTTCTTAATTGTAATTTTACTATTTCCAAGTCATAGAAAGAGCTCGGTTAACTTAATATGGGTTGAATATCCCTTGCTTTGGTGTCGTCAAATTATGATTTGATCATTTTTCTTAATTATTATTTTAGTATTTATTAAAAAAAATTGATTTAGTAATGGTTTTGAGATATGAAATTCTTATTTTTATCAAATAAAATTTATCAATTCAATTTTTTTTGGCAATTTAAATGGATTGTTAAATATTCAACGTAATAAGGATTCAAACATATAATTTTAGCCACCTAAAACATCGACAAAGATTGAATAAGTTAATCTCGAGGGTTAAATATTTTGGATGGTAAACACTATTATCATTACTGGACTATGAACCAGAGTGGTGGAGGAGCACCTTCTCAAAGTGGGGACATGGGGGTGGGCTTGGGTCCTCAATATCTGCCAAACAATATGCATTCGGGGTGTCTTGTTGTATTCTGCTTGGTCCACATGGAAAAGTCAACCCCTACCTCAAGGTATACCCATGACGACTTATTGAAAGTGTTCAATATACTAAATGAGAATGGAACTTGGGTTGATGATTACAAACTACTTGTAACTCACCAATAATATCTAATTAAAATTACTTATAATTAGTTCGTGGAACTAATTTAATTAGTTAATCTAGTAGTCACAAGTTTTGAATCCCCAATTTAAATGCACTCAAAAGATTAGAACATCTATATCAATTATAAGATTATAATAACATGTTAATTCAAATCTATAATCTCTAATGAAGAGATTTTAGAGATCAATTCAAGTATCGATATTTTTCTCAAAATCAAACGAAAAGAGGAAGATGGGAGAAGAATTTTATTGATAACTAAATGGAGGTTTGCATAGTGACCAGGAGTTGTGGAGCTTTACCATAGGACAATAAGTAGGGTAAGCCACTCACCGCCCCTTGAATAAGTGAGAAGTCAAACCCAACCATTAAGAGGAGCAAAGTAGGTCACTCGCCACTCCATAAACAAGTCAAGAGTTGAACCCACAATTTAAACCACCTAAAACGATGATGGCCCTCTGAATGAACAGACCCCAAGCGGGAAGAAGAGTTATTAGCTCTTGCTACTTAGCTTGGAGTTTGGTGTCTTGTTTGACTTAGCAAAGTCGCTTGTAGAGGTGACATCACGTTCCGTGTTAGCTATAAACACGCCATAACCAAACTGGCAGAGGCACCATAACGCTTTTATTTATTTTTAATCGACACAAACATCTCGGTAAGATCGCCGGAGTCCTCCGCGTTAAGAGGCACATGCCGTCCGCACATCCCGCACGTGAGAGAGTCTAACCTCGGGTCTACACACCCGAGCCCTCCTCGGGTCAACACACCGGAGTTAACACGGCTTCCAGAGTTTATTTATACCAAAACGGTAACGCACCCCTCCGACCCCGTCAGGCTCTCGCTATTTTTAACTCAAGCGTTAAAAGAGTGCGAGGACGAGGAAGAGGAAGAGGAGGACGATGTGCAAATGCAAAGAAATTGAGGTCCATTTTCTCGTTTAAAACAATGACGCGGGTTTCGGATTGGGATTAAAGATTCGGACGGATGGCGGCCTTGTTGAGCAAGTTACATTTCTTCTAGATAGTCTTCTGGATTTGTTCTTATTTAAGACAGAGAGCGAGCGCGAAGATAGTTAGGTGGGTTTGGAAAGGGAATGGAAACGTTAAGAGTAGTTGGGATTGGATCGCCTGTGATGAACAACTACGACGAGTACGGTAACGAAAGCGGGTGCAGCACGCCCTATGTGAGCGCGCCCTCCAGTCCCGGGCGTTCTCGAGTTCCAGGGTTTTTCTTCAGCGCGCCGACCAGCCCAACGCGCTCGCCTGTCCGTGCGCTGGCGTGCCGATTCGAGCAAGGTCTCATAATGGAAGACGAAGCTGCGTCGGTTGCTTCCGCGTCGCCGGGTGGTTCCGGGTCCGATTTCGAGTTCAGCGCGAGGTTTTCAGAGTTCGATGGCGGCGCTGTTTCGGCCGACGAGCTCTTCTTTAATGGCCAGATTCGGCCCATGATGCCTCTGGATAAACACCAGGGTTTACCCCCGCTTATCGAACCTGAGGCCCTCGGCGATTCTTCAGCGCCAGAGGGTCACATGGAGGAGAGTAGCAGAGGGAGAGAGCGGGGGCTGTCGAGGGACAAATCTCGTCACAGGCGGACCAGATCCATGTCGCCGCTGAGAAGCGCTCCCAAATGGGAGGCCCCTCAGTATGAAGAAGAAGAAGAAGAAGAAGAACCAGAGCCCTCCAAATTGCAGGAAGAAGAAGATAAATCTAAAGCTTCTCCTGTTAAAAAAGGGAGGTCGGGGTCCAAGAGGTGGATAAGCCTCAAGGATTTTCTGTACAGGAGCAAGAGCGAAGGCAGGGGCCACACCTGCGAGAAGCACTGGATGCCGCTTTCCTCCTCCAGTAGCCCCGCAAAGCAGCACTCATCCTCCTCCAAAAAGGAGCCCTCATTTTTCAAATCCAAGGCGAAGAACAAAAATGCCGCTCCCGTTCCTGTTCCTGTTCCTGTTCCGGCTACAAATTCTCAGGGCACCAGGAATATCAACGGCCATAGCGCGAGGAGGGTTCCGGTTTCCGCACACGAGCTTCATTACACAGCGAACAGGGCGCAGGCGGAGGAACTGAGGCGGGAAAACTTATCTGCCGTACTGGCAGGGTCTGTTCGGGTGCCTGGGCTTCACTTCCAAAAGCTACACCACCGTTAACGGATTCGCCAGATCTCTGCATCCTGCTCTGTCGTCGTGAATTATTGTTAGCTCCTGTGTATGTCTGTCCATATTCCTTCTCAATGAATTGTCTGTATTGTAACGGAGATTCTGCACCACAATTGTTATACGTGTCAGGGGGTAAAAATGCATAAAATGTTCTGTATTATCCATAAATCGAATTTGAATTCTTCATTAATTTTAGTTTACAGGTGCAGCGGGCTTCTTTTTTGGGGGTTTTAGTATATATTTACGTCAACCTTTGGTTTGATTTATGGAGATTTGTTTACGTGAATAACCGTGCCATGTGTATGATGTGTTCTGGTAATTTAAATTTTCAGAATCCGTGGCTAGGCATTATATAAGTAAAAAGCAAAAGTAGAATAATGTAGCCCATATGGTTGGGCTCAATCCTCGATCACCGTTTTTGGGGGGCCGAATCTTGGTTCAATTCTATTAGTCTTTGTGACAAGTGTGTGAAGTTAAGAGTCTTGTTTGTAATATGTGGTGTGGGGTCTTTGCATGTTGTTAGCACTTGTGTTATGTTAGAGTCTCACTCACAATGTGTGGGGTAGGATATTTGTATGCTAGTGGTGCTCGTCTTATGTTAGAGTTTTGTCTTGCTTGCAACATGTGGAGTGTTGTAATTTGTATGTTCGTGGAGCACGCCTTGTGTTAGAGTCATGTTTGCATTGTGTGGAGTTGAAAGTATTTGCACATTGGTGGCACTTGGCTTATGTTAGAGCCTCGTTTGTAATATGGGGAGTGAGGCATTTGCACGCTATTGGTGGGTGTCTTATATTAGAGTTTTGCTTGCAATTTAAGGAATGAGGCATTTGCACGTTGGTGGCATTTGTGTTATGTTAGAGCTTTGTCCGTAACATGTGAAGTGGGGTATTTGCACGTTAGTGGTGCTTGTCTTATGTTAGAGCCTTGCTCTCCACATGTGGAATGAAGCATTTGCATGTTGGTGGTGTTTGTCTTATGTTAGAACGTTGCTTGCATGTGAAATTAACCATTTGCACATTGATGGTGCTTGTCTTATGGTAGAGTCTTATTCGAAATATCTAGAGTTGGGCATTTACATGTTGGTGGTGCTCACCTTATGTTACAACTTTACTCACATTAGTGCCCCGAGACATTTTCCTACTAGTGGCATTCATTTTATGTTAGAGCCTTATTAGTTACACGTAGAATGAAACATTTATATATTGGTGGCGCTTGTCTTATAACAAAACCTCACTTGCAACAAATGTTGTTGGACACTTACATATTGGTAAACACTCGTCTTTTGCTAGACCCTCACTTACAATGTCTAGAGTGAAGTATTTACACATTTATAACATATAGAATGAGCCATTTCTATTAGAATCTACTACTTACAAACTTAAAAGATTATTAAGCTTTTTGAAAGCACGAAGAAAAATGATAAATTGGGAAAATTGCGAGGTTTTATCTATAACACAAAATACATGTAGTAGTGGAAAAGAATTAACATGAATGAGCCAATAAAATGTAATAATAAGTGTTTTCCAAATATTAACGAGTGTATGGAGAAGTATTTGTTATGCAAATTCATTGTTTGTAAAATTGTCACTTACGGTGATTGTTGTAAATTATATGTTGAGTAATAATAGTTTATTCTTCCATTTAGGACATATTGGAAGAAATCAGATGGGTCAATTTATCTAAATTTATTTATTTGTTTGTTTAGTTGAGTGTTATCTTTTTATTATATATGATAATTTTTTATTTTAGTTTTTTAATTTATTTTTTCACATTATATAATTTTTTTTTATGTTATTGTATTTGTAAATATATTTATTAAATACATATATTTTTAAAATGTGATAATGAATTATATCAAGAATAATTTATGTAATTGCAGATTGTAAAGTATGAAAGGGATTAAAGGGCCATCTAATTAAACATTGATTTTGGTATAATATTATTAGAATATTGTTTGAAGTGGGAACTCTATTTACTGATACTATGTGAATAAGGAATTTGACATATGTAATTAGAACTCCATATAATCTGTTCGGTTTCAAGATATACATCAAAATAAGAAATTTAATATTTCATTGTCTTTGAGGGCAAACAAGGTTGTATATTGATTCATGAGCATCCAAGTTCCCTCATAATCACCTAAAAACATGTTAATCTAGAAAGTTTAAGTGTTGTATAGGCAAGTCATTGTGCAAAGTTTGGTTGCTCTACTTTGTGCCTATGGGAGTAATGGATGCACAACATGTGTGTGTAAGAAGTCTTTGTAGTATTTGTTGGTTGTTTTGTGCCTATCTTTGTAATGTGCAAGTGTTATAACATTTTTGTGCAAGTGTCATGTAATAGTTCATAGTTGTTTCGTGATTGCATCGAGTCTTAAAAGGCTAAGCAAGGTGCATGGCATCTTCGCGAGTCTAGAGTTTCCTACAAAGAAAACACAAGCACATATTTTAGTGTTTGCACAAATGTTTTCCAACAAGGTTAGTTCGTGCACAAAAATCACCTTTTGTGTGCACAAAATCACGTGGAGCAATTTTAGAGGCACGTGTTACAAACATGTATTTGTCTTAGTGACGCACATGTAATGTTGAAATTGTGAGGTCATTACAACCATATTGTGATAGCGCACAAGAATTCAATGGATGAGTCAATGTGTAGTTTTAGGCGCGAGGGTAAATGAAATGCGTAACTTTAAGTATTTCAAAAGTTCAACATTATTCGAGAAGGCCAACATGAGTTCACCTAACTCATAGTGGTTATTGAGTTGACTTATTGTTCTTCGGGATGAGTTATCTTTTAGGACCTATTCTTGATCACGTACGAGCTAGAGCTATAATTTGGACTAATTGGTTTAAGATGTGTATTATAAGCTATACTTTTAAAGATGATTGTTAGCAAGTGAGATTTGCAAATCAATTGTATGTGGTTTTAGCATCTTAACTTGTGAGATTGCTGTATACAATGTTTTGTAATTCTCTTTCTATTAAAATAATAAAGTTAGGGTTATATAACATACTTTGTGTCGTAAATTGTATTATGAAAGTTGTGTGGTATAAAATACCTCTTAATTGAGGCCACTAATCGTTGCTGCATCTAGAAGCCGAATTAAAGGTTAGTAAGTGCCCTAGGCAATAATTTGAGTGGACTCCCTTCTCATAATTTTACTTTATACTTTTTCCCCATCAAGTAAATAAATACAAGTAGCGTAAATTCTCGTACTTCAAATTTGCATTAGGATCATGATAAATCTCAAATTTAGAGAAATTGCTATACAAAAAGAATAAAAATATCCTATATAATTAACATAAAATGACAAGAAATATTCCATGGATGTAGAGAATGAATTACAAAAGGTTCTCAGAACGTAATAAATATAATTTTTTTATACAAAGTTGCTTGCAAGTCTGATTTACCAATGTCAAGTGGGTGATGAGACTCAAACTTGAGCAAAGCACCATTTTTCGACAAAGAAATAAAAATTCTTATGTAGTTCCCATGGTTTTGTGGAGAGTGGTATTTGGACTAGGCCTACCAATTCCTCAATGAAAAATTATAAACATTTCCCCCAAGAAACGAGGAATAGAGAATTAAATATTTCATTCCTTCACATTTATTACATAATCTTTTTGTAAAAAAAATTACACACCTACATAATTTGAAACTACATCAAAGAATGAGTAAGAATATCAACAAAATCATATAAACTCAAAAATATAACAATTATTTTTATTTACAAAATACATTATAATACATTTTATATATTTATATGAAATTTATGTTATTATATAATAATATCATTAAAAAAATTAATATTTAAATTTAAATTAAATTAATTTACTGTTTAAAAATTAACAATAACAAAAATCTTTAGATTTACGTGCAGCATACATCATATATAAAATCACAAAAAAAACATAATTACAACTCATTGAACATATGTAAAAAAAAGGTTTGAAAAGTGATATTGATATACATCTCATCAAATGTTCGGAAAGCAAAATCATCAAATTTTCAATAAACATAAATTTAGAAAGATTTACATCCTAAACTTTAACCTTATACCAATGTGATAAAACAAATATTTTAAGAACAAAGATATATCAAATAAATAATTGTTGATTCTATAAAATTATACTCTAAATCTCATTCATAATAACTCATACACACAAATCAATCTTAATTGTAATGATTAGTTAGATTAGCCATTGCACACTGAACCTTATTAGAAAATTGATTCCCAAGTAAAAAGGAAGTTCACAAATCGAGAAGCCCTCATATAAATAAATACATTAGTTGAATGCCTACGCTTTCACGGCCCCCAAAACATGCTTCTCAATGCTAATTCCCGATAAATGCATCTCTACCCATTTCCCAAAGTCTGCCCAACCCCACCTCCCTAAATTCTAACCCCAATGCAATTTCCAGTGACTACCTAGGCCCCTTAAAACTCCCTTACATGTTATTTGTGTCCCTCTAGAGTTCGTTTTCCTCTTTGTAAGCGAATTCTCTAGATTTTATTGAATTAAATAGATTGATTTTTCATTATATTTTTTGAAACAACTTTTGGTTTTGGAAAATGATATGTTTGTTATTATATTGGTGAAGGTAGATTATATAGGTTTTAATTAACAAATACTTTCGACCTTGCAAATTAATAATATATTTTTATTACGCCGAAGGCGTTCCCCCTATGGGAAAGGCCTTTGCGGACGTTTCTGTAACGGTGTTAAATTTGACGGTTTGACGGCCGTCTGGCCGTATGGTTATGTGTGATTACTAGTATTTTCATTTTGATGAAGTCACACATGTTTTTTAAGGGTTTCCTCCATTTTCATGGCCATGGCCTTCCTCCTCGAACACACGTACTTGAATGCATTGCTTCCTGCATGCCTTCAAAAACTCGCAATACCTGCAATTGTTTTTAGCTATTTTGAATCGAATGGTGCATTGTAAAATTAGCGAAATTCCATGTATGACCTGCTTTCAAGTATCGAATCCTTGACATGCTTTCGAATCTTGGCGTTTTGTGGTGGACGAGAGATATGGATGTGAACCATTGAAATATTGTCTAGCCCCGGTAGAAGACTGCAACAAATATTGCCTCCAACATATGACTGCGCACATGACAGAAATTAGTTTATCGTTCGTGGGAAAATAATGGTGTTGAGAATTCAGGAGCTAATGTAGAGCAACAAGAATGGAGTTTCTCTGCATCCCAAATACAATGAGCCTCCAACGCAGACAGGTCAGTCTTGAGCATTTGGGTATGCAACTATGGAAGGCCCTCCTCGTTTCTGTGACGGTATTACTCAAAAAATGCTCTCGGGAAGACACAGTATCAGCGGATGGTGAGATTCGATCCTGCGACGGAAAGGAGTTTACAAATTACTTGAATTACTAGTCGTGAGTTGCGTCGAGTGCAATGAGTTGGGCATCCTATGCGAGTCCGTCTGTGAAATATTCGCCTCCTCATTCTGCTTTCTCTTAAGAAGTCATTTTTTCCAGAGCTTTTGGACATATCCACGTGTGGGCTGTGGCGTTTCAAAGATTATGAGTGTAACTCTGCACCATGTGTGTATGAATCTAGTATTTGCATTGGAAAAGGATTAATTACCACTAGTTCGTGGATTGAGTTTATTTGATATTAGTTCGAAGGAGATCTGAGTCCAACCTTATCCTCCAGACAAGATACTGTGTGTGCAATGTAAATTTGACTTATAAACGTCATTGGGTACTTACTCATTGTGTATGTAGGTAGGACGGCGTCCCGCCTCCCACCCTACAGTGTAAGTGTGAGTAAAAGTTTAAATATATAGTGGTGCTTGACAATATATTAAAGGAAGAAAGTCAGTATTTGTTAAATATGAAGATCAATATGTAGTTGTCATATATTTTATCTTCGAAATGGTAGTACCTGTATTTTACTATTGGAATATGCCCATTATATTAATATAAATATAAGTTGTCAAGCTTTTATTTTATGGTAATCAATAATACTAGTAATTCCATGTGTACAATGCAATGTGAACGTGGAATGGTATATGTTATTAAATTTACAAGTGGTACATTAGAAGGGATGTTAGATAACACTTAGTTGTGTAATTTTTGAATACAAATTCATGTGAGACATTTAAGTTTGCTAATAATCACTCTCAAGACGATGTAGTGGATGTGAAGTGTTGTCCCTGTCAAAGTAGATTGAAAGAATGACTTAGTGCTTTAACATATTATCTCTCCATGAAACTAAAATGAGACAGAATTCTGCAATTATATATTAAAAAAATCTGAAATGGTTATGGTAACATTCCAATTTTCTTTATTACGTCAATGAGTTTGAGTGCATCGTTGTTAGAGCTATTTTGTGCATATCTTGACAATCATAACATTCCATGAGACCACATTTCTTTGAGGTATTTTTTAAACAAAAAATAGTATATGTTATGTATTATAGGGATAGTTTTTACTTTTGTAGTTGTGTTCGATTTAAACTATTGGGTGATTGATTTCTGATGTCAATGTGTAGAAATATAGATGAGTCAACTTCATTCTAAAAAGCGCAAACAATCCACAAGGTTTCTTCACTGTTTATTCCATAATATACAATCACATCAAATTTCCTTTCTGGTTCCTTGGTGTTTCCAGTTCCTCCTACAAATTGTATCAATTTTGCCAATGCTCCTATTGCTAAAACTGAATCCATCCCTGGAAGGACGCCAAGTTCCTCACCCACAATCTAATTTGCAATGAAGATGGTCCAAGAAGAGATGCTCTTACGTTAAAGTTCAAACTTATTACAGTTGATTAAACATGATGTCATAAGATAATAACTTTAAAGAAAAAAATAGGCATCTTCATAGAGTGCAATTTGACCGATGTTATGCCTTTCCCTCTCTGATCCCTACACTTGTTTATAGAAAGCAAGAGAGAATGGTGTCTTATGTTTTCTAGCAGGGAAAATGACAAATATCCTCTACCCACCTCGCCAAGAACTCCTTAGGTCAGATTAATCCTGTTATCTTCCTTCTTTAATTAAGAAAGAGGTTCAAGAAGCATCTACAACCATTTGCATATAAATATGGCAGAGTTAGAATCACCTCTGAGAAATAATATTTTTCTCTTAATTAAACTGTAAATGGCCTCTAACATAAATCAAGAAATTAAAAAAAGACTCAATGACTACCTTGGCGGATTCCAACCAAACATCGTGCAAGGTATCTTTCCCTACAGGAGGAGTGTTCCTTATCTTCCGACCAAGCAAGAATTCTACAGTGGGATCTTGTGACTGTATTACAAGGCATATTCTCAAACCCATGCTTGCATAGTACTACATAACCAAGCGCAAAATGCATTAGACCTATGTTGATTCAGAACAACTCAGTTTCCAAAAGAACAATTCCTTAAGATATCACATTTTGAACTTCCATTACTGCTGAAGTAAAGGTGGAACTACCTTTGAAATGCATCAATTTAGATATGTGAGAGTTGGAGTAAAGACACATGGAATGGAAAAAAGGTACCCAATGGTTCCCATAAAATCAACAATGATTGAACAAATAATAGAATGAAATTGAGAACCAAAAATTATTTCAAGATAAAGTTAAGATAGGTCAACAAGGCCATTCACTAATGAGTTCGATAGAGTGTCATCCTATCCTCTAGGATTCCATTCCAGTAGGAGGCTGCCTTACCCAAAAAGACAAGTAAAACAAAAGGATGCTACCAAAAAAGAACAAAATCATTTACAGAATTATTGTCCAGTGCTGATGAGCTTGGCTTGAGAAAAAAAATAGTAAAACTCACAGCAACTTCTCAGGACACCCAACAATATCATATGTTAGAAGGGAAGGAGGATATAGGGTAAATAAACCAACACTCTGGATTACTATCACCCTTTCTCCCCTACTGACAAACACTCAGAGTTGCTTGTGTGCTAAGTGGCTTCTTTGCCTTCAATCAATACCAAAAATACATAAAGGAAAATTGTCAATTAAGTTTTAAGTTAATGACCACTCATGAAAGCCTGAAATGAATAAAAATAAAATCCCACATAAAATCATTTGCATTGAACATCTCACAACCCTATGAAAATTGGCCTCTAAATCATTTGTTTGAAAAACACCAAAAGAATAAAAGAAATCACATTATCTTAGGAAACCCAACAATGGCATTTACGTTTAACAAATTCTAATAAAAAATGAAATCCATATCTCATAAACTACTAAAGAATTGAAATCCCCAGGAGACACAATAATCTCATTAATGAACTCATCCTCCATGGTACTTTTCTTTAATGCGGAGACTTTGTCATTCATTAATTGCAACACTATCAGTAAATTATAAAGTGTTTGATGGAAGTGGAAAGTACTGGTTACAATAGACAATATTAGGGTAAAATAAATCCTAAGATGCCTATGGAGGATGGATCAATCCCCACATAATGTAGTACTTCTATCTATAACATATATTGAACATGACATTGAGTTGTAAGCTATATCTAATATTAAAAAAAAGTACCAAATTTTGTCTTCTCAAAATTACCAAATGAAGCTCTGTCTTGTAGGTCATAATGTTAGTATTCAAGGACTTCAAAACATTTATTAGCTAGGGGAAGAGTAGGGAAGAGGAATAGTGAATCTCTATGCAAACTCACAAGATTCCAATGCTTGATGCTTCCACCTTTTTGTAGCTAAGTTTTAACACATTTATAAATAGTGCTTGTAACACCATAGCCAATTATATATTTCTCATTTATATTTTCTTTGATTCTCATTATGTCATCATACATGTGAAGAGCCATGTCCATAAATCATTCCAGCCAATGGTGCAAGGATTAAGACCATACTTTTTCATTATGTTTCTTTTCTCTTGTGCAGAATGAGATGTAAAACCTCGGAGCATAGACAGACAAGTTTTGATAACTATAAGTAATACATAATGAGTATATAATTGTTGTTGGGTGAGTTTCTACACTTCTATAAGTAGATGCTTTCATTTTAATATACTCATGACAGTCATAGTGCACCATTCCTTGTATTATAAGTTGATGACCTTGCATATTTTGTACCCAATATCACCATTGGTGATACATACCTAGTGGGCAGATATAGACAATACAACACCCTTGTTGTTAGAGCTCTCATGGAGCATGTCACTGGAGCTCAGGTATAATGCTTAATACTACTCATAATTAAGCATGTCACTAGAACTCAGGTATAATGCTTAATACTACCCATAATTAAGCCCATAATTAAGCATGCCACTGATAGAGTTGGATATGATATTTGTGTGAGTGTTTGTAGGGATGTGAGGATCTTAATATGACCTTCTTTGTAAACTATGTATAATATTGATGAATTAAAAATTCCATATTATAATATTCTGGTAACAAAACCATGTTCTGTAGAACTTAATATGACCTCTACACTTTAGTGGATGTTGAGGACTTGCAAATATCACCAAAGGGATTCTAGCAAGTTTGTTATTTCAAATGAAACAAGCTTCCAATAGTGGCAAACAATCAAAGGGATTTTTCAGTGTATGTTATTAGATTTAGTGAAACATCTTACTTTCTACTGGCTTTTGTGATCTTTTTTCTGACAACACATCTATTGTGGTTGTATTAAGAGGATATTCAGACCCCAATCTTAAAGCAAGACAATGACATCCTTGGCCTTCACCCTTCTTGAAAACCCATGAAAATGCAAATCTTGTAAGAAATTAGGCCTCATTAGGTCTCTGTTTGCACCTACATCAGGACTGTCAAAGATTTCTTCTTCTCCCTTTCCGGACATGATATGAAAACAATCCTGAGTCGTGTCCATTTTGTCGTCTTTGCACATTTCATCAATAATTGCATTAAATGTCAATTCGTCCGGAAAAGGACCAAATTCCTCCATTTGTACAAACAAATTGTAGGCTTCATCTACATATGTACGGTTCCCAAAAAACACTGCCACTCATGATAGAAAATCTACACATGTATGAAAGTCTTCATGTATTCATGTTAAGTTCAAACAACCTACTCCCTAAAACGTAACCACTCGTGATATAGGATATGCAAATGTATATGTACGAATTTGTAACAATTTTAAAATGTAGAAATAAAACCTTTAAATGTAATGCTTCATTTATAATCCTACACTTACAAAATCAATCACACCTATTATCAACATCAACTACAAAAGAAATAACTATCCCTCTAAATCAAATAACATATACCGTTCGGCGTTCACATTGCAATGTACACATGCGATTGCTAGTTTAAAACTTGTTATACTTTAACTAATGTATTTTTAAAAATAAATATTTCTTTCTTTCTTAAAATAGTTTATTCAATAACTATTTTTCCTTCAGCCAATCACATTGAGCTATATGAGAATTATATATTGTTCTATAGTTTTAACATAACAAACAATTATAAATAGCCTCTCCCATTTTTTTTGGGCTTGTACTTATTCCATAAATAATGTTGTACACAACCCAACCATTTATTGATCTGAATTAATGAAGCTTAGTTGTTTACATTTGGTTGGTTGTAGAACAAGGCTTTTGATTTTTAATATTTCTGCAATTGTTACTGCCAACCTATGACTGTAGATGTGATTTTTCTACTATATTTAACTTTGGGGATTCAACCTCAAATACAAGGGCAAGCCACTTTACATTCCCATATAACATGCTTGCAGAAAACCCTACTTATGGGCATACATTCTTTGGGAAGCGTGTAAATTGTTACAACAATGGAAGATTGTCCATAGATTTTTTTGGTGAGAACAAGTTCAAAATTAATTTATAGGAGCTGTTAAAAATATCCTTGACCTGCGGTGACACAATCATCGAAGTGAGGGACTGCTAGACAAGAATGCAAATAACTTGTTGTTAATGGGTCGTAGCTTTTTTTTGTTGCTAAAGAAGCCCCTGTTCACTAGCACATATGGGTTGCCCACGAGGGCTTATTGTCTCATGTTGATGGGTCTTACGAATTTGACCAAGGGATGTAAGGATTTGAGGCACCCGATGCGTGAACTTGTGGGCCTCATTTGCAGGAAGCAGTGATGATCATTTTCCATTCGCATAGTCGTAGAGGGGTTTCATAACGTTTTGAGACGGTGCACCTATTGCAAGTATTTCCATCCATACAAATTGTTGTGAAAAGGTTCTTGTTTTTGTACTAGCAGTTGCTATTGGTGGTGATGGCTAACGTGGAGATGAAGAGATCGTCTTATAGTCTAGTGTGGAGATATCTAGTGTGGAGATGGCGATCGTCTTACAGCCTTACCATGTAATGTTGTAACGTCTTGGCATTAGAGCCGCCGTGATCCTGTCGATGCTTTCTCATTTATGCGGAGATTGATGGCATTAGATTCATCAAGATGTTTTTTGTGGTGGTGATGGCTGACACACTTTCTCATATTTATAAAGAGCCGCCATATTTTCGCAGCATGGTTAGAGCGAAAACGTTTTTAGGTGATTGATCATTGCTGGCATTAGAGTCATCATGATCCTGTCAATCTCCATCTGATTTGTACTGTGGAATTGGATGTATCAATGATTGACATTTAACAAAGTTGGGATTAAAAGAAGCATTGATCTCTTTTCCAAAAACTCACATCTCAACTCCAATCTCAATCTCACAACAAAAACTTACTACCTACTTCAACTATAGAGAAGTCTCAAAAAGATGTAGTTGAAGGGATTCTATATTCTTTTTTTTATTGCGCAGAGGTAAGATTGAAATTGAGGAAGATTGTGTATCCAATGGATGATTTTGATGAAACACTGTAACTTGAACCTCACCTCCACAAATCCATTATCTACAAGGGGAAGGTATTGCATGGATTACAAGAATACAAAAACATGCTCCTTGACAATAAGTTAGAAACAAATGTTTTTGAATCCAGATCCGCGAGGCTTTTGAGCGACTATGCACGTATCCTATGACTATTTGATCTAGCAATGGCTAACCAACTCCTCAACTTATGTCAAAATGGATATCTATAACTTCAGTTTCACAATTTCTTTCGGCAGTATATGCCATTCAGGGCCTTGTTGTTAAATGAGTTATTTTGATTGAGAAGCCAACTTTTTGTTAATAATATATAATAGTATTAAATGAAATATAGTGAGGTGTTTTAAATGCGGATCGTTTGGTAGCTATTAAAAATTTAAATTTATCTTTGTTTTATGTTACGAATGTGCTCCTCCATTAATCGATTCAATATGATAAAAATGTTTACTATCTAACATTTAGTCTTCAGTGTTGGCTCACTCGACCTCAACCACTATTTTAGGTAGTCCGTGTAGTGGGTTTAAATCATGCAATTTATTCGTAATATATGTTGAGAGCTCAATGTATACCACTCTAAATAGAGTTGATCAGTGACACTTGTCTCATGTTAAAACTTCACTCTAAAAAAAATTCCACATCTCTAGATTTTTATTGATCCCTACACACACACACACACACACACACACACACACACACACACACACACACACACACACACACACACACACACACACAATTCGAAGCACACTTTTGACGTAATTAGTTTATAAAATATCCAACCTTGAGACTGCAAACTTGTGTTTTTCTTTTATGATGTTTTTTTAGATTCATTTTCATGGTTTTAGGTATATTATATGTGTTTTATTTGTGGTTTGTCACTTTCTAATTAAAGAGATTGTATTTGATATGGTTATGGCAATACTAATGTTAATCAAGAGAAATATTTTTTTGTTGATTAAGAGAATCAATTTTGAACATTTTGTTGGGCTCTACCCATAAGTATATGTATACATCTTATTTAATATGTGATTAGAGGAAATGGACTATGTTACATGTTAAGTGGATACCTCTACTTGGACACGATTGATGTAAACTAGAATATTTATTATTAACTTCTTTGTATGAGAGATACATGAGATATTTGATAAAATTTAAACTTAATGTATAATGTGTCTTATTTGATAGCTAGGGTTTGGACTTAATATTATCTTAAAATTTGTTGCAATAAAATTACTAAGACCTAGGTTATTATATGCTCAAATATTATTACTCATTTAAAAAAATGTTCTTCAATTTTATGAAGTGTGTACTTGATTTATTCTTGTATGTAAAATGTAAAAAATTAGATTGTTTTTTTAATCATATTAGAGCTCATCTAATATGTCTTTCACATTGAAATTTGGACTAGCCCTTCAAATTCAATAAATGGTCATCATCATTGGACCCTATCCACATGCCTTAATTATGTGTAAAATCTAAGATGGGCAACTAGTAGTGCCACTCTACTCTATTTGTATTTCTTTTGTGCGATTGTTGCATGCCCCTTTCTCCTCTTGCTAAAGAGTGGAAATCACTAAAAAAACAAGGCTAGGAAACTTGTTTTCAATGACCCTGTGGGCTGATAGGAAGGTGGAGACCTCCAAAATTGCCACGACCATATCAAACCAATCTCTTAAAAGTATCTTAAACTGCTACTTGAGATATTACACGAATGTTATACATAAAACATTCTCCATGAATCAAATAGCACGGCAAATAATCCAACTTCACTCCAATGATCCTTTAATAACCACTTTAATACAAAGTTTGCATAAATGGAACCATAACGTTCAAACCACCTTGGTAGTGGAAGTTAATGGTATTACTTTAGAGACTAATTATTTTATTCAAAAAGCGCAAGAGTTCCAATAAAATCCAAGAAAGAGAGACGTTAGATTGTGAGTGATAAATTGAAGCAAGCTATGCAAATATTTGGAGTACTGATACGACAATGGAAAAGTAATGGAAATGAAAGCAATCTGCAAAATTCATTTCAATTTAATGAAATGAAAAGCCTTTCAAGTTTTAAGTACTTAAATCATTTCACATTTCAAATCTCAAAGCGCATGGCAAAAAGCAAGGCATGCGAACCAAATTACATATTCATAATAATAACAAAAAGTGTAGACTGCTTTATTGTACTCGGGGCGGAAATCATAGCAGAAATCATGTCTGTCATGTGCAACTGTTCTGATTTTGTAATTATTTTTCAAGTTACTTTCACTAGAGTTTAAATTTGATGGTGACGGTAATTTTGCAATACTACCTTTCAAAATAGTATTATTAAAAAATATATAAATGATAATTTATATATTTATGTATATCAATTTAACTTGGATATAAATCAAAGATAATAATTATGTTGAAGGCGTTATTCCTATAGGAAAAGGCTTTGCGGATATTCATGGGATTGTGTCAAATTTTGTTTCATTTACTAATTTTCACAATTTTGCTTCATTTACTATTTTTCACAATTTTGCTTCATTTACTATTTTTCACAATTTTATTTTTCTGATTTTACATGTTGCTTTGTGTTTGTTATTTTTAAATTTTATTTTGTAACTTTTGCATGCATTAAACTTTAAATACTGGTTACTAACACTATAATTTCATTTTTCAGGCTCTCCAAGTTCCAGTCAATCCCCTGCATTAAATTGAATTTTGTAGGTATGCATTTAAATTCTTTTGTAAGCAAGTTTCAATGGCTTCTTGTACGGTAGCAAATTTTGCCTTATACACTGAATTAAGTTATGTTCTGTTTTGTTTATAGTCTTCAGTGACCTATTAGTTGTTTAAGAAAGCATTATTATGACGAGCAAATCTTTATTTCTTTTTAAGTTTACTGCTATTCCCTTAGAACATAGGCTGTTAAGCCTGAGGAAGTCTTAACTTCAACATCTCCCTTGTCTGATTGGGCATGGTGCAAGCAATTACATTGTTATTTCAAAATTCTTCATGCTGCCGTGACTTTCTAGATCCCCCTCCTGGCTTGTAACTCGCCTGTTTTAGCGTTGTTCACCGTTGTTTGTAAGTTCTTTCAGATTAAGTTATTTGGATGGTCTAATAATTGTTTTAGCATGTCACACTTGATCATGCTCTTTAGAAAATAGAACATTACATGTGTTTTGTTTGGTTATCTATAGTTTTAAAATAATTTTTTTGGCTCTATATGTTTGCACATTGCTTACATAACATTTTTTTTGGCTCTAAGAATCAGTACCCTTGAATCAAATGTGCAATTCAGTTATCAACTTATTGTTGTCTTTAAGCCTGCGGTCCTTGTGGATGGGCCAGGTTACGCCCTCAAAGCAAGTAGCTAGATTGTAGCACAGGTAGATTTAAATCTTGAGAACCACTTGCCCTTACATTTCACAATCCTCTGCCACTTGTTTTATTTATTTCAATTTCCATTTTAGTCTTCAAGTTGCAACTTGTTGTTTTAATGGACAATACAATCACATAGGTCAATAAAATAGAAGAAAGCTTAGTCATCTTATACTTCTTATTGTATCGATTATGCTAATAACCTTAAGAGATTACCCGTTTATTCTTCATGCCAACATGTGCCTAATAGAGATGGCCATCATATAATAACCTTAGATCACTATTCGAATAAGAAGCAATTCTACTTAATGTAGTGTGATGATAAATTAAAACTTAAGTTATCGCCATTACTAAAAATGTGACAAGGTACAAAAGTTAAACAATCAGGCCTTCCACTTACAAAGTGGTGTCTCCATTTTGCCACCAAACATTGTTACTGAGAATATCAAAAGTTCCTTATATATCACTTATAAGGGGCTTTAAAAAGGTGGCTTATTGAGAAATATTCCCAAATTCTTGTTATGATCTCGACATCAAACTCATAACACGATATCCATTGCACAACTACTGGCTTATATAATAGTCAATTGAAGCATATAATTACCAACTCCAGACTTAGTAATGAGTTTTTAATGGTACCAACACCACCAAAAGTAGGTTAAGGTTGTATATCAACACATCCCAGATAAACATAGTTCTCTTCAATGAAAGGTTATGTACTGTTCAATAAACATCAAGACGTGTACAAATTCCTAGGTCTTTTCATGCTTCTTAAGAAAATTTGTTTATTTAGCACTTGCAAGAAATGCAAAATTCCGTCTCAGTACCGCATAATTAATAATTCAAGGGCCCAACTCAACATATAACAATCAAGGTATTCAATGGTGCATTCTTGAATTCATCATCTATCACAGCCTAATAGTAACTCACCAAAAGATGAGAGTGCAATTTGAGCACATGGGCAATTCATATTTAAGTAAACATATAGACCTTGCAACTCCAATAACCTCAGTCCATCCAATCTCAACCATGTCACAAGTTCAATTTTCAAATTTCAAGTCCGTTGTAGACTTATTACAGTAGAATCTAGAGGGTAAACATTATGTATTGTATAGTAATCAAATCCATTCTCCAATCCTAATGATTGATTTTAACCAAAAAACCCTAATGTACTAACTAGGGTCTAATTCAATGATGAAAAAGGTATCTCCTGGATGAATATAAACAATCCCATGAAATCCCCATATTCTTAGAACATACTATTATTGTCGCAGACTGAACAATTTCATCCATCATATCTCTACATTCATATGGTACTTCGATATTCCTTACTTATATTTTTCTTTCGTTGTTTAGTGTCCATGAGCACATTCACATAATGGCTTGGATGCTATGATGAATAGTTTGTTTTCTGCCTTCTCTTTGCTATGGGACATCTAACAACTTGCAGTTAGTAGAACAATTATATTTGAATTCTTTCCGGTGTTTGGATTCTTGGTTTTCTTTTCTGTAATCTATGTCATATGTTTATTAAAAAATAATTATATTATTGTTTCCTTTATGTCATGTGGCATGCATTCATATTCCCTTTTCTATTGTAAGACAATAAAGGCATAAATTCAAGTTTGATCAACATGTAATTTACGGTGGAAAACATCAACATCAAAAAATAGGCTAACTGCTCCAAAAAGACAGAATCTCGGGACCAAGATCAGTGACATATGTGTCAATTTTCAGAATGAATTGGGTCGGGTAACATTCTATAGAATTAACTTTGGAGAGTAGCATGCACATGCCATACGCTGTGCCTCTCTCCAAGTAACTTTAACAACCACATACTCAAAGTAATTGCCTTCATAAATTTTAGATACACCCATATCTCTCTCAACTATTTTTGTGCAAAGTTGGTCAAGAAAAGCCCTGTCGTGAGAAACAATCACCATAGGCACATCTTGATTCTTGAGCTAACCTTCTAGCCACTCTATAGTGTTGAGATTATAATAGTTATTTACTTATCTTTAAAAATAGTCTCAGGCCATGAAGAGATTCAAACACTGCCATTATCACTGACAAAGAAATCAATCCATGATATATTAAATTAGAAAGTGACCACTCATCCTCCACAGACTATAGAGGTGGCTAGACAACACTGTTTGAAATTCTATGTTTGTCCCTGTTCTAGAAACTTCATGGAGTTCATCTTTAGTGTATTAAATGTGCCCTTGTTTATGTTCTAGTAGTATTTTGAATTGCACTTCATATATAATTCATTTAAAATATTGTAAAATTACCTCTATATTAATTTGTACCCATCACACAGAGGACATAAATGACAAATTAACGAGTGTGTGAATAATTGAAAAATGGATGCATACATATATGTACAAACATATTCAACCCATTCTTATATATATATATATATATATAACACATGTTGATCCCACCAAAGTGTAACACATAAAAGTTATAATGCTAATATACAAATATCTATATATAACTAATGTCAACACCGTAAAAAAATCATTTTGATTCCACCAAAGCAAAACACATAAAAGTTACAACACTTATATACAAATATCTATATATATTTCATACGCTCTTTAAATTTTTTGGAAGCCCCTTGTGAATTTTTGGAAGGCACATCAGTTGAATATGGACCTCTTAATTATTTTTCTAAGTCTTCTTTGTCAAGGAACTCATCTTTAATGCTCTAATATAAAATCACAAACTATAATATGATGTCAGAGTAAGTATCGAGTTAAAATTATTTGAGAAGTTGTATTGTTATAAAGACATGAACATCATCTATTTTTCTAAATCCACTAAATGATTGATTATCTGCTTATAAGCTTCAAATATGTCATTCTTGGATATTTTATCCAAATTACACATAATCCATGCTCTAAGATCAAATTTGTTAAATGGTAAAAATTTTCATGCATACAAAGCATATAGTTTTCTATCTCACAATTATTATGCACTAAATGATGAAGATTATTGCTTCTATATGTTATCACTATTAAATTCGGTCTACACCTCGTTGGGAGATTTAGATGATTCTATGCATACAAAGCATATAATTTTTCTAAGGTTTTCCACACCTTGTTGGGAGATTTGGATGACTCTATGTGAAAAAGGAGTTCGGGAGACATTGAAAGACACAAAATACCAAATGCTTCATCAAACTTATTATACCACTTAACTTTTGTTGCATCTGTACTAGGCTCTGGTTCTAACCCATTGTGATATAGTACAACCCTTTACTCCTTAGTCCAATGGAGGTTTTTAATTTCCATTCATGGTAGTTAAAAGGTGTAAGTGGGTTAATTGAACTTAGATCCATTATTGTAGAAAGAAAGGTTGTGATAGTTGTTGTAGAAAGTAAAGAAATGTGTGGAAATAAATAAGTTCTGAATAAGAGAGGAAACACCCTGTACACCCTCCGAAAACTATATCAAGAAGCCTTCCACAATATTGGTACTTTATAACTCAGTGTGTTTTATAAAATAAATAGGTCCAATGCTCTGGGAAATCAAAAATATTTAACTTATGTAAAAATGGAATTCAATAGTGAGCTACCAATCCAAATTTTTACAATCACTATTTCCCGTAAATAAGCCCTATTTTAAATGAATTTGCACTAAACTTGAAATTCATTTTTTTACGAAAATGTAGTGTTATCAAAAGAAGGGTTTTGATGAACCCAAGGCTATGGCCACGGATTTGCACTTTGGATCTTAAATTTCCACAGATTTACGTGTAGCAAACAAATCTTCCATTGGACGTAAAATAATAACTCAAGCTAGATCTTCAATCCATGTATGGGATGTTGAAAACTTTGTTACATGTCTGAAAATGCCTCTTGCTTAGGAAAAAAGCCTTTTTCAAGTCTGAACATGCATGCAAAGCACTACCACAAGTGAAAACGCCATTCACAGGTTTGAAATCACATGGATTTGGATAAATCTTCCAGGGATCCTATAATAACGATTTAGGGCTTGCAAAAAGAAACCTCTACAACTGTATATGCACTATGCAGGCCTGTAAACCTTATTAGCCTACAAATAGACTATATACCCATAAACTAGGCAAAACCAACACCAAATAACACCAGAATACTTGTAAATAATGATCTCTAATGAAAATAAATTTGCACAATAATAACCAGACAAGCTCAATACTATCTCAACTCTAATACCATATCGGAGAAGCGTCAAAGATCTATTGTTCAAAGAATGCACAGGTGAATGATGGGAGACATGAATTGTTCCAAGACAAAACAATGCAAGCATACAAGAATGCAAATTACAAAAATATAAGAGAGATGATTGTAATAACATAGAAATAGATCCAACTCGATACAATCAAATAGAATAATGTAAGAGATGTACATATAGGAGGTGAATGTGTAGCCTCCTCCTAGAATCATGACAATCTCCACCTAGAATGAAGGTAACCAACACCTAGAATGGTGTAGTCAAGTAGCAACCAACACATAGAATAGTGTAGTCAAGTGGTAACCAACACCTAGAATAGTGTAGTTAAGTGTACACCTAAGCAAGCATATCCCATAAGTGTAAGGAAACTCCAAGTGAGGTGGGATATCCTGAGTAGGATAATATAAATAAAGCGAGGAAAATAAATCCTACACTAACACTACATATTCACAATTTTATTTTATAATTTATTCTTTTTTTTTTAATAGATGCATTGTCAGGTTTTGGGATATTACAGGTGATATCTTTATTGTTTTTCACTTTCTAACTAAAGAGATTGTATTTACAAATGGTTATGACAACTAGAATGGTAATCTAACGATTAATTGTGCTGAATGGGGTATTTAATTTTCAACTTTTATTGGTCTCTATCCATAAGTGAATGTGCATTTGTATACATCTTGTTTTGTACATGATTAGAGGGAATATGATTTATGTTAGGTGGATACCTCTTCTTAAACATGATTGATGTAAATAAGAATATATTTTATTAACTCTCTTTGTATAGGAAATAAATGAGATATTCGATAGGGCTTGGAATTAATATATAATATATAGAAAGGGGTTTGGACTTAATATATCTTAGATACCATGACCCAGATTATTATGTGCTCAAATATAATATTTCATTTTATAAAACTGATTTACTCTTCTTCTTTTGATTAGGTAACTGGTGAGAGTTTTGAAAGGCTCCCAAAACCTTGAATAGAGTAAAAGGATAAACCAATAAATAACACATACAATAGGCATCAAACATGATCAAAACAACTTGATCCAACAAGAAACAATCAAAGGACCACAACAAGTAAGCGGAAAAACCCACAAGAATATGGACTAATAACCCAAATCAATGTCAATCTTTCCCTTTTTGTCCCTTTTTAAAAACATTTTTCCACCCCCTTGAGAGGGTTCCATCGCGACTATCTGGAACTGAATCTTCATAGTGAGATCAAGTATTCAAGGTTCGATTGAGTCCCTAGCTCCTTATCTAAGTATGCATTTTGATACATGTCTCCTCTTCAACCCTCATGATAGCAACTTCTTCAAATTCAACCCCAAAGAGGCAATCTGCTCCTCTTCCTTGTCCAACTGTACACATCCACTAGCCTTTACCTGACAATCGAGTTCACCTAGAGAAGTCTCTTATGGTTTTGTTGAATGTTGATTGTCTGCACACTGATCATCATATTCAGAATCAACTTTTGTTTTTGGAGCACTCCTTTTGGGATTTGGTTTTGTCCCTTTTTTTGGGATGTATGAACTCTATTCTGGGGATAGATAACTTCAAAATGTCCTAGGAGTTGACATGTGCAACATTAGAAAGTTGTATTTTCATATCCAATGCTTGAATATGTTGAGATCTACTCCATTTGACGATCAATTTATACGGTAAATCCCTACTAAGGTCTACCTTCAGATAAATGCAAGTAAAAGTAATCGATCCTTCTTTAATTAATTTCTCATCATGCTTGATGTAGGTTCCTAAAGCATCATCTATCTTTTTAAAGACATATAAATGCATAGGCAAGTTGGGGAGCCAAACCAATATATGCATTTGGGTCACCGAAAGAGAATTCAAATCAAAATCTAGGAACCATGGAGTAATGAACATCCCCACATTACCCCAAAATCAAGTTCCATCCTTCAAGGCTCTTTAATAGTCCTTCTGATCCCCAAATAGAACAAAAAAAAAACTTTAGAGAATAGATAAATCATACTGAATATATGCATTGGTGTAGGGTATGTGTGAATGGGCATATTATCTCTGATTTTTCTAAATAATCATGGGCATCTTCCACTAGTCCCTCAAGAAATTCCACAAGCAGAGCCACAACCTCATCATCCACAATGTACACTGAAGATGTATGTTGAACGTTTATATTAGATCCTGTTTGTTTTTTCATATCCTCTTTAAAGGAACCCGATTTAAGGGAGGAGGGATTCCTGGATCCCAATGGTCCTTTATATAGTTGCATGACTATGATGATGATGGAATCTTTACCACTATTGTAAGATGACAGATGTAAAGGTTCCTTCAATCGTTTTCCCTTAGAAAGGAAACGACGAAGGTCCACTAGGATCCCCAATTTCGGCTCCATTTGAAGCAATGAAGGTCATGTAAAGTATAGACATACATACATATGGAAGATCTTGTCTAATATATGCCTTTCACATTGAAATTTGGACTAGCCCTTCAAATTTGATGATCGGTCATTGTCATCATTGGTCTCTACCTGCATGCACCGAGGTAAAAGTTAAAATGGGCTACTAACAATACTACTTTGCTCTATCTATCTTTCGTCTGTGAAACTATTGCATCCCTCTTCCCTTATTGTTGGAGAGTCAAAATCACCAAAACAAAGCAAGAGAACTTGTTTCCATTGACCCTATAAAATGACAGGGAGGTGGAACCCTCCCAAACTGTCATGACCGGCTCAAATCCCCACTCCTCTAAATAAATGGATAGGATATTAGGAAGGAGTGTCTTAAATTGCTTCTTGAGATATTACACGAGTGTGGTACATAAAACGTTCTTCATATTAGCGGCAAATATTCCAACTTCACTCCAAGTTTCTCTCCATAGTAACCACTTTCATACAAACTTTCCATCAATTTAGTGACATTAATTTAGGAGAATTATTAGTTTATTTAAAAACCGGTAAGAGTTCCTTAAAAACAAAGGTCAAACCTAAGACTAAGAGACGTTAGATTTTAAAACACGTAATGTGAATGACTGATATGATAATGGAAAAGTAACGGAAGAAAAGCTTTTTAAATCATTTCACATTTCAAAGCTTGAAGGGCAAAAAAACAAGGCAAATCAAATTACATAATAACAAAAAGCGCAAACTGCTTTATTGTACTTACTCATGGCGGAAATCTTAGTAGAAATCATGTCGGCCATGTCGGCCTAGTTTTGATTTTGTAATTTTTTTTTAGTTACGTTCACCGGGGTTTCCATTTGACGGTGACTTATGCCCATTGAACAATTCTTAAAGCGACAATAATTTTTCAATATTATCCTTATGCAAAATAGTATTATTAATATATTATTAAAGAAATTATAGATGATAATTTATATATTTATGTATATTAATTTAATTTGTATATAAATCAACAATAAAATTGATGGTCATATTTTAAATATTCAAGTCAAAAGAGGTAGTTATTTCAAAAATTTACAAATATTTAAAAAACAAAAATTGAAAAACATGTAAACAATTGTCAAATTTAAACCTTGTTGTTATCTATTGCATAAATTTAAATGAAGAAAGCTATGGTATGAAGTATTTCTAATTTAAAGGGAAAAGATCATCCTAGAGTCTAATGAAATTTAGTTTTTATAAAATTATTTAGTGGTATGCTTAACTCATCTTAAGATGACCACTATGAGTAGTCATTAACGTAATGATATTTTTCTTGATGTATTTTTAGTACTAATTACAAGGTAATGAAACCTACATAAGATGTGATATGATTTATGTGTTGTTTTTAGTGAGCTCATTTATTTATTTGTCATACTCTAGACACCTAATCTGAGTGTGGAATTAGTTATTCATTATACATTTGCATAATTCTCAAGATTGTCTTTTTTTGTTATGAACGTACTTGCAAAATATTAATGAAAATAGACAAACATAATTCAACTGGATTGCTAAATGAATTTAGGAAATAGCTTCAAACTTCCTTATCCTAAGATATTGTAGGCCTCTTTAAGGGGGCGACTTCATTTTAAGAAGAGCTCATCTACAACAACAAAATATATCTCTATATCTTCCTTACAATATCAATTATAAGTATCACAACCCTAACCACTAGGTCAACCTTGCAACAAATAGGCACTCGATCTTTATTATAAACTATAACCTTGATGCTCAAGGGTCAACCCTTCACATATAGTAGGCACCCGAGGAAGAATACAACTATGACTATTACAATGCAAAAAGAATAGATGTTTATGAAACCAGGGTCCTAAGATGCCGTCCTCCGTTGAAAATATTAGTCTTAAAGTTTGAGTTGTGGCAATTGTTGCAAAAGAGGTTCCCAATTTGCATCCTTAGTTGTCATTGGATCAACGCATCAATGATGATATTGTTGTGGTGTATGCAAGTTCGTCTGGACAAGACAACCTCAAGTTCCAGGATGATGGAGTTCTTTTCATACAACTTTACGAGAGTCATTTGCAAATGATCTCGTTGCACAAGGATTATTTTTTAATTGGATACATAAAAAATAAGACAAATCCTGAAAGATAAGGGTAGATCTAATCTAAATGCCAAGCTGACATTTTCTTGTAATATTCAATATTGGTGTTAACTTCTTACTACCTATAAGATTCAATGAAGTTTGTTTGTATGGTTGGAGTCATATAAAAACCACGTCCCCAACCATAAAGGCGTGTTTTGGATGATTTTGATATTCTTGTTGCTTCATCAATTTTTGATCCTCTACTAAGTTATCCTTTAGAACCCGTAGTAAAATTTCCCATTGACATAGGGTTAAATCAATGGCTTACACCTTGGAAGTACCTAGAAGGTAAGATGTAAGAGATGGTGGAAGTTGGGCATATACAATTTCATAAGGCATCATCATAGTCAAAATGGTAAGAAGTTTTGAATCACCACTCAACAAGAGGGAGCCACTTAGCCCATTGAGTATGTTGTTCCAATGAAAAATAACACAAGTAGGTCTCCATGTATTTTTTAACAATATCTATTTTTGCATCAATCCAAGGGTGATATGTTGATCTCATTTAGAGTTGGGTGGATGCACAATAATATGTCCCACTTTTTTGCATTTTTTTGTACCTTTATAAACATGAATTTTTAGTTTCATTGAAAATCCAAAGGTAATATCCACAAAACAGTACACATTCATGAAATTCCATGAACTAACGAAATGTTGTGTTTAGAGTGTAGAATACATGTAATTATTTTTTTAGAAAAAATCTAGTCTTTTTCTTAATTTTATTCATTATATATTGTTTCTTATTTTATAATAGAGCAACAACTGTTCGACATGGTGTTTCTAAATGAAAACTTATTTTTTCACCATGAAATTGTAGATATATGTACTAGATTCAAATATCGAGTTCTTGACAAATTTTTCGTATTTTTTATTTATATATATTTTTAATTAATCTTTTAGTGAAGCTATTTTCAGATTTAAGGCGTATATATGTTTTTTTGGAAAAGGGTAAATGTGGGGTTTTGAAAGGGCCCGCATCCTTGTAAAAAAGGTCCTTAAGGTGAGATAAAGCAATGAAGCATATCATAGAAGAATCCTACAGGAAACAAAGGTGAAAAGACCCCAAGGGTCACAACAAGAAGAATTAAAACTGAGGAGAGAATAAGGAAGAAAGATTGCAACACCCAGCTGTAGCAACATAAAGATTACATCAGGGGATCCTGATCATGCGATCGTAGTCTCATTTTAGGGAAAGAAATTCCTTTCTTTTTTCTATTTACGACTATCCAACCTTTTCCCCTATTAGGATCCATATTTTCATTTGGATGTGGTGGATGCTAAAAATGAGAGAGATCTCCTTCGACTTCCCCTTCAATAGTTTGTTTTCCACCAGATCCGACCTAGCCAACCCCGCCGCAGGGGGAGAATTGTGATTCTCAATTAGAAGCTCCCTATCTTCTAAAATAGGCTCTTCACAATTCTTTGCCAAATCCTCTAAAGAGGAATCTTAATCATGCCCAACAACTAAAAGACTGGGTTGGGAATCCTTCCATTAGGAAAATTTTTCCTTCAACTTCTAATTCACTTTTTGACACTTTGTAGCAAGATGGCCCAAGGAAAAACATTTCCCGCATCTGAAAGGAAATCCTTCAAAGTCAAGAGGTTGTGACCAAAATCTATCCAACACTTTAAGATTAATGGAAGCAGGTAGACTAAGAGAGGTATTTAGATCTACTAAGATGTGAGCATATGCATTATGTGTGTAAAGTTTTTTTTAGAGTCAATGGATAAAAAATTACTCAAAGTGTGCTCATGTTTTATTAACTAAGCTATAAACAAATTGAAACTAAGCATTTACATAGCTTCAAAAGTAAGTTAATCTAACAATGAACCATCAAGATAAGATCTTAAAGGAAATTATTCTTCAATGCATAAATGAAACTAACATACTAAGTTATTTCCTAATCTTTATGATTGCTAAATACAACTATGAACCTATGAAGATCATAAGCAATCAAAATGGAGTGGTGGAGACCTCAATAATTGAGAATGGAATCTCACCAAGAATGGCTACAATGCCATTTTGGATCTTCCCATATTACTCAAATTTGAGTGGGATGGATGCAAGATGAAAAAGCTAATCCAACAATGGAGAATGCTCAAAGTTAAAATGCCTATAGTTTTCACTATTAGAAATGAGGTGTGCTTGTAAAGATGTAAAGAGCTTGGTACTTTATATGGATTGAATGTTGGAGAGAGATGTGCAACTTGGTGCATGTGGGATAAGAGTAAAACAAGATTAGGAATGGATAAGGTTGTTTTAGATAAGTTTAATTTGTCATTAACAACCATGGGAATTAGGAGATGTTTTAATTAATCAAGGGTGATTAATTAATAGATCGAAGAAAGCTTATAGAAGCTGATTAGAGTAAATTAGCGTGATTTGAAGGAATTTGATCCAATAGATGAAGATTTATGGATTTAAAGTTGCGAGCGTAATTAATTAACCCAAGTAGAAGCGAACACTAATTAACAAAATGTTGTCAATCGACATCCTAAATGATAGGAAGGCTAATTAATTAATGAATATGAAGAGGAATGTTAGATAATTAGTGGAAAAATGATAATTATTATAGAAACGATGGGAAAGAGGATAGTGCAATTTTAGGATTAAAATTGTGTAAGCGGATTTTAGGTGTCTACATTTGCCCCTCTTTAGGGTGGCATAAGTGACACCACTTCAAAGATAGTAGACAAGTACAGAAAAATAAAAAGTTTGAAGAGATAGAAGAAAAATTATTAGAATGAAGGATTCCCCCTCGAGTGTCGATTGGGTGATGAAAGACATTGATTGATACTTGAAAATATGAAGGAAGAGAATAGAACAATAGAGGAATTTATCCCTATTGCCCCAAATTGCTTTAGAAGAATAGTGTTTATACAAGAGAATGATAAGGAAGAAAGAAAATGAAGATGAAGGGAGATGAAAATAGCTTGTCATCATGCATGATGTAAAAACCAACTTTAAATCAAGATTTTTGCTTATGATCTACATCATTGGACATTATTAAAATGTACGCATTTAACAAAAAGTATACCATAACATGAAAATATATGATAGGAACAATTGTTCATTGAAAAAAATGATAACTCCATAGCAACATACATAATGCAACATACATAATGCAATGCAATATGAGAGATTACACAAGTTAACATGAACATGGGAAAAACAGTACTAACAAATATACTCAAATAAACAAAGTTCAAGAAAGTTGCAAAATTATTTTTTTTTATCAAGATTCAGTTCCCAAATGTTATGACTGTAGTGATAAGGGTTAATGATGATGCCCCAAATGAAAGGATACATGCGAGGGGAATAACAAAGATGACACTTCGGTCATATGAAAAAGTCATTCATGTATTATGGAACAGTACCAAGACAACTTGTTTTTCCAAAGAATATAGAAACAGTAAGCACAATCCAACATTGTTAATAGAGGTAGATCCAGTTGATCCACGCGAGTCGTTTGTGACAACAATGGGAGAAAATCAAAGGAAGATTTTTTGTAAGATAAAATTTGATGGTTGAGTATGATGCATTTGACATAGGCTTCAGCTGTGTGCATGCCTGTTACAAATTTTTCAATAGAATTTTTTATTCATGCCATTTTTTTGGATTTTTATTTTTTACCAATGTTTTTAGTTTTTGGAATGTTTTACCAATGTTTTGGATTTTTGATGTTTTACTAATTTTTTGGATTTTTATGTTTTACAAATGTTTTTGGATTTTTGAATGTTTTACCAATGTTTTGGATATTTGATGTTTTACCAATTTTTTGTATTTTTTGAATGTTTTACTATTATTTTGGATTTTGGATTATTTGTTAATTTTTAGAGGTTTTTTTTTTAAGTTTTCCAAAACTATGTACAAGAAAAATGAAGATGCAAAGATGCCCCTGGCGAGAGGCGAGAATGTACAAGGGTGAATCTTACACACATATACAAGAAAAAGATACGTTTTGGATCAAGGCCACGATATAAAGTGTGCAACATGATGTTGAAACTGCAAGCCAATCAAGAGTTAAGAATGAGGAAGTGTGCCCCGAGTACAGGTTTTCCAAGAAACATATGATAGAAAAGAAGTAGAACAATATGTTTCATTAAATGAAGGGGAAAAAGGTTCCACTCAAACATAGTAAAAAGGAAATCTTATATCCATGGATGCTTTGAATGAAGTACAAGAATAGTGTGAATGCGATGGAAAATATATGGAAATTATAGCCAAAAGGTTGGAAATGATAAAACATTGATTAGCTAAAGGCATAAACCATGAGATAAGACGTGCAAACTAAAGAAATAGTTTGAACAAGGACAAAAAATAATACACTTTGTAACATACTAATCTTGTTTTCTCATAGAGATCCACTATGTGTGCACGTGGAAATTAATTACTTGTCAAAGTGGAAGATTTTAAAGAAAACAAGTGAGGAAACACACTAGCCAATGTGTAGGAATGAATGATTATGATAGGTGATTTTTGAATGAAGGTGATTTTTGAATGAAGGTTGGAGATCCGTACATTGCATTCGCATTTATCCACTGTCAGTCAAGCATTCATATGCCTTCCAATGGAAATGTATTTTATTCTAATTGCATAGCATTGCTCTACTTGTGAACCATAGGCATCCATCAAGCCTCGGTAGAGATATTAGAAATACACAAAAAAGAGAGTTATATATTGATATACTTTTTGATTTTGATTTTGATTTTGATTGATTGATTTTTTTGCTTATAGCATTTGTGCAAACCTTTATTTCACCTCTCTTGATTTTTTTACAAGGGGATAAGAACCACTTATGGCTTTATGGAAGGATTTGGAAGTGAGTGTGATGATGACATTTACTAGTGTCAACAAGTACACCCAAATTTTCTTCACAATAATTTTATTAGATGCATGATAGTGATAGGATCTCTAAGAGGTTAGTCATTCTTTAATTTACCAAGGTGATGAAAGATCAAGGTCAAAGAGATACCATAGAGATAAATGTCACAAAATGTTTGCGAATAAAAGCTAACTACAATATCATCAAAGGGATGAAAATAGATGGAAGAATTGCTAATGAATGGAAAGAAAGGGAAGAAAGAACATGCATACGTATGGAGTAATTGATTGCAATGCTTTAATCTTTGTACCTTTAATTTATTTTTGTAATGTTTTAATGTTTTCTCATTTTTTGTATTTTTTAATTCTTTTGTTTTTTAACGTTTTAATGTTTTCTCAATTTGTTATATTTTTGAATTATTTTAGATGTTTTTTAACGGTTTTAGGAAGGTGGGGACCAAAAAATTCACTTTGTGTGATAATATCTAACAATGATGTTTGTGATTTCTTTTATAAGGGAGACTAGGAGCTTGTGATTTATCAAGAGTGATGTTATCACCACTCTCAATAACGGTGGTAAGATCATATTCAATATAGTGATTATGAATTATCATGAAACATGGATTTTGTATGCGCGAGAGATTAAGGTACCTATCCATAGGTTTCTACACTATACGCACCATAGTTTATGAGGTACATTAGTGTGCATGTCTTGAGTTACCTTTGATTTTGAACTTTATGTTTATTTAACTTGTTGGGAAATTTTGATCTCTTTGGAGTTTTTGATCTTAGCCTTGACAAAGAAATTGTTTGGGTTTTGTATAAGCTACTGCATGATTTTTTTTATGCCATAGAAGTGAGAGAAGAAAGTGGATTTTTATGCTTGATTAGAGGAATGTGAGGAATAATGATGGGGTTTTCCCAGTTATTGATGGAAGGATAATATGATGGAATGAAAAGTATATAGTCCAAGAATTTAATTGGATGGGTTACCTGGAGGTGTCTCATAGACTAGAAGATGAAGCTTATATTTCGATGTTGCCCTAGGATGGAAGAAAATGGGCTACCAAGAGGTGTTCCATAGATGGAAGAAAAATTACTACTAGGACATGGCCCAAGTATAGAACATGATGGGCTACCCATGAGGTGACCCAAAAATGGAAATGATGATGGAACTAATAGTGGTGTGGCCCAAGTAAAGAAATATGATGGGCTACCCAGAGGTGATCCCACAAATAAAATATGAAGGGATACTAGGAGGTGGCCTACATATAGAAGATGATGATGTGATACTAAGAGATAACCCTAGGTGAGATTGTGATTGAGGAATTGTGATATATAACTAATGATTAGGTGATGATAAGATAGGCCAAGGATTACATGACAGACCTAGGATTTTCTCCATGTATTGGAGAACGTGAAAATGGAAGAATAAGAAGAGGATCAAGTTTAATGGAATTAGGATCTTCCATGTTTATCATCTGACAAAAGGAATCAGCCTCATCCTCAAAATACGTGAATGTATTAAGGTCAAAAGAGTATCCTTTCTTATGGTCCACTACAAGGTATATCATCATGTAGCCCCATGAATTCTCTGATCGCTTCTTCATTACTAAAATAAATCAATCAATATGGGTTGTTGTTATTCGATCATGGTAGATTGATTAGAAGAAATTAGGTCCAACTGGTGTGGAAGATGTAGAATATGTTTGGTGATTATTGATATAATAATATGAATCAAGAGATGAAGTAGTACTTAGATGGATATGTCTCGGAAGTGGACATAGATGGAGATTTGGAACAATTCGTTACTAGTTTTCCTAGAAGATGAGCATAGTACATGTAGACAAAGAGGGTCATGTAGTCATTCAATATATTGTGATGTAGGAGTCGACTTGGATGATTGATTAGAGGAAATTTTAGTCACACAGTTCTTCAATAGAGGAACTCATTGTTGAGATGACTAATAAAAGAGGTCATACAAAATAAAGGGGAGGACCGCGACATTAGGAGTCACATTAGATGATTGATAAATAGGGTCATGCGAAGAAAGGGAGGACCATGACTCAAGAGTCACAATTAGAAGTATCATGGGGGGTTATATGAAGAAAGGGAGTACCTCGACTCAAGAGTCAAAGTAGATCAATGATGGGTATAATTTTTGGTGACACAAACTATTAGGAAATAAGGGATAAAATATGTGGATGAGTCCCTCATAGAATCGCAACAATAGAAACTAATATGTAGAGGAATATTACAGATCTAGAATAAAAGTGCAAAATAAAAATAACACAACACAAAGAGATATTATTTAGGAACATCCTTTACCCAATTTGGACTACATCCTCCAAGAATCACTTGCTCAAATTTTATTACAAGTCACCACTCTCTCAGAGTACAATACCTAGATCTGTTTGGAGCGATGCTCAACAAACTCTACAGAATTCACACCTGAATTTATACACATCTGCAATGTTACATAATCCCTACCATATGCATAAAACCACATAAGTAGACAACTGCTTAAGTAGTTTTAGGAAACTATGGGTATACAAAATCATGGGCCAAAACCATCCTATAAACCTGATGGGTCTGAAATCCTACCCATATTCATAGAAATCACATTTCCCAAACTTCGAATGTGACAACTATGGAAAGTGTAAGTAGTCTTCAATCACTTGCACACATGATTTAGAGGAATCATAACCTAACACAAACCCTTAGAGGAGGACGACATTATTGAGAAGACTAGTTACTCCCTAGAAGAAAGTTGATTGAATGGATACTCAAATGGACTAATAGGACCATCCATGAAATTTTTTTTCGGGGGCTTAGAACTCCCAGAAGATTAGAGAGGAATTCACCCCCCTGAATAGTTTGGATTATACCCGCTCACCGAATCAAGCAGGACCATCATAATAATAGTTTAGATGTAGACATCAGAAGAAGAGTGGGGGGACACTCTAACATAATAATTTAGGCTCAGAAGCATAACAAACCATACCACTGACTATGAGATGAAGGTGGGGAACGGGGTACCCAAATGAGTTCTCCAGTGTGAAGAACCAAATAGGGTTTAGTCGTGATGGGAATTTTTTGAGGTAAATGTCATAAACCTACCTTCCCTATTTTTGTAAGTATGAGGAAACTAGCGATAGTTATGTCATTGTTGGCATTGTTGGGTCCAAATGCCTAGACCTAGTTTGTATGATTGAACTCATTGCATATGGAAAGAATTTCCATGTGTCAACTTGGGTAGCATAATGATGACCAAATAGACATTTTGTGAACAAATAGGGGATGCTTGTGTCATTTTCCAAAGGGGTTCATAAGGAAAACATACATCAGTGATGAATACAATTTTGATAATCCAACAAGGTTTGGAAAACAAGTTTTGAGTGTGAAGGATTAAAGGATCAAAAGGATTTTCCTTAGAAAAATAAATTCATAAGATGAATGATCATAAGGAACAATCATGCAAGCTCAAAACACAAATCCAATCTACAATAGAAATACTCCCTATGCAAAAATGTGTCTCAATGATAGTTCGACGCAAGATGATCAACTCAATGTCAACACTTACATCAAGTTTAAAAATAAACAAGGCATAAGTATTAATAAGGGTTGAAGTGATTTCTGATCAAGGTATATTATAACCCATCTAAATACAAACAAGGCCTAAATCTCAAAAAGTGGAAGTTACAAGTGCAAACAACGCAACAATTCCACTTAGATAATGTTTAGTCAAGACTTGTACAGAAAAGTAAAGATATTAATATAGATATGATCTTGATATGATGCAAACAATTGTAACAACACTTTTCAAGGTTGAGGAAATGTTTGGAAGGAGACAAAGTCAAATTATACCAAGGAGTTGCTAGTGTGCGAGCAAAGTAACACTATAATCTCAAAACTTAAGCCTAGTTTACGAGAAACAAGATATAAGGATTGAAATTATATCGATGTGATGCTAGAAAAGTAACACCTCAAAGGAAGATCGATGATGAGAAATCCTAACTACAAATGAGATGTCTTGTACATGGGTATCAAGACAAGGCTATCAAGATGTGAAGACGTACCAACACACTTTTAATATTTACCATCTACTCTCAAGCAAGGATGTAATGTAAATGGGTGCAAAATTGGTGGACACAATCAATCAATAACACACACATGTTGCTCCTCTTTTGATCAAAAAATATCAACAAGATAGAAAAGGAGTAGATCAAATGGGGGTGAAAAATATTTGGCATCACTTTGAAAGAGTTTCACCTCATCTTATGGTGAGTGAAAAACTAAGACAAAGTAACACTTCGCAAATTTCATGATGAATGACGTTTGGCTCAAATTTTAATGGACTCTCCCTTGTTTGAAAAACAAGGTTTTGACTCCAAAAATGGTTCTTGCCTCGCGAAAGATCTCTTTGAAACATGATTGGCTTTGAGTCGGTCAAGTTGGCTCCAAGAAAAAATGGCTTCCTAATTAGTTCTCTCAACTAGGTGTCACAAATTATCTTTGCGATCTCGGTTTTTCCAAGGAATTCACACTAACTAAACCTTGGAGTATCCTTGAATTTAATTTACCCCCTTCCATACAATGAGTACATAAATGCATTTTATTGTATTTTCACTGGGGTCGTGATTACAGATAATTTTGACACTAAATCTCATAAGTGTATACTAGTCAAGTAGGTAAGTGGAAGTGCTTCCCATTTTTTCCACAAGGTTCCCTCTTGCATGGACTACTTTGGGGTTCCTAGGAGCACCCTCATTTTGTTATCTTAAGGCTTATGCCAAAGGGAGTTATGTCCTAGTTCAAAGTGGATGTGGTGTAGCTCTTAATCTGAAACCTTCATATACATTATTGTTTGAATGTGGTGTTTTTTTATCTTTTTTAACTTAATGTGGTTTATGTTGTACACCATTTACCAACCTGCAACACAGGTGTAATTATAAAGTTTGTTTAGATCCCAAGTCTTTGGAAAGTGATTAGGTCATGCACTAAAACGTTAGTAGTTCTCCAAGAAAATCACATTATTTGAAAGAGGATTAAGAATTGTTTTTTTTTGATCCTCAAGAGATCATCCAAGGATGTAAGAGAACCATATAAAAATCTCGATACATTCCCTTAAGCCAAATAATATGAAGTTTCCAATAACCAAAGTAAAGGAAAAGTTTCTTTTGATTCTCAACATTCCAATGCAACCATAATCAAAATAAAGGAAATATTTGCAATTGAACCATAAATGTTCATTCCCTTAAGCCAAAAATGAAAGATGAAGTTTCCAATTAACCAAATGTTAGAAAATGAAGACTAAAGTTTGATTTTTATTCTCAAGATCACCCTAAGGTGCAAGAGAAGAGCATACACAAAATTTAGATCCCAACTAGATAGAAATGGAAAAACTTCAAATCAAAGGACCATAAAAAAATGCTTTGTAAAAGGTTCATTCCCTTAAGTAAAATGAATAATCAAATTTCCAAGTTAATCCAAATGTTAAAAAGATAGAGATAAAATTTTTTTTTGATTCTCAAGATCACCAAAAGGTAAAGAGATATATAGCATACACAAGCTTTGGTCTAAATCAAGTAAAGCATGGAAATACAACATTCATCAAAACATTAGACATGTTAGAAAATGACCAGTTTTACAATAAAGGAAAAACCTACAATTTTTGTAATTCTAAATCTTGAATTTATGTTTTCATTTTATATTTCACTTTAATACCTTTCCAACGTAAAAACAAAATGGAGTCATTTCGAGTTCGGGAGCAAAATTTATGGCCTCCGGAAGATGGGTTACGCATATGCTCTTATGCTCACAGGGTATGCACTTAACATGTACCCAAAAAATGTCAAAAAAACGTCCCTTAATATGTAAAAAGGTCAAATTTCTCCAACCAAGATTAAATTTTGACAATAACCCATCACATTAATATGTGCAAAGAAGACTCAACATTCTATCAAATATTAACATTCATGATAAAAAAACTTAACATTTTCAAGAAATTGACAAAACTAGCATGTAGAATGTTGAAAAAGTAAGCTCTAAAAATGAAAACATGGAGAAATCTTGAAATTTTCTCACCAAGATTCAATTTTGATAGAAACGCACCACATTAATATGTAAATAGAAGACTCAACACTATCAAACACTAACCTACATGCTCAAAAATTTAAGATTTTCAAGAAATTGACAAAACTAGCATGTAGAATGTTGAAAAAGTAAGCTCTAAAAATGAAAAACATGGAGAAATATTGAAATTTTCTCACCAAGATTCAATTTTGATAGAAAACCAACACATTAATATGTAAATAGAAGACTCAACACTATCAAACACTAACCTACATGCTCAAAAATTTAAGATTTTTAAGAAATTGACAAAACTAACATGTAGAATGTTGAAAAATGAAGCTCTAAACATGAAAACATGGAGAAATCTTAAATTTTTTCCCATCAAGATCCAATTTTGACAGCACTTTTTACCTCCTTTATACCTACAAGAAAGAATCAACACATGTGAAACTCAACAAAACATGGTTAGAAACACAAGTTATGTCAATATATTCAAAAAAGGTTAGTATGCAAAAACAAACTTAACCAAAATAAAGAATGCATGTGAGACAAAGGGGTGTCCCACCAGGCATGCCAAATGTGGTCATGTTTTATTAACTAAGCTATAAAAAAATTTGAAACTAATCATCTACATAGCTTCAAAATTAAATTAATCTAACAATGAACCATCAAGATAAGAGCTTAAAGGAAATGCTTCTTCAATGCATAAATGAAACTAACATGCTAAGCTATTTCCTACTCTCTATGATTTCTAAATATAAACTATGAACCTATAAAGATCATAAGCAATCAAAATGGAGTGGTGGAGACCTCAAGAATTGAGAATGGAATCTCACCAAGAATGGCTACAAGGCCATTTTGAATCTTCCCATATTACTCAACTTTGAGTGGGATGGATGCAAGATGAAAGCTAGTTAATCCAACAATGGAGAATGCTCAAAGCCAAAATGCCTATAGTTTTCACTATTGCAAATTCATGGTGTGATTGTAAAGATGTAATGATCTTGGTACTTTATATAGATTCCTAATGTTGGAGAGACATGTGCAACTTGGTGCATGTGGGATAAGAGGTAAAGGAAGATTAGGAATGGATAAGGTTGCTTTATAAAAGGCATAAGTTTAATTTGTCATTAATAACCATGGGAATTGGGAGATGTTTTAATTAATCAAAGGGAGATTAATTAATATATAAAAGAAAGATTATAGAATATGATTAGAGGAAATTAGTTTGATTTGAGGGATATAAAGGAATTTGATCCAATAGATGAAGATTTATGGATTTAGAGTTGCGAGTGTAATTAATTAAATAATAATTAATTAACCCAAGTAGAAGTGAACACTAATTAATGAAAGGTCGTTAATCAACATCTTGAATGATAGGAAGGCTAATTAATTAACAAAAGTTTCGTTAATTAATGAGATATGAAGATGAATGTTAACTAATTAGCGGAAAAGTGCTAATTATTATGGAAACGATGGGAAAAAGGATAGTTAGTGCAATTTTAGTATTAAAATTGTGTAAGCGGATTCTAGGTGTCTACACAAAGCATTACCAATAACAGTCAAGCTCCTTTTCCCCCAAAACTATAACGGGAGATAAGGTAAGTGAACCCATACAAGCTTGACATTGAACTTATTGGTGAGAGGAATGAAGGATGGAAACCAAGTTTTCATTAGCAAGTGATTGATTTTTTAGCTCCCAAATTTTGGTAAGGATATCATATTTATCATCAAGAAAATTAAATACCACAATAAAAACCCCCCTTGCACAGGGGTGAACTTCAACTTTACAAGTCAAAAGAGGATGCCAGGAAGAAGAAATCCAAGAGTGGAGGAGTGGTAGCCCAGGCCAAAGGTCATTGAAGCAGTAGATCAACCCTAGTTTAGAGAAAAACTCTTCTGCATGTAATACTGACTCCCCTAAAGAAACCGAGGGAGGAGATTTAGCAGTGACAAGAGGTTTCAAATAAGAAGTTGCAATCAAAACATGCAAGTCGGAGCTCTTAGAGGGGCTTGTTGAGGAAAAACATCCTCAACAGAACCCTCTTTCTTTTCAAGAACAACCGGGATTGAAACACATTCGCCATTTCTTGATCCATCCACCTTGAGACCACTTTACACAAATGTACCACCTAGAACCTGCGCAAGAGGTCGCTTAGAGGGGCCGACACCAGATCTGGAGAGAAAGGGGGAAAAGGCCAATGAGACCACAAGGGGAATGAAAATCTTCCAAACCATAGTGGGAGCTCTCATTTTTAAGGGCGTACATATGTTTATGCCAATATTTTTTCAAATTTATATCGAAGAATTTTTTTCATAGCTATGAAGAAAACTTCAACAAATAGTAAGTTTATTTTTTCAAATTTTTTTGATATATTTTATTATTTTTCAAATTGTGTTGAAAGTGTACTACTAATTGTCGTAAAATACCATACGTTGGAATTTAAAAAAAAAATAGTAAAATAGATTTTAGAAAATGAAAATTATATTTTTAGAAAGGTAATAAAAACCAGTATTTTGGTGCAAAATTTTATAATTTAACTAATTAATTTACCCTAAATACGTTGTACCTATGTGGCACATTTTGGCCAATAATTATCTTCTAAATGGATTAAGGGCCATAATGTACCATATAGGCTCCATGTAAGGGTGTTCGCGTGAAGGGGATTCCTCGAACCCCCTTCGCACGAACACCCCTTCGCATGAACACCCCAAAACCCCAAATTTGTCCCCGAGTGCCGCAAAATAAAAATTTATTTTTAAACTTTGTTTCATATTTTAAATTAAGTTTTAGAAAGCATTTTTTAATAACTATAATTTTAAAGCAAACTTTTTTCCAATATTATTGTTATTTTATTTTATTTTATTTTTAAGTTCAATTTTAATTTTAAAATGTACTTTTTCATATTATTTTTGTTTGTTTTTAATCAAAATTATATTATATATTTAAATTTATTTTATAAAATAAAAAATAAAAAACATTCTATTATTTATATAATTAAATTAACTTTAAAACATAGTTAATTTTATTAAAAAGACTTTACAAAATTAAATAATTGTTTATTAGATTTAAATTGTTTTAAAATTAGAGAAGTAGTTTTAAAGTTAGAAAAACATGTAATTAAAAATAACCTAATTTCTATTGAGATTTCTATATAATAAGAGTTACATGTGTACATTTTTCTATTGAATTTACTCTTAGATCCAAATCTAGCTTAATTTGTGTGTGCAGGTGGAAATTATTGAAGTGGAGGAATCATAGGAAATCAGAAGAATAACAAACAAAATTATAGTGAGAAAAATAAAGAAGAGAATTTTAGAAGATCAATTCGTAGGAAGAAAAAAAGAGAGAGAAGACTGCAAAAACTGGTACACACATAGTTGAAACCCTTGATATCGTAAGTTTTTTATTTTTCTATCTAGGATAAATCTAAAGTTTTAGCTTCAACACGCCTTCTAGATAGAAGAATATTATATTATAAATACAATAGAATGATTAGTATTTTGTAAACTGTTTGTATTGTGCTTTTTTATTGTGTGTTTTTGAATGCAGTTGTTGTCATGCAAATGTGCAACAAGAAAATTCCCAATTTTCAAGCATGACAACCATATCCTACCTGAAAAGTTCTACTCGTAGGTCATTCTGAGCCCTCCTTCACATTACCCTAATCCTCGATTCAGTCCTATCCCATATCTTTGAAGTGGTCCAATGTGTTATGTCATTATATCCATAGGTGATTTAGGGATAACCAGTCATTTCAAGTGCTTTCAGAGTAGGATTCATCAAGACATGCTTTTTGGAAAGGTTTAAGAAAGGATATTTCCTAGTATTCTTAAAGCCGGTACACAGAAGGACAAAGCTCATTAAGAAGGCATACTAGAGAGTTGATAATGTTGTGTAATTAGTTTTGGAAGGTTTTGAGAGGTTTCAAAACTTTTAGAGTAGTTTCAGCAAAAGTGGGTCTCGGAGGCCTAATCAATGCATAGTACGAAAACAACCCCCAAGCTTTAGGAAGTGATTCTGGGAGCTACATAAGGAGTTAGGATTCAAACAAAATATATTAAATTTAGATCCCTACAAGATGGTTATTTCATATTTTTCACAACACCTAGGCGCAATTTGTCTACAACCTATTTTTTCAATGCACACCCTTGGTACCTAAATCAAATCCTATTTTTCATGGAGGAAATGGAAGAATAATGAGATGTGACCCCTACCATTAGATTCGTAAGGTAGTTTTTAGGTGAAATCATATAAAATTTCAACAAAAAACTCCTCCAGAAGCTCAAGACACGGTCCCGAAAGGTGGCTCCCCAAGGTAAAGCTTGAGGAGTTAGTCAATTTCAAGCATTGAAAATCCAGCCAATGGGAGACTGACACACTTTTTTGCACCAAGTACACCAAATCCTTTGTGAATATGGTGAAAAAAAATACACCCCTCTCGGTTGAGCCCTTAGACCCCAACATGACCTCAGTTAAGCTCGTTCTCCCAAGTTGAGCCCCCCATGCTCCATTTTCCATCCCTCACTCCATCTAGCCAAGCTCCGTCATGTGGCTCAATCTGGATGGGGTGAAATTTTTTGCACCAAGTGCACCAATCCTTGGTGCAGATGGTGCAAATTGTTTTTCCTCCCACCCTCTTAAGTCCTTAATGCATCATATGACCCCAACAGGTAAAACAATTGCCATTTTAAGCCCCCTGCTCAAGCCCAACTACTAATCACGCAATGACACTTGGCCCAATAGAGATGGGGCACACTTTTTTTCACCAAGTGTAACAAGTTCTTGGTGTAAAAGGTGCAAAAAACTGTGTTTCTCCCCAAATAATAAAAACATGCCAATTTTTTTTGGTTTTTCTGTTATCACCAATTACTTTTGTTTCTTCCTTCAGACATGCACAAACAAGCTTCCACCGCCAGAAACTGTTAGGAATTAGAGAAACAATATGTGAAAACAATTCCTCAAATCACAACATTAGGAAAATATTTAGAAAAATTATATTTGCAAAAATATAACAACATATATAAAATAAAGCACAAAAGAAGACAAAACAAGCTTTAATGTGGTTCACCCAACGTGGGCTACGTCCACCAAGAACTTGCTCGGATTTTATTATCAACAAGAGTAAAACCAAATCTTGTAGTTTTATCTCAGTTACAATTGCACAAAAATCACTTACGAACTCACAATAGAATTTCCAAAGATGTTAAACCACATCTAAGACACAATTGACACCCAATTGCTCAACCTTGATCACTTTTGATCACCTTTTGATGTTCTAAGACTTAAGATCTCTTGATCACTCAAGATTTATTAGAACACCCCTAAAACCTCTATTTATAAGATTACAATCCTTATAGGAAGTTCTATAGCTGACCCTAGAAGTTTTTTAGTCGTGACCTTTTAACTTCCCACGGATGGAAAATCCGTCACTATGACAACCGCCAATTTGTAGCAAACACGCAACATGAAAACAACACATGACTGTAGAATGATCCTGAAGTCTTGAAACTTAACCTTCAAACTCCAATACTTCAATGCTGATTCTAGAAGACCAAAAATAAAAAAAAACAGGCTCCACACCACAACATTCTCCCACTTGGAGACTGTTCCCACTAAGCAAAGTTATCAACCCTTCATTATTATCCATGAAGGCCAACCAAAGTTGAACAAAACTTCAACTTATCCCTTGTAACTGCCTTGGTCATCATATCCACATGATTTTGATTGGTATTAATATTTTCTAGCTTCAACTTATCTTCTTCCAAAGTTGCCCTGATGAAATGATATCTCAGTTGAATGTGCTTCATCCTAGAGTGGAAAGCGGAGTTCTTCGCCAAATGAATAATGCTTTGACTATCACTGTGTAGTCTCCCAAATCCCTACTTATGCCCCAAATCATCAAGAAACTATTATAGCCAAATCATCTCCTTGCTTGCCTCTATGGCAAAAACATACTCAGCCTCTGTGGTTGACAAAGCCATAACCTTTTATAACCGTGAAATCCAGCTCATAGATGTATCACTAACCACATGATTTTGATTGGTATTAATATTTTCTAGCTTCAACTTATCTTCTTCCAAAGTTTCCCTGATGAAATGATATCTCAGTTGAATGTGCTTCATCCTAGAGTGGAAAGCGGAGTTCTTCGCCAAATGAATAATGCTTTGACTATCACTGTGTAGTCTCCCAAATCCCTACTTATGCCCCAAATCATCAAGAAACTATTGTAGCCAAATCATCTCCTTGCTTGCCTCTATGGCAAAAACATACTCAGCCTCTGTGGTTGACAAAGCCATAACCTTTTATAACCGTGAAATCCAGCTCATAGATGTATCACTAACCATAAATACATAACCTATCATGCTCCTCCTACTGTCCAAATCTCTTGCCATGTTTGAATCTACATAGCTACGCAATGTAGTGTCTAATCCTTCAAAACACAATGCTTCTCCCATGGTCCCTCTCAAATAAGAAAGGATCCACTTTACTACCTGTCAATGCTCTCTACCTAGATCACTCATAAACCTACTCACTACTCCCACTACATGGAAAATATCAGGTGTAGTGCATACCATATCATACATCAAGCTACCAACCACCAATGAGTACGCTACCATAGACATCTGGATTTTATCCTTCTTAGTCTTGGGACTCTACTCCTTTGATAATTTAAAGTGACCTGCCAAGGAGTACCAACCGGTTTAACATCCTGCATACTAAACCTCTCTAATACATTCTTTATGTAGTCTTCTTAAGATAATACCATCTTCCCCTCTTTCATGTTTTGAGTTATTCTTATACCAAGGATTTGCTTTGCTGCCCCCAAATCATATCAGGTGTAGTGCATACCATATCATACATCAAGCTACCAACCGCCAATGAGTACGCTACCATAGACATCTGGATTTTATCCTTCTTAGTCTTGGGACTCTACTCCTGTTATGTTTGTGGAGCTATTTTCATGTTAGAGTGTGGTACACCTTCTATGTGTTACACTCAGGTATTTTTTACGGTGGTCCCGCTCGCCGCTGAGCGGGTCAGGGGGGTTCGGGGGCGAAGCCCCCGAAGCAAATTTTCATGGGTGGTTTATTAACCCATGGGTAATGGGTAACCGTTATGGGCTGTTTTTGGGCCCATGGTTTTTTCGGTCTTTTGCCCATTGTTTTGATACCCACGGTTTTTTGCCCTTGGTTTTGATACCCACGGTTTTGTATCAAACTGCTTAAGCAGTTGTCTATTTATATGGTCTTATGCATATGATAGATGTACAAGAAAATGTATTATAGATGTGTTTTGAATTCAGGTGTGAATTCTGTAGAGTTTGTTGAGCATAGCTCCAAACGGATCTGGGTATTGTATTGAGAGAGCAGTGGCTTGTAATAAAATCTGAGCAAGTGATTCTTGGTGGACGTAGCCCAAATTGGGTGAACCACGTTAAATACTATCTCTTTGTGTTGTGTTATTTTATTCTGCAATTTTATTTGAGATCTGTAATAATTTCTGCATATTAGTTTCTACTGTTGCGATTCTGTGAGGGATTATTCTGCATATTTTATCTCTTATTTCCTAACAATTGGTATCAGAGCGATGGTTTGGTTTGCTGAAGTGTTGAATCACAAGGAAATTTTTATCTTGAGTGGGAGCTATGGCAGATGATGGAAGATCTAGGGTTGATAAATTCAACGGGCAGAATTTTAGTCTTTGGAAGATGCAGATGGAAGATTACCTTTATCAAAAGGATCTTTATACTCCGTTGTCTGAGAAGGTGAACAAACCCTCGAGTATGACAGATGCGGAATGGGATTTGTTGGATCGGAAGGCACTTGGAACGATCCGGCTGTGTCTTGCATCTTCGGTATTATTTAATGTTTCAAAGGAAAAGACTACAAAAGATCTAATGGATGCATTAGGGAAGTTGTATGAAAAACCCTCTGCCTCTAATAAGATATTTTTAATGAAAAATTTGTTTAATATGAAGATGTCTGAGAATAGTTCAGTAGCAGATCATTTAAATGATTTCAATATGGTAGTGAATATGCTAGCTTCGGTTACAATAGAATTTGATGAAGAAGTTAGGGCTTTATTAATTCTGTGCTCTTTACCTGAGAGTTGGAATAGCCTGGTAATGGCGGTAAGTAACTCGGTTCTAGCTAACTCGAAGTTGAAGTTTGAGGATGTTGTAGGGGTGATTCTAAGCGAGGAAATGTGAAGAAAAAGCTCTGGGGAATCTTCTACTTCAGGGAATGCTTTGACAGTGGAAACTAGAGGGAGACAGAAGAATAGAGGAAACCGTGGAAAATCAAAAGATCGGGCAAGGTCAAAATCCAAGAACAAGATTGTATGTTGGAATTGTGGAAAGCCTGGGCATGCAAAGAAGGACTGTTGGGAGCTTCGGGATAAGAAGAAACAACAGGAAGAAAACAAGGAGGTAAATGTGGCATCGGGTAATGTATGTCAGGATGCTTTGATTCTTTCTTTGCATAATATTACTAAATCTTGGGTTTTAGATTTAGGGGCTTCTTTTCATGCTACTCCACATAGGCATTATTTTGTTGATTATGTTCAAGGGGATTTTGGGCATGTTTTTCTTGGTGATGATGAGCCTTGCAGCATAGTTAGAAAAGGTTCTGTTCAGGTTAAGATGCAGAATGGGAATACATGGCTATTGAAGGATGTCAGACATGTGCCTACATTAAGGAGAAATTTGATATCGACAGGGCAGTTGGGAAGTGATGGTTGTACTGTGATATTTACAGCAGACTCTTGGAAGGTTACCAAGGGTGCTCTTGTGGTGGCAAGAGGTAAGAAGGTTGGAACCTTGTATTTAACCACTGATAATACTAATGATTGTAATCTTGTGGCTTCAGATGCAGATACAACATTATGGCACTATAGGCTCGGTCATATGAGCCATAAGGGCATGAACATCATAAAGAATAATTTGCCTGGATATACAGAAACAGGTTTGGATTTCTGTGAGAACTGCATATATGGGAAACAGAAGTGAGTAAGGTTTCTCAAGGTTAGACCTACGAAGAAAGAGAGTAAGTTAGAGCTGGTACATTCTGATGTGTGGGGGCCGGCTCAGGTATCATCTCTTGGGGGTTCAAGTTATTATGTTACTTTTATTGATGATGCAACAAGGAAAGTTTGGGTTTATTGTATTAGACACAAATCTGATGTATTTGACACTTTTGTTAAATGGAAAGCCTTGGTAGAGAATGAAACAGGTCTTAAGCTAAAATGTCTCAGGTCAGATAATGGAGGGGAGTATTGCAGCAATGAATTTGATGATTACTGTTCTAAGAATGGAATCCGTAGGCAAAAGACAGTTCCAGGAACTCCACAGCAGAATGGGGTATCAGAAAGGATGAACAGAACAATAATGGAACGTGCTAGGAGCATGAGGTTACATGCAGGACTGCCTCTTTCTTTTTGGGCAGAAGCGGTGAGCACAGCTGTGTACTTGATAAACAGAGGACCCTCAAGTGCCTTGGATGGAGGCATACCTGAGGAGGCTTGGTATGGTAAGAAAGTTGATTATTCATTTCTTAGAGTCTTTGGATGTGAGGTGTTTGTTCATATAGACAAGGATGATAGGACCAAGCTAGAGGCTAAATCAGAAAAATGTACTTTCATTGGTTATGGTGGTGATGACTTTGGATTTAAATGTTGGAGTATTAAGGACAAGAAAATCATTCGGTCTAGGGATGTGGTCTTTAATGAGAAAGTCATGTATAAGCAACAGTTGCAGGAAAACAGGGAAGAATCCAAGAAAGAATATGCAGTGGTAGAGGATCTTCCGGATGGGAAAGTGACCCATGAATCAGTTCAGGAACCTACTCAACAGGAACCCCAAACTCCTACAGTGAGGAGGTCTTCTAGGGTAAGAAAAGAACCTGAACGTTTTTCTCCTTCTCTTTTATTATTTATTACTCACTAATAGTGGAGAGCCAGAGAGCTTTGATGAAGCAATGCAGGTAGATGCCAGTAAGAAGTGGGAGCAAGCCATGGATGAGGAGCATAAGTCTCTCATGGAGAACCAAACTTGGGATTTGGTGAAGCTACCGGAAGGCAAAAGAGCATTGCAGAACAAGTGGGTGTACAGAGTTAAAGATGAAGAAGGAGGAAAGAAAAGATATAAGGCCCGGTTGGTGGTCAAGGGGTTTGCACAGAAACAAGGTATAGATTTTGATGAGATATTTTCTCCTGTAGTAAAAATGACTTCTATTAGAACTGTTCTTGGAATAGTGGCAACAGAAGACTTGCACTTAGAATAGTTAGATGTAAAGACTACATTTCTCCATGGTGATTTGGAGGAGGAACTATATATGCAGCAACCAGAGGGGCTATGAGGTCAAAGGTAAAGAGGAGATGGTGTGTAAACTGAAGAAGAGCTTGTATGGCTTGAAACAAGCTCCACGTCAATGGTATAAGAAGTTTGATAGCTTCATGATGGAGCAAGGTTATATTAGATGTCATTCTGACCATTGCGTGTATACAAAGAAATTTGAGGATGGAAGTTATATTATCCTGTGTTTGTATGTTGATGACATGTTGGTTGCAGGTAAAAACATGCAGGAAATAAAAGTACTCAAGAAACAGCTAAGTGAATCCTTTGATATGAAGGATTTGGGGGGTAGCCAGACAAATCCTTGGTATGAGGATAACTCGGGATAGGAAGGAACGGAAGTTGACTTTATCTCAGGAAGAGTACATTAAGAAGGTATTGGACAGGTTTAACATGCAGGATGCTAAACCGGTTGGGACTCCTTTGGCAGGCCATTTCAAGTTATCAAAGGAGCAGTGTCCCATGACAGAGCAGGAAAGAAACCAGATGTCCAAGGTACCTTACTCATCAGCAGTTGGCAGTTTGATGTATGCTATGGTGTGCACTAGGCCTGATATTGCCCATGCAGTGGGAGCTGTGAGTAGATTTATGAGTGATCCAGGTAAAGAGCATTGGCAAGCAGTAAAGTGGATCCTTCGGTATTTGAGAGGGACCATGGGGACAATTTTGTGCTATAATGGATCAGACACCACTTTACGTGGTTATGTAGATTCAGACATGGCTGGAGATGTAGACAGCAGGAGGAGCACGACAGGTTATATTTACACTGTAGGTGGGACAGCAGTGAGCTGGATTTCACGACTACAGAAGCTAGTGGCTTTGTCAACCACGGAGGCTGAGTATGTTGCTGCCACAGAGGCAAGCAAAGAGATGATTTGGTTACAACAATTGCTTGAGGAGTTGGGGCATAAGCAGGAGGAATGTAAGCTGTATAGTGATAGTCAGAGTGCTATACACCTAGCTAAGAACTCTGCTTTCCACTCCAGGACGAAGCATATACAGTTGAGATATCACTTCATCAGGACAGCTTTGGAGGAAGATAAGTTGAAGTTGGAGAAGATTCATACCAGTCAGAATCCTGCAGACATGATGACCAAGGTGGTCACAAGGGATAAACTAAAGCTATGTTCAGCTTTGGTTGGCCTTCGCGGATGACAGTGAAGGGTTGAGAAGCTTGCTCAGAATGGAAATCAGTCTCCAAGTGGGAGATTGTTATGTTTGTGGAGCCTATTTTCATGTTAGAGTGTGGTACACCTTCTATGTGTTACACTCGGGTATTTTTACGGCGGTCCCACTCGCCGCTGAGCGGGTCAGGGGGGTTCGGGGGTGAAGCCCCCGAAGCAAATTTTCATGGGTGGTTTATTAACCCATGGGTAATGGGTAACCGTTATGGGCTGTTTTTGGGCCCATGGTTTTTTCGGTCTTTTGCCCATTGTTTTGATACCCACGGTTTTTTGCCCTTGGTTTTGATACCCATGGTTTTGTATCAAACTGCTTAAGCAGTTGTCTATTTATATGGTCTTATGCATATGATAGATGTACAAGAAAATGTATTGCAGATGTGTTTTGAATTCGGCTGTGAATTCTGTAGAGTTTGTTGAGCATAGCTCCAAACGGATCTGGGTATTGTATTGAGAGAGCAGTGGCTTGTAATAAAATATGAGCAAGTGATTCTTGGTGGACATAGCCCAAATTGGGTGAACCACGTTAAATATTGTCTCCTTGTGTTGTGTTATTTTATTCTGCAATTTTATTTGAGATCTGTAATAATTTCTGCATATTAGTTTCTATTGTTGCAATTCTGTGAGGGATTATTCCGCATACTTTATCCCTTATTTCCTACAAAGGTGAATTTCTCAGACTTAGCCTCTAACTTGGTCCTATAATCTTTATCAATGTGAAAAAATACCTCACATCTAAATACTCTAAGAAATGAGTACTCCCTTCTTACCCTAGAGGACCTTCTCAACTCATGAGTTTAGGCTTTCTGATGAGTAGGTTTCTGAACTGGCTGTGTCAGATCATGCTGCACCTGAACTGGACCCTTGGACACCTTGCCATTTATAATTATCTCTAACATTGTGTATTCTTTCTTTGATTCATGTTTATGCTCCAGCAACTGATCTTTATACACGAATTTTTCATTAAAGACAGAATCTATAGACCAAAATATTTTCTTGTCCTTAAGACTCCAAACACGGAAACTAAAGTCATTCTCACCATATCTAACAAAGGTGAATTTCTCAGACTTAGCCTCTAACTTGGTCCTATCATATTTATCAATGTGAAAAAATACCTCACATCTAAATACTCTAAGAAATGAGTACTCAATTTTCTTACTAGAATAGGCCTCCTCAGGTATACCTCTATCCAAGGCCAAAAAGGGTCCTATGTTAATTAGATAAACATACATGCTCACCACTTCCACCAAAAACATGAGTGGCAGCCCCACATATGACCTCATGCACCTAGCATACTCCATGATTGTTATGTTCATTCTCTCTGACACTCCATTTTCCTATGGAGTCTTCAGAACTGTCATTTTCCTGCACATCCCATTTACCAAATAGTAATAAATAAATTCATTGCTGCAATAATCCCCTCCATTATCTGACCTAATAAATTTCAGCTTGAGACCTGTTTCATCTCAACCAAGGCTTTCATCTTTTGAAAATTTCAAAAACATCAAATTTCTTTCTAATGTCATATACCCAAACTTTTATAATTACATCATCAATGAAAGTGACATAATAACATGAACCACCAATAGAGTTTACCTTATCTGGTCCCCATACATCTGTATGCGCCAACTCTAACTTACCCTCCTGCCTGGTATGTCCAACCTTGAGGAATATCACCCACTTTTGTTTCCCATAAACACATTCCTCACAGAATTCCAAATCTAACTCCTTTAATCTGTACAACCTCTCCATTAGAACAAGCATGTCCTTTTGAATCATATGATTTAGTCTCTAGTGCCATAAAGTTGCATCTCAATAAGCAACGACTAAATTACAATAATCAACACCACTAGTAAAATACAAACTACCAATTTTCTTACCTCTTGCAACCACAAGAGCTCCCTTGGTAACCTTCCAAGAATCCACTATAAAACTGACCGTATAACCAGCACTACCTAGCTAACCCACTAATATCAAGTTCCACCTCAACTTAGGCACATGCCTAACGTCCTTAAGTAGCCATGTGTTCCCATTCGACATTTTCATCAGAACACAACCTTTCCCTACTATGTTTCATGGTTCATCATCACCAAGATATACATGTCCAAAAACACCTTGAAAAAGCTCAGTAAAGTAATGTCTATATGGGGTGGCATGGAAAGAAGCCCTTGAATCTAACACCCAAGACTCAACAATATTATCTAAAGAAATAATTAAGGCATCTTGACAAACATCAACTATTTCCACATTTACCTCCTTATTTTCTTCCTTGTTCTTCTTATCCCGAAGAGCCCAACAATATTTCTTAGCATGACCAAACTTCCCACAGTGCCAACATTCCAACTTGCTTGTGGACTTTGATCTTCTGTGATCATTTTCCTTCCCATAGTTACCTCTCCCTCTATTCTTTTATCGTCTTATACTCTCTACCGTTAAAGCATTTCCAGAAGTAAAAGAATCCTTGAAGCTCTTCCTTCTCATTTTCTCACTTAGGATCACACCTATCACATCTTCAAACTTAAAATTTGATTTATTAGAGATTTAATTACTTATAGACATAACCAAGTTGTCCCAGCTATCTGACTAGAAGCACAAAATAGACAAATCCCTAACCTCATCATCAAGTCAATTTTCACCGAGTTTAACATACTCAAAACCATGTTAAATTCCTTCAAATGACCAGAAAAATAACCATTCTCAGACATCTTCATATATAATTAAATTTTCATCACAAATATTTTATTAGAGGTAGAGGGTTTTTCATATAACTTACCCAACATATTCACGAGACCTTCCGTGGTGTTCTCCTGCGATATGTTGAAACAAATCGAAGATGCAAGACATATCCAAATTTCCTTGAGCACCTTTCTATCCATCAAATCCCAATCCTCATCTGACGTGGCTATAGGTTTCTTTTTTTTTCCAGCCAAAGGAACATGGAGGTCCTTTTCATACAAGTAATCCTCCATCTGCATCTTCCACAAACCAAAGTTCTTCCCATTGAACTTCTCAACCCTCTATACACCCTCATCACCATAGCTCCCACTCAAGCTAAAATTTCCATGTGATTCATCACTTTAAGAAAAAATCCACCAAAGCTCTGGTACCATTTGTTAGGAATTAGAGAACAAATATACAGAAACAATTCCTCAAATCAAAACAATAGGAAACTATTTAGCAAAATTGTAGTTGCAAAAATATAAAAACATATATAAAAAATGCACAAAAGAAGGCAAGAAGAGGCTGAACGTTGTTCACCCAATGTGGGCTACATCCACCAAGAACTTTATCAGATTTTATTATCAACAAGAGTAAAACCAACTCTTGCAGTCTTCTCTCAATTACAATTACACAACAATCACTCATGAACTCACAACAAAATTTCCAAAGCTGTTAACCCACATCTAAGCCATAATTGACACCCAATTGATCAACCTTGATCAATTTTGATCACCTCTTGATGTTCTTATACTCAATATGTATTAGGATGCCCCTAAGACCTCTATTTATAAGATTACAATCCTTCTAGGAAGTTCTATATCTGACCCTAGAAGTTTGAAAGTTATGACCTTTAAAATTCCCACGAATAGAAAATTTTTCACTGTGAAAACTACCAAACTACTGCCAATTTGCAGAAAACATGCAACATGAAAACAACACATGAATGCAGAACTCTCTTGAAGTCTACAAACTTAACCATTCAAACTCCAACACTTTAATGCTGATTCCAGAAGACTAAAAATAAAAAAAAACAGGCTCCACGCCTCAACATAAATTCATACCTACAACACCTTCCACACCTTCCACAGATCCTCCATCATCTCTTCATCATATTTCAACATTGATAAAATAAAAAAAGAGAGGATTTTCAAGTAAAACTCACAAGTATGAACTATCAGAAACCCTAGGCTCCAAAACAAGAAAACGCTCATATCTTCTAGACCATGCACCTGATCTCTATGAAATTTTGAGAAAAAATTCCTCATCCAAATTCCTTAAAAATGAAAAAAATAAATATTAAAAGATGGTCTAATTTTTAAATGGTATCCAGTGGAACTTTCATGCCTTAAGTTACTCTTTTTCCATTTGTCATCAAACCGTACACCTGATTGAACCAAAAACTTGAACAGAGATCGAAGAGAAAAAACCCAGAAAGAATCTGTTGAGTTTTCACCAATTCAAGACCCATAAGTGAAATTATAAAATTAGTAAGTGCCACTGGTTCACACTTTACTTTTTTATTATGTTTCCAAAAATGGAAAAAAATTCAGAAGAGAAGAACAATGAAAATTGCACAAACTGAAAACTTGGGCACGCGGGTCAGAGAAATCAAAAAAGAAAAAAGTAAAAAAGTAAATTTCCAAAAATGGAAAGTGTTTCAAATTAACCCCAAGACATCTGCAAACATGTTTTTAATGTGATAGAAAATCCTTAGTGAAATGAAAAGGCCAAAAAATCAACCTACCCAAAATAACAACTTACGGGACCCAGTTTCCAAAAATAACAGTTTTTCAGTTCCAATTGTAGGAAGTTGTCACCATCTCCATAGTAATTTATATCTCTACTTTTTATCATCCTCATGGGATTGCAAGATGGTTCCAAGGCTCGAATAGATCATTGATAGCTTTATATTGGCCTTGGAAGCATTTCCTGCATTCCAGTGTGCTCAAAAGTAATGCAACACATCACAAGGTGCAACAAATGAATTCATATTCATCACTCATAGAGTTAGGTGATTCAAATTGAGTTTTTTGGAGAGTTCAATGAATTTCATTGCCTCATCAATCAAGTTTTTAGGAAGATCATCATGAAAATTTTTGTTTCCATCTCGAGATCACATTGAGAAGTCTCGAAATAGTGTTTCTCAACAATCATTTCAAGATCTGAGATGTCCAAATCATACAAAAGGAGGAATTATAATCATCGGTAGTAGGGAAAAAGTGTTCAAAATGAATTTCATAAAAGTTTACTGACGAGTAAAACAATGTGGCTATGTATCAGAATTCATCAAAGATCAGTTTTAATCCTCAAACTTATTTAGAGTGGACCTTGGTGAGCAACGAATGCGGCCAGCAAGGTGATAATTCAATAGTGTTCCTAAACACTTAGTTTGAGGTGTTCATGCATCATAAAAAGGATGTTTCTCATGGTGTAAAATATTAAGGGATCCATAATTCCCCAAATTAGGACATTTTAGCATATCAATCAGGCAACAAGGCAAAGGCAGAAAGGCATCATCTTCGTCAACATTCGTTCTTCCTTCTTTTCTCTCATTCTTCCTCTTCTTCTCTACCTCCTTTCTAATTCATCATTTTGTGTAATCATGATAGTTTTTATTATTCATTAAAGTGACTTTATAAAGTTGAATTGTAAAAGATCCTTTGATTTATAAAAAGGGAACTTAATTTCCTAGATCCTAGGAAGGTGAAAAGTCACGAGTTGAACGAGACAATGTGAGGTCATGTGGGGGGTAGATGAAAAGTCATTTCTTGGTCTATATAATGTAATGACATACTATTGCTTATGGGTTATCAATTTTGTACACTCAAGAGAGAGATCAATTGATAAATACAAGAGAGATACCATTCTTCCACTTTCCTTCACCATTTTCCCTCCATTTCCAACATTGTACAGCTTGATAAAAATGTCAATAAAGAAAGGGATTATTTATTTTCATAACTCATGAATGTGTGTAACTTTGTGTGCATGGTTTCCTCTAGTCATTGGCATAGTAAAATTGTTGTTTCTTTCTAGTTAATTGTGAATTTGAACTTTCCAGTCAACCCTGGCAAGAATTTGATTTTATACTCATAGAGTTGGTCTTCCCTATCTAAATTACCACTCCCCTTTCCCCACAATTCAAAAAATTCTTCCCTTACAATTCCTTGTAATTATTTTCTGTGGGTACAGTGGAGTGTACTTGTTGGATCCCCGACCTCTTGGCCAACCACAAATTTCCCATTTTTTTCATTCACAATAAAGTGGAGCCGCACCTCCCAAGCAGAGGGACCTAGAGTCCTAGAGCGTTGGCAAGAAACCCACTAATTCAGCCCCCAACAAATTTTCTCTCCAACAACAATATATGATTAATATTGTGTATTTAACTCTGAGCTTGGTATCCCTTAGCCAATTTTGGCTATAAATCTATCCTCCTACCAAAAAATCTAGCTTGCATATAATTATATCATCCTTATATTATTATAACAATTCTTAACCTCATTCTTGACTAGATAAGGTACCAAATCCTTACTTTCAAACCCTTTAGGTATATATCGATCTTCTTTATATCCCTACCGTCTCACTCTCTACACCTATTTTGTCTTTTTCCACATGTCCACAATGATGATTTTATCACTTGTATATCTTTTTATGGGTTAGTAATTTCCTCATGGGTTAAATTTAATACAAAATTATAAATAGGAGCCCATATATAATAAATTTAAATGCACTCACCTACCCACTTGGTACTTTCAAGATCCATATGATAAAATTATCATTTCAATTTAAGCACTAAAATATCTCCTAAATTACCTTTAAACAATCACAAATAATAGGAGAAGCCCCTACATAGCTCTAAAGAACTCTAACCTTAGTCCTCAAGTCAATTTTATGGAGAAAAATTATTTTCAATCTAATTTAAGCACAAATCACACAAAAACCATTATCTATATTATCAAGTGATAAAATGTCCAAATCTAGTTGCAACCACATAGATATCACATGTTAAGTGGCTAACTACATGTTTTTTAATTCCTATTCATAGTAGTACTAACATAGTTCGTGTACATATTACACTTTACCCCAAACACAAACCTTTTTCATGGAATCTTACCCATGGTTAAGTTTTGAAGCCATTTGGGGTCATACAAAGGGTTTCATGATAGCTAGGGTTTCACAGTTAAGCATATTTTTGTCTTACATACCTAATTTATAAAATTCCATAAATTCACATTTTAAACCACCAAATAGATATGAAACCAACAAAAAAATCTATACCCATCTAAAAGTTCCATACCTACTTATCCTACACTCTTAGAATTAGAAATAAAGCACTTACACATCATTTCGAGTATTTTCACTCTTCTTCCACTACCATGTTAGTTTCTTTACTTGTAGGATAGCCAAGTACATCTCCCTTTTTATGTCTTATTTTATTTACACTTGTTTTGATCATTCTATCTTCGAAATTTCTAAATAGGTATATTCTAATCTATATACTCATGTTAAAGTAACTAATGTAAATATATATACTATTTTAACCCTTAATTCAAAATGAGGTAAGAAACAAAAACACATTTTGTTTCATTTTTGGGTTGAATGTGTTAGTGATACCAAGTTAGCTAATAAAATATTCATCCTAGTTTGAACCCTAATTACCCTAGGTTTTCTATTTATGCCTTGGTACATGATCATTTTCCTAGTTCTTGGATTTTTGTGTTCATGGCTTATACTAACCATTAAATTTTTTATTTCCTTTTAACTTAGTTAAAAGCGGGTCCCCCCACATGTAAAAATGGAATATGTGTACCATTGCAATAAATCATGATCCCTACTAATGTGGAACCACAATATGTGGAATCCCTTCTCCATACCTTGTACCTACACATCCCTTCTCCATATCTTCTACATCAAAAAGTAGTCACTCCTCCTCTCACGTATATGAGAAATAAATTGGACCTCATCTTGACTATACAAGTGTTACATGAATACATACACATTTATTATCATAATAATTTTACTCACACTTGTCAATTATAATCCTTAGTTTAGATAGCCCAATTATATCTTCTCCTTACATCTTTAGTCTATAAAGGTCATCTTGTCTAATAATTTGGCTACCCCCTAACATCTATATAGGTTATGCAAATCAATTTACCTCATTTTCTAGGTACCCATGTTATAATCTAAGTTTAGACAAGATGGTTAGTCTAATTATCTTCACTGCCCCTTAAAATCCAACATTATCTAATTATATTTCATATTTTTATTTAGATGATCACACATGTTGAATATTCCTTTACACATTATTTACAATTTACATACTACTTACAACATCCTTTAGATATAATTTTAGGTCATTTACTTATTCCTAAATCTTTTGGCATGTTGTTTTACACATATATAAGATAATAGACTCCTTGTGACATGATTTGTAAATATTTTACTAAATTCACATTTTTAATCTTCTCTAGTACTATTTATCAACTTACAATCTTTGATATTCATGCTTTACATACTCCTCATGAAATCATTAGGGTTTATTTCTACTAGATTTTTTTTCTCACTTGATATTTTATAAATTCATTCACCTATTTTGTCTTTGTCCACATGACCTCATACTCCCCTTTATTTTAGTACATTTTATTTTCATAAATATTTTTCTCACACTTCTCAATTATAATCATTAGTTTATTTTGCTTTGCGCACTCCTCATGAAATATTTCTAGGGTTTATTTCTACTTTTTTTTTATCACTTGATATTTTAATATATTACTTATTTATTTTGATGAGGTTACCCAGGGAGAGGGCCCTAGCCCTTTGTGGCATCATCAACCCACAATAGTCGTGGAACCATCTAAGGATGGAAGTGTTTTGATATGTTATTTATCAATTGTATAATTTTATACATTATATTTCATATCATCTCTTTCCATGTTTGTGATGGAACTAAAATAGGTTTACACAAGTAGATACTTTTCTATCTCTAGTTAACTATAATATATATATATATATATAAATCTGCCATAGGAATCTAGTAGTACCTTTACTCTTAGGATCGACCTTTACTCATACATCCTTAGGATTTTAGTAAGACCTCATAGGTCATTTCTTAGACATATATGATTTGTAGTCCTACACCTTTGCATAGTACCAAAATATTTGTCATACAAGCACTTAATAGTAGGAAAACATTATGAAAATGTTTGTCATACAATTATTTATCATATGTACTAGGTCAATATTATTATCCATCCTAGCACTTTAGGAATACTTGCACACTTTATATAATAAATATACAAACTATCCCCTATCTCAAATATAATTCCAAATTTATGACTTTGCATGTTTCATTTATTTCTTGAACATGAAAGTATTTGATTCATAAATATTTTCATCATTAAAAAATTAGAGTTTAGATTAGATTTCTCTTAATTTTCAGATTAACCCATTTTGAGTGCTTACTTATGCTTAAAAATTTTCTAGCTTCATATCCTTGTAAGAATAGGAAAAAATTTGTGTTTTATATAGCTTCATATCCTTGTAAGAAATATACACCAAATGGTTAGATTCTATGAGACTAAACTAATATGATAATATATGTGGTTAGAAACTATCTACACCTATTAGATCTACATTCTAATAAAATCTACATCTATTAGATTCTCTACATTCCAATAAAATAGATAAAGGATATATGTGTTAGGAATACTTGTTTAGTGCTCACATTATTTAGATGTGTTTATTATATTTACATATTGGTGAATATAATAATGTGGAGTAAATGAGTTGTAATAACAACTCATATAGTTATTTGAATGTGATTTGGTGTTGTTAAACCAAATTCACGTGAAAAAGAAATGTGAGGAGTGTTGTTAGAACAACCTCCTAGAAAATAGGATCAATCTCTCCTATTTATTTGTAATATCTTGTACGAAGTAAATACAGGAAAGTTTTCAGTGTGATAATATGCTGTAGCTTTTATATTTGGTATCAGAGCAGATATCACAGCGGGTCTATGTGAAGTCCATGGAGAAGTAATCTAAGCTGAGAGCCTAGGACAAATTTCATTCTTCATTTAAACAATGATGCTTCGCTGATTGCTAAGGGGCAATTTCAGCTATTTGATTGCCCCTATTGATGATAGTCCAGATTTATAGTAAGCGGCCATTAGCTTTACTGTATGTTATTATTTAGGTTTTTTGTGTATTTAGTAATAGCGTGTTAGATTGAAGCAGGTAGAAGGCAAAAATTATTGTATTAACAGTGTACTGGCAATATCAATCTTCAGCATACTAACTCAAAGATGCATGTGCCCTCAATTTTCCCGGCTCGTTCCTCGGTGACAGAGTTTTGACAAGTATTGGTAGATCAACGATGACTTACATATACCTAGCTACACTCAGATTTGAATTGCCCATGTATTTCATCCTCAAAATCAAGCAAAGAGATCAGGCTTTCCATGGATATTTCTAGGTTCGGTTTGTGGTATATTTGCTAGACGTGTGTATAGATCTCTGTTGGTTTCATTGCCCTCTCTGATAGTTATGCAAGCCATTTCATGCATCTAAATTGTTTGTTTGTAAATCTGGGCTCGCGGCTCCGCTGTTTCTGTTGCTCACACGCAGCAATAATTAGAGAAAGGGAAATAATTCAAGTAACCGACTTGAGTGCAGAGAATTACTGCTCTCTAGAGGGGTTGTTTATAAGGAGACATCTTGCAGTGAATGACACGTCAAAATCAAGATGATGTGCTAAAATAAAGCTAGTTGGAGGTCATATTTTGTTACATCAGGAATAGGCATTTCACATTGCATCACCACATTCCACAAGGGATGTCACAATTGGACGGTAGTGTTTTCTGTATGCATTCTTTATAAGGAAAGGTACCTGCATATACTTCAAATATAGATTGAGTCAATAATAGTTTATAGTTGGTCTTAGTTATCAAAATTAAGTGCCATTGCGCATTAAATTTGTCCAAGTCCTTTCATGTCTTATAAAAACCAATATTTAATTGGTTTTTCAATCGTTTAATTGTGTCTCTTATTTTGCGAAGAGTCATTATATTTATTGTAAAAGTTGTTATTAGGGTGTCATTCGTAAAGAGTCAATCAGATTGTCGTCTCATTTCAAGTCTAGTCATGTCATTGTAAATAGTTCAAAGAGTCGTAAAATTGTAAAAAAAAATAAAAATTGCTTGCATTTCAACTGGACGCATTTTCGGTGTTATCCGACGTTTGGAAATAATTGTTTTCACATTGCGGGGGAGAGACAAAATAAAGTACAATGTGAAACTTGATGAGCTTCAAAGATATATTCCACTGAGTTAGCAGCATGCAGATGGAGGAAGGAGGCATCGGAGGAAGGAGGTCGAACAGTGACCTCTCGTCAGTCACCAACGACGGGGCCGCACAGAATGATTTGGTGGCACAGGTGTGCAGTGTGAGTATTTGATTTTCAGTGTGGTTTCCGTTTTCTCAGAGTGCTTCATGTTTGCAGTGTTCCTGTTTTGTTTGGTATTTGATGGATGTTGGAAAGAAAGTTGTGTTGGAGCGCAGATGACTGTCAGTGATCCTCTAACTGACTTGGTCCTCTGACTACCGTACTTCATTGGAAGATGGTCAGCTAGAAGAATACGTTCACTAGCATCAGTGACCATGTGCAGCAAGACCTAACTAGCAAGATCCATTCAGGAGTATGTTCTTCGATGCAGTTTGCTTCTTAGTATCTATATGTGTGGAATTTCACATTGTGGGGGGGGAATACATACCAATGTTCCATTCCCATTTTGCACCCAAAACGACTTAGTCAAGGAAAGCTTCCAGTGGCAGGTGGCAGTTTTCTATGCTGTTCGAGATCGAGTGGCAGCGATCAAAGACAGAGACTACAATTAAGAACATTACGATTCTTATAGGAAGTAATGTGAAATTTTTTCAGTATATCTTCTATTGTGCAGTTTTGAGATATGCAAGTTGTGTTTCCTACATTATTCCCTGATGTATAAGCATAGTGGTGAACAGTAGCACTAGAGTAAGTCAGTTCATGGATCTTGAAAGGGTTTGTGGGAGGATCCAGAAAACCACACGAGGTCGACAGTTGATGAGGTTCCTGTCACTTCAAGGTTTGTGGTAAGCCTGTTTAAAACCATGGAAGGAGAGAGCCTTTCTTTTGGATCAAGGTCATGAGTCACAGATTTGGGACATGCCACAGGGGTGAGCATACTGCAGAGGAGTGTGTGGATGTTTTTTCTACCATGTAAACACTAAGGGGGGGGAATGTTAGGAAATACTTGTTTAGTGCATTATATTAGATGTGTTTATTATATTTACATAATGGGTGAATATAATAATGTGGAGTAAATGAGTTGTAATAACAACTCTTATAGTTATGATGTTGGTATACAGGGTTGTTTAACATAAGGTTGTAACAACTCACGTAAATGTGAGGTGTATTGGTTGAGTAACAACCTCCTAGTTTATAGGAAACTCTCTCCCTATTTATTTGAATAGTCCTGTACGAAGTAATTACTGAGTTTTCTATGTCGAATACAATATGCAATTTAGCTTTTATAATATCCATGTGTTACTATTGAATCTACTAAGAGATATGTCCTAGGTTAATAGAACTGTTCCTAAACCTGAAGGCGAATCCTTCGTTATATTTTAAATAATTCATGAATGTTGTGACAACCCTATCTATGCACTTTGAGATCAATAGACAACAGGTAGATGCAAGCGAAGTATCCAGATCTACCAATATCTGATAACAAGTAGTGTGATGTAGAATTCTGTCCCAAGGAAAATGGATAAAAAGATATATTTCCAAAGCATTGCTAATAGCAATTAAGAATTTCCTCCCAACAAAAACAACTATCAAGAAAGAAAACAACAAAATGTGTTAAAAGAATATATGGGAATTGGCTAATTTGACTACAGTTGCTAGAGCAAATTTGTTGGTTACCTTCTCGAATCATGTTGATATGAAGGAAACATTAGAATTGTTGGGTGTCAATTTTGCACAGAGAAAAGTCAGTAACATTTGGAACAAGAATTTGTTGTAAATATGTCTAAAGGAATAAGTTTGGTGGGTACAAAAACTAGGTTTGGATGATAAGAGTATTTCTCATAGAGCAATATTAAACTTCAGTTGTAAGTGAAGATACAAAAAATAATCACCATATTACCATTACTACTCAGAGTCTTGAGTGTTTCTAGAAAGAATATAAATAGATATGTGAAGAGGAGGAAGACATTGGATGATTCTATTATGAAATAAAATTGGGAACTAATCTGTAGAAATCCACGTTCTGATAAAATTGAAGATAGTTTCTGATTTTTGGACTGAGAAGAATCGTCCTTCTCTAAATGTGAGAGATTTTTTAAAAGAAGAGATAGCTCAAAATAACTATGATGATTATATAAAACATTGGCTCGAAATAACTCAACATGAGATGTACATCAAGTTTAAAGAAGAACATCCACATGTTAATATTGGACAATGAATGTTTGAGATTTTGAATCCTTGGTATGTGCGAGCTAATAAAGTCCTTGAAACATGTTGTTTATTACAAAAATTGATTAAATTTTGTTTTATGAGATGTGATTTAATTTATGTAATCAAAATCTATGTTTTTTTAAGTGTATAGAAAGTTATGAGAAGCATCAAATGGTCCAAAAAATGCCCCCTACACGTGTGAGTGAATTCATAGCTTGTATTCTTTGCAGTATTAACCAACAATAATGTGGATAATCCTATGGATTGCATCAAAGGTGTTTGTGACAAGTGCATGGATTTAAATTATTTCCAGAAACAAATGAAGACTTGGACATAGTTCAAATGGTGAATTGCAAGAGCTGATTATTAAATTAAAAAAAATTAATTAATTTTAAATTTGCATGTACATATTTTATTTTGATTTTTATGTTTATTGTCCATTATGTATTGATTTTGTAGGTTAAAATATTTAACATGACTTGGAAATAATGCAACCAGGTTGAACTTGGTAGAAGAGGAAATCCCCACCGCAACATTCATGTATAGTTTCTGAAGTTTGATTAGTCCATACATCAAACATTATCACTATGAAAAGTGGCAGGATACACAATTTAGGACCAATAGAGACACATTCCCTATTGGTTCCATATTGTCCATGGTTGATTTTGCTGAGAATTACTCATTTTCTCATCAAAAAGAGATTCAAACACAATATTATTATATTGATCAGGTTACCATCATGGTTTACGTATTTTATAGGCATGCACAATTATATTTGGATGGGGTTGAAAGTACATATACGAAGCGAGTGATTAAGGAGGATCAATTCTATATAAGTGATGACAAGGAACACGACACCTACTTTATACAACATTTATTTTTCAAATATCTTAATCAACGAGGAGAACAAATATATCAAAATTTTGTTTGGTCAGATGGTTGCGCATCACAATTCAAATCCTCTCACCCTTTCTTTGCACTCAGTCACTTTCAACGTTAAATAAAAATACCTCATTTATGGATTTTTTTTTTAGATTGTTCATGGGAAGGGAGAACACGATGGTGCGGGTGCATGCATCAAATGTTCTCTAAAGAAAAAAAGATTTGATTATGAAGGAGATTGATTAATTGATGCCCACACCGTTGTTGAATGGTGTAAGATTGTATTTGAAATTTAGGCTTCAACCTCACATGAAAGTAACATGTCCCCACACAGAGTGTTTTGGGAGATAATAGGTACACGCATTTAAAACATATGTATCTTTATGTGAAATTGATTACAAGTTACACAAACTTATCTACATCTACATTTATTTTTATTAATTTTGATGTTTGTTAAAATTTATTGATTTTATACATGATTAATCAGATATTGATCAAAGGAAAAAACATGGATGTGAAAGGATTCCTAATTTTAGGTCTTTGCACTCTGTAATGACTGTGGATAGTAATAATTAGATAATATGTACAAGGGATTATTCTTGTTTTTTAATGAATGTATGAAAAAATCATATATAGAGTGCAATAGTTAAAAATGTGGGTATGTAGGTGAGTTGAAGCAAGTTCCTTTAGTTGTGGATGACTCATATGGATCAGATCATGATGATAGTTTTGAAGATGTGCCATTGATTTCACCTAATTATGGCCACGCATCTAGACTTGTTAATTAAGGTATTTAAAAAAAAGGATTGTATTTGATCATTGAATTAATATATAATTTATAGTATACAGATCATTGAATATTTATTTGAATTTAATTCTAAACAAAAAATTGTTTGTACAATGATTTTTTTGTAGGTGATGTATTTGCAATCATTGCAGAAGAAGACAATATTGAGAAGGTGGAGTACTACTTGTTATATTGACAAAAGAGAAAACAAAGCTAACAAGTGAAATAAAAATTGAGGAGATAACATTTTATGTTGGCTCGATTGTAGTATAGGGAACATAGTTACGGCAAGTGAAAGCCCTCCAAAGTGGGATTCACTTTGTTGATTATCAACTAGACAAGAAGGTATATCATTACACCCATCACATAGTGTTATCCCAATTTTATCCCCAGGTAAAATTGGATCAAAAATGACCCCGCACAGAAGAAACTAGAGAAATCACTTTCAAATCCTATAATCAAGAAATAGAGGGACTCTACAATGGAGTGGCAGGGCCTGTAGAATATCAAATTTGACCCAGTGCAAGAAAAAAATTCAAGAAAACATTTCCGTTGTTTGAGCCCGTGCTTTAAATCCAACAGACAAGTTACAAGTAGGCTCTACAATGGAGTAATAGGGTTGAGGAAAGAGTAAACAGAAGGAAGAAACTAGAAGCTCAAAGGAAAAGAAACAACGAAGGTTCTAAGTTTTTGGGCTCTGTAAATGATTTAGAATGAGCACCGAAATTGGTTAAGTATGGAGAAGACATCGGAAGCTGCCAAGTGTCCAAACAATGCACCTCCAAAGGTTAAGCCCAAAAGGTTAGACTCAAATGGGTCTTAAGCCTCCACGTGTCTAGAGCCCCAAAAGTTACACCGGCCGTTGGAAAGTCTTTGACTCAGCGAAAGGTGCCAAGTGTCCAAATGACACAATTCCAAGATGGGAGTCTTGGGCGGGGACTCAAACTTGTGCCAGCCCTCTATGTAGCCAATGGTCAACAAAGGTCAAAAAGGAGAGTGGGCCAAAAATGACTAGGTATAGAGTGTAGGTGGAAGGCACCATGTGTCTTAACGACACTCCTTCAAAGGTAAAATCTTGAGCGGGTTTTCAAATGACCGCAGGCCTTCCACGTGTCCCAAAGTCTAAAAAGGGATAGAGTTGGGGTTGAATAGTCAAAGCATAAGCAAGCCATCAGAAGGAGCCAGGTGTTAACATGGTACTCTTTCCAAAAGGTAAAATCTAGGGGTTGTTTTCAAATGAGCGCCAAGCCACCACATGTCCAGGGTTAGACTTTTGGCTCCGCTAAGTAAAGGACTCAGGAAAAATACAAAGGGACATCGTGGAGCCTACAGAAGACACCACGTGTCAACCCGGTGTAATTTTAGGAGTGTAAGGTAGGGGCTGAATCTCCAAGAAGTGTGAGGTTGCCACATGGACCCGGTATAGATATACTTTTTAAATATTGCGCGCCCGCAACCCAAATATTCAAATGGCCATATCTTTTGACTGGAAACTCAGATTTGGGCGGGAGAAGACTTTTTAGAAACTTCTCGACACCCTCTATGCCATGAAAAACATAAAATATTATCTTTAGTAGGATCTGGTGGGTGAAAAATAATAAAACTTATCCCAGGACATTAAAACAAAATCCGTTGCTCCAACAACCAGATCGGATTTGATCTGATCCGCCGTTATTCCTCCTTCAATGCGTCAAACAAGTAATCAATGTAGACTTGATAGATTGTGGGTAGATATGGAGTGAGTATTAAGGGGTTGTGGTTGAGTTTTTAGAGTATTATTTAATGCATTGTAAAGGTGGTTGAGCAGGATTTGAATTTTTCCCTCCTCTCTCTCTTATTCTTCATATATATTGTAAAGGAGGGGCATATTCAAGGGGTTGGTCATTGTTTTCTCTCCTGCCCCCCTCTCTCTTGCTTCCTTAGGATATAATGTGGAGTCTAAGCCTCCTCCCATGGATATGTAATGGAATTTCTTTCCTCTTTCCCAATGACGATGTACTGTGTAACATTTTGGAGCAATAGAATCTGTTTCGTGATGCATCTATCCATCCTTGGCTTATTTTGTTGTCTCTTCTTACCTCTCGTAGTTGCAGGGTATACTGTGCATATTATGATGTTTGTTACAGGTCCTGGGAGCTATGTTTAATGGGTTAACAAAGTGGTGTTTGGTGTGAAATCTATCTCTGGACCATGGTGCATTCTGTCCACCCTCTCCTCTACTCACCTCTCTCTGCTTTAGGCAGTTGGGTCTGTAATCATCCACTTCCTTTTCTAGTGTATAACCACTTAGTGTAGGCTCTTTCACCTATCTCTCTTTCTCATTGTCCTCTTGGAATAGTTAGATTAGGTTAGTTATATTCTACCTGCACTAGAGTAGCTTGTGGCAGGTAGATTAGGAAGGAAGAACCGGCTTTCTCCAGAGGTCCATCTCAAGTTTTGCAATGTCCCACAACTTAAGAGATGGTCCCATGTTGTGCAATCACACTGGATGCCCCACTTCACACCTGGGCCATTTGGGGGTGCTTTGATTTTGCACAATTAGTTTTGGCATGCCCGGTGGGATGGGTCTAAAGCACCTTACCACTTCATCTTAGCATGTTTGTGTGGTCCTATTGAGATTCAACCTTTTGAGGCACATGCAAGCACATCTGGTGACTCTATCTTGTCAAGAACCCTATCTTTGAAGTTGTAGACCTTTTCCATCCATTTCCACTAATTTTCATCCATTTTCTTCTCCCATCTCTTTCATTTTCTCCCATTCCATGAAGTTGTGCAATCATGGCTTCATTTCCTTATTGGAACTCACACTTACAAAAGCAATGCAGTTCAACTCCAATGCATTTCCCAACTCCTCCAAATCAGCATTATAATTAGATCGAGGACCATTATGCTTACCCATATGAGTAGGTTCAAAGTCAGTTTGGCCATAGAGCTTATCAAGAACAAGGGGGCGCATACAATGGTGATAGTTATGTGGAGAATGCTGGTTTGCTAGAGAATATTCAAAAAATGGAGGCTGGCATGGTTCAGTTAAGGGCCATAGCGCAAATGAAGGCATTAAAGATTTGTTACAGAACACCTTGTCCATGGGGAGGCACTTTTCCAATACATTACAGCCCTTAGGAGAAGATTGAGTTCATGGTTGAAGTGTTGCCTCATCTTACACAGTGGATTGAGGACATTGAGGCTTATGAGAAAAGTGTGAGACAACCTTGTCAATGGATAAGTCAATCACCAGCTCACTGTCCTTCATTTTCTCTTTTTCAAACTTTACCATTTCAACATGATCAAGAGTCAAACCCCTCACTTGCTGCCCCAAGTGTTGATTTCATTCCTCCATCTCTTGATCTTCCACGCCATTTCAATTCTTCTCCCATTTTCTTTCCCAAACAGTCATTCCCTCTAAAGAAACAAGAATTTCCACCTCCCTCCCCACTAAAAACAATTGCAAATCTGGTTGAACCCCAACATGTCACTCCTCTTTCTTTCCCAAGTCCATGTTGGGAAGAGACTCAATAATCCAGTCAAGGAAAATAACAAGAAGTGGAGCCCAAAAAAGAAGAAATGACAGACAATATGAAGGAGTTGGGTTGCTAAATTTGGGTTTACAAATATCCCCTTGATGGTCAAGCCAATAGAGGAGGTCATGGTTGAAGAAATAGTGGAGGCTGAGGCTAAGTTTGCAGCAAAAGAACAAAAATAATAAGAAGAAGATCAGCAGTCGGTTTGCTTCGAATGCAGTGTCCATGATGGCACTTTGTTTGAAGAGGATGTTGATTTGATCCAAGCTACACAACTAGTTAAAGAGGAGGAACAATCAGCTCCAAGTCCCATTGAAGAGGAGTAGCTGGGAGAGATCAAATCAGATTTTAAGCCACTTAATGAAGAAGGAATCATCGAAGATTTTTTGCTTTCATTTCAAGGGTCTAATTTGATTTATGAACCCATGATGGAAGAGGATCATACGGTTTCAGAGGCCCCAAGTGCGGAGCAGGCTATAGAAGAACCTTCAGTTCTTCCTCCCACTTCATCCCCTTCAAGTTCTGATGTTGAATAAGAGTTTGAACTTTCAAAATTCATGTTTGAGGAAGAGGGAAACCATGGTGAGCTAGTTACAGATCAGGAGGAAACCATGGAGGAGGTCGAGCACATGCAACAGGACAACAAGGAGACAAATTATCTGTCTAACTTGGAGGACTGCTTTGATGGAGAAGAGCCCATGGATATTACATCATTTTCTCCTCATACATCCATCTTCCAAGCATATGAGCCTTCTACCATGAAGGAGAGCGTTCAAGGACAACAACTTGCACTTCATAACAGTCCTCTGGAACCAAGGTTGGAAGATATGAGTATTCCATGTTCTTCACAAGAGAAGGAAGAGAAAAGTTCAAGAAGATGTCATCATCTCTCTCACACCATCCATCCAAGAAGATACAAAAAAAGACTCCATTTTTGGAGTTAAATTTTAGAGCAAAGGGCACATTCAAAGGATCAGACCATGCCTAATCAGGTACTTGGCTTCATTAGAGCTAGAAGAGAAGCCAAAATCAGTCACGCCTACTTCAAGGCATGAGGAAGAGCATCAAAGTACCAAGGGTCATCATCAACACCTCCAAGAGTCCAATGCCAATCAACTTGAGGAGGTATTTTTGGTTGATGTAGATACCTTGATGATTTGGATGGAGGACCCGCTTATAGTCAGTTTTTCACTCATACAAGTAGCCATATTCAATGTCAAATGATTTGCATGGCTGCCCCTTTGGAGAAAGGGAAGCTACTTCTCCCTACCTTTAGCAGGATTTGTTTATCCCCCTTTTCTCTCTGGTTAGTTTAGGAGGAGGAGTATACTTTGTTTCCAGTAGAAGAAGTGCATGTGCACACTCTGCATGTCTCATTTGAGGCATGTATGATTTTTTTTTTGTACATAAGTTTTTTTCATATTGATCCAGAGCTACTGAGGCCATGCCTTTCATTATTCATGGCAGAAGACTCATAGTTTCTTGTAATAGTAAAAATTTCAAAATAAAACAAATGTAGAGCAACTAAATATTTCTTCGAAAAAATCCATTTAGGGATGTATGAAAGCCCTAGGTCAAAACAAATTTCTACTCTTAGAAGCCTTGTTTTAATATTTCTTATGAAAATTGAGAGTGTAGACATGCAGGAAGGTTCATGGTCACTAAGAGCAAGCATTCGGGATCGCAGTGGCTTGGGGATCATATTTTCAAAGAAAAAGGATTAGTATCAGGATATTATTCTTGACTCCATGCCCAATGGATGCTTTAAGGCTGCTGGTCCCTCCATCTAGCAGGAAGATGCCCCTGCAAGTGGCCAAATTGTTATCCCAATTTTATCCCTGGGTAAAATTGGATCAATCATGACCCTACACAGAAGAAACTAGAGAAATAAATTTAAAATCCTATAATCAGGAAATAGAGGGACTCTACAATGGAGTGGCAGGGCCTGCGGAAGATCAAATGATCCCATGCAAGAAGAAATTCAAGAAAATGTTTTCGTCATTCGAGCCCATGATTCAAATGCAATAGACAAGTTATAGGCAGGCTCTATAATGGAGTATCAGGGTTGGGGAAAGAGTAAATAGAAGGAAGAAACTAGAAGCTTAAAGGAAAAGAAACGATGAAGGTTTGAAGTTTTTGGGCTCTGCAAATGATTCAAAATGAGCCCCAAAATTGGTTAAGTATGGAGGAGACAGGGGAAGCTGCCAAGTGTCCAAACAATGCACCTCCAAAGGTTAAGCCCAAAAGGGCATACTCAAATGAGCACCAAGCCTCCACGCGTCCCCAAAATTTACACCGGCCGTTGAAAAGTCTTCAACTCAGCGGAAGGTGCCAAGTGTCCAAATGACACAATTCCAAGATGGGAGTCCTAGGCAGGGACTCAAACTTGCACCAGCCCTCCACGTAGCCAATGGTCAACAGAGGTCAAAAAGGAGAGTAGGCCCAAAATGACTAAGTATAGAGTGCAGGCAAAATGCGCCACGTGTCTTAACAACGGTCCTTCAAAGGTAAAATCCTAAGCAGGTTTTCAAATGACCACGGGCCTTCCACGTGTCCCAATGTCCAAAAAGGGACAGAGTCAGGGTTGAATAGTCAAAGTAGAAGTAGGCCATCGGAAGGATCCACTGTGTCAACATGACACTCTTTGTAAAAGGTAAAATCTAGGGGTTGTTTTCAAACGATCGCCAAGCCGCCACATGTCCAGGGTCAGACTTTTGGCTCCGCTAAGCGAAGGACTCAAGAAAAATACAAAGGGACACCATGGAGCCTGCAGAAGACACCAACTGTCAATCTAACACAATCTCAAGAGTGCAAGACAAGGGCTAAATCTCCAAGAAGTGCGAGGCTGCCATGTGGACCCGGTATAGATAGAATTTTTAAATATTGCGCGCCCACAATCCAAATATTTAAATGGCCATATCTTTTTACTGGAAACTCATATTTGGGCGGGAGAAGACTTTTTGGAAACTTCTCGACACCCTCTATGCCATGGAAACATAAAATAGTATCTTTAGTAGGCTCTAGTGGGTGAAAAATAATAAAACATCTCCCAGGACATTAATATAGAATCCGTTGCTCCTACAACCAAATCGGATTTGATATGATTCGTCGTTCTTCCTTCTTCAACGCGCCGAAAAAGTAATCAAGGCAAACTTGACAGATTGTGGGAAGATCCAAAGTGTGAATTAAGGGGCGGTGGTTGAGCTTTTAGAGCAGGATTTAATGCGTTGTAAAGGTGGTTGAGTAGGATTCAAAATTTTCCCTCCTCTCTCTCTTATTCTTCATATATATTGTAAAGGAGGGGCATATTCAAGGGGTTGGTCATTGTTTTCTCTCCTTCCCCCCTCTCTCTTTCTTCCTTAGGGTAGAATGCAGAGTCTAATCCTCCTCCCATGGCTCTGTAATGGTGTTTCTTGCCTCTTTCCCACCGACAATGTACCGTGTAACATTTTGGAGCAATAGAATCCTTTTCATGATGCATTTTTCCATCCTTGACTTATTTTGTTGTCTCTTCTTACCTCTCGTTGTTACAAGGTATACTGTGTATATTTTGATGTTTGTTGTAAGTCATGGGAGCCATGTTTAATGGGTTACAAAGTGGTATTCTATGTGAAATCTATCTCTGGACCATGGTGCATCTTGTCCACCCTCTCCTTCGCTCACCTCTCTCCGCTTCAGGAAATCGGGTCTATGATCATCCACTTCCTTTTCTGGTGTATCACTGCTTAGTGTAGGCTCTTTCACCCTCTCTCTCTTTCTCCCTATCCCCTTGGAACGGTTAGATTAGGTTAGTTAGATTCTTCCTGCAATGGAGTAGCTTGTGGCAGGTAGATGAGGAAGCAAGAACTAGCTTTCTCTGGAGGTCCATATTAAGTTTTGTAATGTCCCACAACTTGAGAGATGGTCCTATGTTGTGCAATCACACTAGATGCCCCACTTCACACCTGGGCCATTTGGGGGTGCTGTGATTCCGTAGTAACACATAGTTGTTACCAAGTTACAATTGCACCAAGTGAAGAATGCACACCATCCATGCAAAAAATGGAGAATAGATGTAGAAGATCATGAAAAACATTTATAGGTCATTGAACAACGAGCTGAGCCACTTGGTATTATATATAAGGACCTATAATATTATATATTGATGTCTTCCGAATGGAATATTTTCTCTATTTTATTTGGCACTTTGACATATATATTTGATAAATTTATTTCTATGAATTAAAACTTATATCCTCCTCCTATATATGTTATGGATTAAAATTTCTTGCTATGAATTTAAGATTATACTATGGGGTTATGATTATTAGTAGGGGTGATTGTAATACACATGGCATTTAACTGGTATCACATGACTTATGCTTTTTAAACTTATCTACATTTTAGTGTTAAGATGAGGAAACAAAGCATGATCAATAGTAAATAGGATCATCCCATTCAAGTGCATTGGAGTCTATGAGTTCTAAGATGATGCGGAAAAGCTATTTTTTTAAAAATTAGGTTGCCTCCTTCTTGAATCTTCTTTGTGCCTCCTTGAATCTAAAGTTTATATTTAACATTTGATATTTTGTAACCATTATTACCTATTTTCAGGTACATAAATATTATCCCAAGGTCATATATTTATTTTGGCTCATTCTTAAACCTTTGCATGTTGATTATAAATCATCCCCTTTAGAACTTATAAACATTTCCATAATGGTTTTGCTAAATGAATATAATATTTTTCATAGGTGGAGTACCTTTACACCATGTCAGTGAATATATTTGAATGAATTCACTAAATATCTTTGAATAAATTTTACAATCCCAACTTGGATTTGTTTTTTTCGTAGAATTTTCATTATCTTTTAATTTTTTACAATACTAACTTGGATTTTTTAATTTCTTGAGAAGCTCAAAAATGCATTATTGTGATTTAATCTAATAAAAATTGGCTTACACATGTTTTATTTGGTGAGGGATCATAGTACTATGTGTGAGGAACCAATGATAAAATTACTATTGACATTTGTGAGTCTAAGCAAAATCCTCAATTCTATGATATTTTGTGGGTTAGGTCAATCTTCGGCCAATTTGATATTATCTAGATCTACATGTCTTCTAGCATGGTCAATTATGTTTCCAATATATTTATTTTTTATAATTCCAAATGCATACTTCACTATTTTGGCTTATAACATGTGTTTGTGCAAGATGTAGAAGACATGGAATATGTGATCCACATGCTCCTCCCAAGTCTTGTTGAAGATGACAATGTAATTGTAGTAGAAAATGATGGAGGAGTTAAGGAGGGACCTGATTATATTTCCCATTAATTACATAAATGTTACTAGAACATTGATCAAGATGAAAGACATAAACACCCATTCACACAATTGTTATTGTGTCTTGAAAATTGTCTTATATATGGTTAGAAATCTATGATAACTTCACTTCTTGTCAATTTTGTTAAAGTTTTTCCTTCCTGATAAATAGTCCAAGGGGTTGTTAATACGTGGTTGCGGATATTGAAGTGCATGATATTCTATGCATATTTAACATGATCCATAATTCTTTGGATGAATGACTATTAGATTCACACAAGGAGATGGGTTGGGGATGATTTTTCCTTGATCGTGAATATCTTGTATTTGTCACTAGACCATCATTCCTCCAAAGTGATATGTGTATAAATGGACTTTTATAAGATGAGAGATAGGAACCACATCTATGTAGTGATTTATTACATATTTTTTTTTGAAGAAATACGTTGTGAATACTTCTCTATACTACTTTAGTAACTTGTTGAGTCGATATTACTGTAATGACTTAAGACACAATTACGGTAATGATTTAAGAACCAATTACACATACATAATTATATTCATACAAGTCATTTATTATAGTTGTAAAAGTAAGAAATTAATTTTTAAAATAACATTAATGTGCCAAAAGAAAAATTCAAGAATTTGGAGAATAGTATCTGGCATTTGAATACTTGAGTGATTAAAGAATTGAAAGGAAAGGGACACATACATTACAATATTGGACTACATGCTTGATTTTATTATACTTGGTGTGTTAATTTCCAAACTTTTCAAAATCATAGGGCCTTGGTAATAATGAATGGACAATATAGGTCTCCATGTTAATCCCCCCCCCATTTCTAACAACTTTCCCAAGGTGCTACATGTTTATTAACGTTCTAAGGAAGAAGATTTGTTTCCAAGTGTCTTGTAGTGAATTTATGAAAAGAGAGAGCAAGAATTTTGGAGCTCATAAGTAGAAAAAAAAAATTAATTAACTCAATTTAATAGTATTTTTCATTTTTTTAAATCGTAAATTGTTATGGTTCTGATTGTCTCACTAGAGAAGTATAATTCCAGATGAAGTTTTTTAGTTTTTGTTGTGTTTACTTTGTATCATTATCTAAACCCATTTTTGATGACTATCTTCATGTATAACTCTAAAAATTGTATTTTTATCTAACATATTATTAATTATTTTGATTACCTTATAATTATAGAATATTCCTAAACTCCTTTTTATACAATTTTAAGTTTGAATTTATTGATTACATTTAGGCTTAATCAACACAAATATCCTTAATTGAATAAATTAATAATGTCAAACCACTTTCCAATTAACTCTTAGGATGATTAAAGTGTTAATCATCTGAGTGTTCTTAAATCCTTTCTTATCATCACATTGCATATTGTAATCACAACTCATAAATCAATTAACACATTTCTAAGTCAATCAATAAAATACATGTGTATAGATTAACAAGACACATGTGATAAATCAATATCTATATACAATTAATAACCATATACATGTACATGATGAAAATGAGTACAATGTATCAACTAGATAATCTGCTCCGTGTAGTAGGGAGAGTACCAACTCCCTCACTAGGCTCTGCTGGACCCTGCATTTATAAAAAGAAATATACACATTAGAATCTATAAATAACATACTATATTAAAATTTATAATCGAAATTCTAAAGAAATTTCTTGACTAATTGAATAAATCATATAACATATATGTAATTGATTACCTCCGTATATATCTACAAGTGGATGTTGGGAGTATCTACAATATGCGTAGATCTCTGACCTGTAGATAATTGTGAAACAAAATAAATTAAATTTAAGAAGTTGATAAACAAGTTCTTTGAATAAAACATTAATTTCAAAAATTTCAGTTTAGATTAAAAATTAAATCTAAAACACAATATAACTATATATATCTCTACATATATACCTCTGTGGAATGTGTCTCAAAATATATGGGGCCGCCCACCAACAACTGTCTGTGACTGACCTACGACCTCAACACCAACGAATAACGAACCAAATGAGCTGAGATGACTCAGGCCCTTAAGTGATAGATCATTACTGGGTTTATTCAAGAGATGTGTATATGTCACATGTGGATATGATGTGGGCTGAGAAGCACCACAATACTCACTAGCATGCACTGGACCAAAATCCTTGACACACAAGTAAACATTCAATGTTATATGTCGACACTAAATTTTATATATCTATTTAAATATTGATAAATTGTAAAGTAATAATGAAATAAAATAAATGAACAAAATTAAGGTTTAATTTTCACACATCGGAACAGAAAAGTGTTGAACATCAGGTGTCACTATCCCAATAATAAGAGGTCTAATTATAACAGCTGCAGTAGTACCCTGAATAAAAGATACACTACCCTAAATAGTACTTAGCTCTATAAAATCAAAAACACCTGATAGTGGAATGCCACACTACCGTGCAATCAACTCATATGCATTAAAAAATTTGGAGTGTAATCAGCTCATATGCACGTAAAAATTTGGCATCCATGATGTGTCCCAACCGACGCATCCGAGTAACATTTGTAACTTCTTAAAAGTTATCAGGTGATATCAAATGTGCATGAGCGTATAACTCGTAACATGCATCACTGATGCGACTAGCTCGTCCATTGCTAGTACCATGTCTCTTAAGGAACTAACCCACATGGTCAGAAGAGCTAAATTGGGTCTTGCAATTAATTCTCCCATGACTTTCTATAACACCCTCATGGGAACTCATAATGATAGGCGCAACATTATCCTGAAATCCAAATAAGAAATATTGTGGCCTCTCTACAAGCTATCGTGCGTCAATAGGAGGAGTTCATTCCTATCGATAAGTAGGCATGTTACTAATGCGGCCACACCCTTTCCTAAAATAACCAAGGATGCTTAAATAGTTTACGTTTAGGTTTAGGTGAACCTCAACGTGTAACATCATAATGAAATATAATGGTAATTAGTCATTATTAGGAAATTGTCCTTGAGAAGTCAAAAATCTAGGATAAATCAATGGTGCACAAAGGCAACATGTAAATTTGCTTACATAATATGCCTTGATTTTCTTTTGTCCTGCATAACTCGACCAACACGAGATCTTAATGACTTCCTTATTAGGAAGTCTAGCTAAAAAATTCATTGTATCCCACATCCCCTATCACACTTGATTTTAATTCATCCATAAATTGTTTTAGTGACTTAGGATGGAAAGGGTTATATGTTTTCAAGTTTGCTTATAATTTTTGAAGATCTATCAATACTTTTTCACAATTTTGTTTATATTATCCAACTATCGTCGGAAGCTGAAGAACATATGATAGTTTTTCTATCTTTAAATCAGTCCTCTCAAACAAATTAACAGAGGAAGAAGCCATAACTGTAAAAAATGAAAGTAAAATTCAATTTACATTTTTTGAAACCATAAACCCTAAATTGATAAAATTTCACATAAATTTAAATTTTTTCAGGAAAAAAAATTGAAAGCCTCCCCCATAATTTTCAATTTTAACAAAAAAAATTACGTAAAAAAAGAAAGTAATACATGAAAAAGTAAACTATTTATGAATTTAGAAATTAAAATCTATATGCACTGTACTAATATGCTATCACCTACTTGCCTTAATTTTACATATTCATCACATAGGGAACCAAAGGAATCTAGATAAAAAAAGTTCAAAAAGTTAAGATAATGATTATTAAATTATCCTATAAAATGCTAAATAAATGCCTACCAAGTATTCCATTAACAAACTCAAAAACTTAGTGAAAATATTCTTTAAGGAATACTCAACAAACATACCCAAACCAATCACACTCTCATCTTTGATAAAACTTAAGAGAATCCGATGAATCCTTAACACATAATATTATTTAGTAGAAGCAAGTGGTGTCATATTACAAAAGAAAAATCCCAATTTTGAGATACTTGACAATTTCATTTAAAGTGTGCATGAAGAGATTATTTTTATGTATGAATATATAAACATGGGTCACTACATGAGGATCTTCATCATGCCATTTGAGTTCAAAAATTACTTCTTAAATGAAGAAAACTCAAACAAAATAAAATTTTCACTCAAGACTCTTTCTTAAAAAACTAAATATAAATTACAACCTATCATAATATAGATCATTGAACCTTTTCACCATCCCAATAATGGCTGAAAAGCATATTTCGTAACGAATTATAGAGATAAAATTGTAAATAAAAATGCACTTCTATGAATTGGAAATATCTATAAGTGTGGTTTTCCATCAACTTAAACAAGTAAAACTAATTAAAAGAAACTAACCAAAAATTTAGAAAAGATTAAAAATTCCACCCTTCTTGGTTTTATGAAACTCAATTATGTGAGTTCATCATTTTCAAGGACATAGATTTGAAGCATTTCATCATGATGTACAAGACCTCATAAAGGATGGTATAATTATGGAGGAGGAAGGAAATGGTCAATAAAAAATCTAATCATAATATAAAGAGATTATCTTCAAAATATTTAAAACTTCAACTTTAATCCCAAGAGACTAAAATACCTAACAAGGTCCCTAAATATTTGACACCATAAACTCTTTTGATCTTGTTATCCTTCATTATTTGATAACGAGGAAGTTCACCTAATCACAAGCCACAAAAATAGATTGTTTGATATCAGTTCCACCGTAGGATGAAATTTTCATTATAGATCTTAATCTCTAATCAAATCCTCTCTACATTTAACTAAAAAATAAATTTCATTCCAGTGCCCTCATGGGAAAACATATAAATCCCAAGCTTAGGCCTTGATCTCAATTCAATATGTTTTCTATTTAAGGTAAATTCTATATCTTTAGCTTAATAAAAATATTACAAAGTCCTCCAAGGGGGAAATTATTTATCATCATCTTTCAATTATGATCCAATTGCCTCATCTAAATCCAAACTTCCTATAAATCCCTTTAGGGGAAATAACTAAGACCAAAACATGTAGCTTTATTTAACCACAATTATAACCCCACTTTCACTTAGGGGAATATATTAACTAGCTAATTTTAATCCTTTTAAATTGACATGTCATAAATTTAAAACTATGTTTGTACATGTGATGGGGAAAATCCCCACGCTATCAAATTTCCCACTACAAGATAAACTTTTATTGAATACAATCTTAGATCTACCCAAAAAATATCAACAGTCATAAGACCTTGATAAGAATAAAATCCTAAAATACTAAACAAAAATCCATATCTTGTAATTCCAATTTATTGGAAACAACTACATCTTAGTCTTAATTAAAATACAACCTTAACTCAATAAATTTTATAATCCTTCATTTTACCTTGTTGACTATGTTTTTTAACATGCATGGTTTTATGGTTAGAGTTATTGGTGGCATTATCACGAGCCTATCCACAACAAATAAAGGTGGAGAGTGGTTAGGAGAAGCTCTTGAAGAAATTTTGGAGCTTAAAATAATTTAATGAGGTCAAACACTTATTATTTTCCCTCTTGGTTGTGCATGACACTGAACTAGGGTTTCGAAGAGGAAATATTTGATTACTCACAATTTCTCTAGTCAATATTCCTTAAATCGGCAACTTAAACTCTTCTTAGTTTCCTTGAAGTGCTGCAAAAATATTTAGGGACAATGATGCTCTATGCAAGAAGAAATTAATGAAATTCGTGAAAGAGAAACTTGTTGTAATAGTCTAGAATTGGGTTGAGGAAAGAAATGTGACTTTTAAGAAAGATTATGGAAGGATTTATACAATGCAAATGTAAAGCACCTTAGGGTTGAGTTTTAGAAAGGCATAGGTTGTATTAAATCACCTCAAAAAGGAGGAAAATTAATATGAATATATTGAAGCATCTATTCAATTGAGTGGTGATGGGTAAAATGACCGAAAATAACAAAAAATATTGCAAAACCTCCCCCCCCCGCCATTTTTGAATCTTTAGATAAAGAAACTAAAAACAAGTCAAAAATATTACTAGGAAATGTGGGCGACGTTTGGGGTTTTTAGATCTCAAGCTTCTCTATTCGCGTGAATAACGTTCATGCGAAGACATGCGGGAAAAGGAAAAAAGTGAGAACCTCCACGTTACCACTAATATATAAATAGGGGGTTCACGTGAATGGTGTTTGTGCAAAAACCTTTCATGCGAAAGGGGTGTTCATGCAAACAACTATCTGTGGCTTACATGGTGGTTCAAGCGAAGGGTGTTCACATGAACATCCCTTAAATCACAACCCGCCCAAACTCTTACACGCATTTTTGGAATGCCAAGTGGGACACACTATTTTTATTTCAACCAGTTGTGTCCCTTTCTATTTAAATAATTATGTCCAACATTTTATAATGAAAGTTTTGTGATCTCAGACAATGGAAGAGGGCATATATGATATAAGAGGAAAATTGGATAAATTTAAAATTTTGCTAGTATAAAAGTGTTGAAAACATGTACTATGAGAAAAAATGGGAATACATGGAGAGGTGGTCAACCATGATAAGGATAACATATTTCCCATTAGCCTTAGGAAATCCATCAAAAAATTCCATAGGGACATCTTCCCATGCTACAATTAGAATTGGTAAGTTGTAGAGTGCCAAGAATTCATGCTCATTTTTATAGACATAAAATCATGCACTTTGGGTGATTATCTAGTCCTGATTACATACTACTATTCATACGATTCCTAAGTAGGAAAAGTACTAATCAACCCACATCTTTGGCCACCTTTCTTTTTCTTTTGTTGCTCCTTTTAGTCTTGCACCTTTATTTGCTTGGTATACCTTTTTATACTTCATCTTTTATCATTTTGGACAACAACGCCCAGATAAGACGCTTGTGCCCTCATCCCCTCTAGGCGCCCTTGCCCCCTTTGTACTTTACTCACACTTTTTGGGTCCTTTCTAGCCATTTAAGCATCTTATATTTTTGGTAGTTGGCCTTTTCAGGGTTAATTATGAAATTCAAGAAAAGGAATCATATAAATATAAAGTTATGTGATCATAATAAAGGACCAAACACTGAGCATTAGCTATCATCACCTAAGGTTGCATCCATCAAGGAATATAAGATCTTCATTTCATCCATCTAGCACCATCACAAGGGACACAAGGTCTGGTTATTCTGTATACACTTCATAAGAGGTAAGTTCATTCTAGTCCATGCACACATCTATTACATTTCTTTGCATCTATCTTATTTACTTGCTATCAAGTGTGAATCACATAAGATCCACCTAGGGAACAATTCCACACACACACACATATAACTACATTGGGTTTGAGATATAGTGTAGTGCATATTCATAAGTTCACAATTGTGACATATGAGGACAGTCCGACCCCTCATTCTACATCTTTCGTTTTAGTCCATTTGATGTCTATTTAAGGGTTTTGCATGTTCATATTTCATTGTAGGTTTACAGTGACCTCGAAGATCTTGGCGCGACCTCAAAGGGACAAAAGGTGATTAAAAGTGAACACCTTGCGACAGCGTAGAGGAATTTTTCTGATCTTTTCCATAGAACTAGCTACCTAGAAACAGTCCTAGGGCATTCGCGGGCACTCATGTCCCTCTCCAGGTGCCCTTTAACATATCTGTCTAGATTTGGATTTTTATGGGTCTCCGTGTAACGCTATCACCACTTTGTTCATCTGGTCAACACTTCAGTGAAAACTATATTTTATTACAAATCAGCTAAGTACCTTCTTCTCCTCTTACAAATAGAGTTTCAAATCTTATTTCTTTGTTTCCTTTGGTTAATTTCTATACTTCATTGCATATTTATTTTACTGCTACAATAGCATCAGATTAGGCATATATTACACATTTAGATTAATCAAATTTTAATGTTGACATGTATCACATTCTACCAAAAAAATTGATATCTTTTTTCATGTCATCCCAAAAGAAGTTTCCTTGAACCATTTAAAGGTGTTGAACAATCCATATTGCCTCACAAAAGGTGATGTATGTAATTCTTGGAAAAAAATCTTGAAGTTACAAATTTGTATATAGTACTAATTGTTCCTTATAACACAAGTAATTTGTCAGGTAAAACCGTTGTATCATGGAGATGGTGTTTTGCATGATTGATGATTTCTTATTAGCGAGGACATTTTGGGAAGAAGCAGTAAAGAAAAAAATATATTTTTTGAACAAAGTGCCCACAGTTACTCTTGATGGAATGATGCCACATGAAGCATGGTCAAAGAGGAAGCCATCTATTGCACACCTCAGAGTATTCAAGTGTAAATCTAACACTCACATACCTAAGAAAAACATAAATAAGTTGGATATGAATTCGTAGAAAATAATTTTCATTGGTTACAGTGAAGAGAATCTCGAGTACAGATTGATGGATACGAAGACCAAGAAAGTCTACACTAGCAGATATGCTGAGTTCTTTGAGAATAAGGAAGCATATACCCCTCCTCCGAACTCACTTGATGTAGATATTTCACCTCTTGTAAAAACAGAAGTTGATGTTCCTGTTGATGATGATAGTGATAATGGGGATGATGGTGATGATTAGACATGACCACGACCCATGAGAATAGTATAATGTTTTCCCAAATGGTATACTAACATGATACAATATGCAAATTTGGATGCTCCACTGGATACATCCACCACTGGACAACATACTCACATTAAAACACGAGAAGAAGTAAAATTTTCTTTAATGATTAGAGTTGCTGAATTTTTTGAGCCATATAATATCCCGTATTACCTACAGTCAAAAGCTTGAAAATATGCCACAGATGTTGAGTATCAGTCATTGATGAAAAACAACAGCTGACAACTTTTCGATCTTCCATTAGGGAAGAAACCCATTGGTTGCAGATGGATATTCAAAACAAAGTACAAAGCAGATGGGACCATAAAAAAGTATAAATTAATATTGGTAGAAAAGGGGTACACACAGAAAGAAGGAATAGACTATAAAGAGACAATTTTTCCCAAAACTAAGATCAAAATGATCAGGATAATATTTTCTCTAGCTGCATAGTTTGGTTGGAAAGTCCATTAGATGGACATGAAAAGTGCCTTTTTGAATGGATATCTATAAGAGGAAGTCTATATGACTCAACATGAGGGTTATGTTGTACCTAGAGAAGAAATAAAGGTATATAGACTCAAGAAATATTTGTATGGCCTTAAATAGGCACCCCAGGTTTGGTACATCAAAATTGATGAGCATCTCGTTCAGTATGGATTCGTCAGAAATCCATATGATCCCAATCTCCACCTCAAAAATCAAGGGGTAGGTTATAATAGTTGTTGTCTATGTCAATGATCCAATCATCACTAGGATTTTAGTGAAGATGATTGATGCAACGAAGAAAGATCTTAACCGATTGGTCGACATGACAGATCTTGGGCTCATGCACTACTATCTTGGATTGGAAGTATGGAAAAAGGAGAATCACATATTTTTATCAATTTAAATATACCAAGATGACGCTCGAGAAATTCAGGATGATGGATTACACACATATTTCCACACCCATGGAGAAGAGACTACAGTTATCTCGTTTAGATCCATATCTTGTGGTAGATGCAACTCTCTATCGACAATTGATTGTGAGTCTCATTTACCTAACCTATACTAGACTAGATATCAACTTTGCAATGAGCTATCTTTCTAGGTTTATGTAGGAACCCAAGTTTTTCATTATAAGGCATCAAGGCGAATATTGATATATCTCAAGGATACAATAGATCCTAGTCTAGAGTACAAGAAGAATGATAACTTCTTATTGAATAGATATTCAGATTCAGAACATGTAGGTAACATTGATGACAAGAAATCCACTTCTGGATTTGTATTCTTTTTGGGATTTGGACCGATATTATGGGGAAATAGGAAACAAAAATTTGTTTCTCACTCTTCTATAGAGGCCGAATATTGTGTTGCAGGTGAAGATGTTTGCGAACCGATATGGATATGTCACATACTATAAGGACTTGGAATACCAAAGGATAAGCCTACCACCATGTATGTAGAAAATGAAGGTGTTATCAAACTTATTCACAATCCAGTGTTTCACGAGATAACAAAGCACATTGCAGTATAGGTTCATTTCATACATGATTATGTCTTGAAACACAACATACAACTTCAGTTTTTCCAAACAGCTGAACAATGATAAAATATCTTCACAAAGACACCTGCATGTGACAATTTTGAATTGTTAAGAGAGTTCCTCTCCTCCTCCCTTGAGACAATGCAAAATGAAGGGGGGAATGTTAGGTAAAACATAGTTTTACTATGTTAATTTATGCATTGTAGGTAAATATGAGTTGTTATGGTGTGGTTATAAACCATATTTTAATTGTATTTGGGAATAGTATTCATGTATCATGATTTTGTTATTTTTATGTAGTTTTATATGGCTATATTTTTTCATAACAATATTTGTCTGTACTACATTTTTGTGCTTCCCGGATGTATTTTGGAAGCTACTGTAATCAATTTTATTGTTGCATAGTTGAAACCTCATATCTGTTTGTATCTAGTTGTGCAATATGTAGAAATATTGAATCCATCTCAATTGTACTTGATTTTATTATAGATCAATAAACTTGTGAGGCTTCCGTCCCTCTTCCATATAATTTCCATCTGAAGAGTATAACTACTTAGCTGTAGAATTGGTTGAGCATTATGGAATGAGATGATGTTAAACAAGTGAATTATGTTTCCATTCTTGTTAGAACTCTTATAAAAATCAATTATAAGTAAGGATAAGAAACTTAAGGTCCCATGTTCTTCAAAATTATATGGTAAGGAATCTGCCAAGTAGACATTTTACTTACCATTATTAAATAGAATTTCATAGTCACATCTAAAGAGTTAAGTCTCGCAATTTTTGTGTTTTATAAATAATACACATGATTCTAGGAAATGCTTTAGGTTGTGATGATTTGTAATGATGCATAAACATCAACCCAACATATATGTTCACCAATGAGTTGCTTCATGGATAATGACTAACATTTCATTATCATACATGTATTTTGCTGAATTATTTCCTACCAAGAACTTATTATTAATGTCAAAGGTTTACCTTATTGCATAGTATGGCTTTAATTCCTATTTGAGAGGTATTAATTTCAATTATTATAGGTTTCAAGAAATATTGCATCACAAGAATTAGAGTGGTAAACACATATTGTTTGAGAAATTCAAAGGTTCTCTTTTCTATTGTAGACCATAGAAAATCATTTTTGCATAACATAAAATTCAAGGGAGCTAAAATCATACCATAATCCTTAACGATAAAAAACCTTGAAGACTTTTGAGGGTTATATATTTAGGCCAATTTTTCATATCTTCAATTTTCTTGGGATTCAGTTTAACTCCTTTGGTTGAGATAATGTGACCAAAATATTCAACCTATTTAGTTTCAAAAGAGTACTTAGAATTCAACTAATTATTGGTGAGGATTTGCAAGGTGTGATCTAGGTGAATAAGATGTTATTCCTAGGTCTTGCTATAGGAACACAATGTCATTGAATAAAATCAAGATGAACTTAGAATAAAATGAAAAAAATATGGTTCATTAGGCTTTGGAATGTTGAAAACACATTTGTGGTACCAAAAGGTATCACCAAAAAAATCATGGTGGCCATTATGCATATGAAAATATGTGTTATGCATATCCTCTTCACATAAGTGAATATGATGTTAAGATAAATAAAAAATATAAGTTAGAAAATAAACATGATTTTTCATTCATCCAATGATTCATCAATCACTGAAATTGGGAAGTTTCACTTGCATTTCAGTCTATTGAATTTTCATAATTTCAAATATATCCATCATGACCCATCTATCTTGAGAAAATGAGAAATAGAGAGGATTTTGGACTCACACTTTACAGAATGACGCCTTTATCCAATTTTTTTTTTTTAATATTGGTAAATAGTTTTTTGAAAGGGACTATACCCTTGTGTACAAAAGGAGGCCTAAAAGCCTGAATAAGAGAGAGGAGCAGAGAAGCTGTATCAAAGCACAAAAGTTACAGCAAAGAACACCGAAGCCTAGAAACAGCAACACAAACGAGACTTAACAGCAAAACAACGGCAACAAAACAACAAGCCTACAGCCAAGAAGCAGTAGTATAACTGGACTACTTCTTGGCCGCTTGATCAATACTCATCTTTACTTTTTTCCAAGCATGGTACATACCCAGCGTGGTCATATGAGCAGCATCCGTCTTATCGAGCTCCTCTCTGGTTCTTTTACTCTCTTTCTCATTGCCCCCAAAGAGTCATCGGGACACCGCTGAGATGCGAAACACTTCTTGCATGACCTTCGATGAATTCCTCTATGGCCCTGAATGCTGCAATATTATACTCATGCCTAGTCTTCGTTTTCCCAAGGCGGGAGTCTAGGGAGGTCAGTTTTTTGTATATTTCATCAAGCTGGCTATTGCCAATGCTCCCTTCTCCCTCAATGCTTTTTTTGCCTTTTTGCTTAGCAAGATTTTTTACCTCATCCTTCAGCAATTTAAGCTCAGCCTCTAAGGCCTCCAATCTTCTAGAAGGGTTATCCGTTGGTGCCGCCTGGGGACTGGCACTACTAATGTTCAGCAGATCACGAGCAATGTCATCCAAAGGTTCATCCCCCTCAGCAGTAGACTCAAGGTTGAGTCTCCTAGAAGCCCTGGTGACACGTTTAGAAGTAGAGACAGTGTGGGTGGCAGGGGCAGCAGCAGGAGGAAAAGAAGGAGAAGCATGAGCAGCCTGCATGGGGGCATCAGCACCGGAGGCGGGGGCAGCAGCAGGGACAGCAGGGGAGACAGGACTGGCAGCAACGGAGCCCAAAGCCAGGCCGGGAGAGGAAGGGAGACCGGGGAATTTAATAAGGCAGTGCTTGTGAATAAGCAGAATAAGCCCTTGGTGAAGGGGAACCGCCCGGGTATGCTTCTGGAACTCCAAAATGGAGCGCTCAAGAGAGTTTAACAGATAGTGGGGAAAGCAAACCAACCTACTCCTACAAAAGTGATTCAAAAAGACAAGGTGCTTGGCAGGGACAGTAACAAACCTGCCTTCCAAGGATATGTAGCGAATCATCATGCGGGTGACTTCATCATACGGAGAAGGAATTGAATTAACAAGCAGACCCTCGGTGTTGAATATAAGCTTCTCCTCCTCCTCCACAAATCTCCTCTCTTCAGTCTCTTTGATAACCCTCTTGTTGAAGAAGCGGTATCCTTCCAAGCTGAGGCCAGTCGCTTCGGCTATGAGTTCGTCATTAATAAGAATCTTCTGCCCTCCATAGTCGACCATCCTCTCATTCCAATCCTTGGCAAAGCGAACAGAGATGCTTTGATCATGCCCTTGCACTCTCTCCACAAAGTTGGTGAATCCGCCAATACTAAGAATGTTCCAGAGCTCAGTGTTACCTTTCCAGTCAGGGTCTGCAAACGGCTCAATCTGGCAGGGAGGCCCTCCCATCTTCACAAGGATGTGCTGGTTACAACAATTTTCAAAATACCTTTGGGCGTTGAGAGTGATTCGTTTCTCGCCGTTGCGGGTCGCATAAAAATGGGAACTGTAGCCGTTGGTCCTCCCACGAACGGCTGTAGGATTGCCGATCTGAGTCTGCGTGAAGTCGCGCGTGAAAACCCTTATCCTGTCAGCTTTCACCTTGTAGTTATCTTCGGTTTTCGCGGAGCTTGGCAACCGAATATCAACAGCTATTGTACTTCCCGCGTGCGTTGTTTTTAAATTTAGACGGCTCCACTTGAAGTTCCTAAACAAAATCTTGCCATCATTTGGAGTAGATATCATATGCCACGCCAAATAAACTAAAACAGCACCTGTGGAAGAATTTATGGATTTCCTCCAAAGATTAAAGCATATCTTTAGAGATTGTTTGCGTGTGAAGGTCCGCATGTATGCTGTTGTGAAGCTGATTAGGGATACTATCATTATCCCAAATAGTGAAATTTATATTAATGCCATAATTGGCCATTGCATCGGCCAGCTTGTTACCTTCCCTGTAAGTATGTATGATTCTGATGCTGTTGAAGGTATGACTGATGCTTATGGACTCAGAGATAAAATCTTTGATATTCCAGCTAGGAGAAGAGGACTGATTAAGCAGATTAATAATATTAAGGGAGTCCCCTTCAACAATGAGGTTCTGGATATTTTGGGCCCGAGCAACTCTCAAACCCCAGAGAACAGATAAAGCTTCTGCAAAATGATTGGTTTGGATTCCCATTTTTCCAGCATATGCAACAATCAAATTACCTTTATGGTCCCGTATTGCTCCTCCTCCAGCAGCTGTTCCAGGGTTCCCCTTAGAGGCACCATCAAAGTTCAGCTTGAACCAATTGGATTCAGGGGGATGCCATTTGACCAAAGATCTATCCACACTATTCCCGGGGTTGCTCCAATATCTGATCTGCCAATTTGATAAGATGTGCTTTTCATTTTCAGGGTAACAATTGTTCTTAGGAGGTTTAAATCTGGCCATGTCCTCTTTGATGCCTTGGGAGATCTTGCCAGTAGTGAGTTTAAAATTCTGCTTCTTATTTCTAAAAACTATATTATTTCTATCCTTCCAGATCCTCCAAATTAAAATGCGGGATGGCTAATTTCCAGATTCTTCTGATAGCACAATGTCTGAATGGTGGGTTCCATTGGTTCCACAGCTGAGTAAGATCCTCCGGCATCACCCAGAGAGCTTCAAATTTGGAAAGGACAAAGTTCCAAACTCTAAAGGCATAATCACAGTGTATGAACAGATGTCTAATGTCTTCATAGTTATTCCTACAAAGGTGGCACCAATTGGGAATGATAAAACCTCTTTTCATCAAATTGTCAGTGGTGAGAATTTTGCCTCTGATGGCCAGCCAAAGAAAAAAATTTATTTTGGGGGTTAACTCAGGCATCCAAATCAAGTTCCAGTTAAAGTCTAATTGGTTACTGTGGAAAAGACTGGTATAACCAGATTTGACTGAGTATTTACCCTCGTGTGAATTGCTCCAGATCAGCTCATCCTTGGAATCCAGCTGACACAAAGGGAAGAGATCCAAAAGGTCTTGGAGGGAGGAAATAGTCTGTTTCAGTTCAATACTCTCCATAGTAAGTCTTTTCCAATTCTTGTTGGTGCCATTTCCATCAATGTAGTCCTTAACTTTAGTTCCATATTTTCTTATAAGACTGTCCTTAGCAGTCCCAAATCTCTCCAAGAGATTATCATTGGACCAGTTATCCTCCCAGAAGTTAATGTCGCTGCCATCCCCAATTTTCCATTTGCTTCCCTTCTTAATGAAGTTTCTACTCTTAACCAGATTATTCCAAAAAATGGAACCATTGGGGAGTTGCTCATCATGCAGATAGGAGTAAACAGCTTGCTGATTCAATTATTACTTTACTATATTTTCAATTTTATATTTTTTCATGTAAGGGTAATAGTATAACCCGATGTTGGGTGGTTGAATATCATGAACTAATTGTATGCCATGGTCCATGGAAGCATTGTGATGATAATTCCCTAGGTTCTTCAATAAAATACCAAAGCTTATGAATAATTAGTTGTGATTATGTAGGTGTTGCATATGTCTCTATTTTTACATGTTATCTACACATAGCTGAGCCACCATACCTAAGGAACCTTTTTTCCAAAATCTATCCATGCGGTGAGAACTAATAACTTAAGTATGTCTTATTGTCATTCATGTTTTAGGTGTATTATTACCTTAAAATTTTGAATTACATCCATATTTCAAAAAAATACCATAGTATAATTCCTATAAATAAAAACCATTAGGCACCCAACATAGTGTCATAGTCACCTAGTGAAAGTACAAACATGTTTTATTTGAGATTGTAATCACCCATTGAAACACATACATTTTAACACCTTCCCTTACAAGCCAATGTTCCTTTATTAAAGACCACCATATCAATGTTATTGCATGGTACACATGAAAATATAATTTCTTTTCCACCCTCAGGTCAGTGAAGTTATGATTTCTTCTTGATTTAATCATGATGGCTAGGCAATCGTGTTTAAAGATCCTATAAATATATTGTTTGGGGGTTATGATCATAACTAGGGCTTGCGTTGAAATTTTGGCTACAAAATATTCACTTCGACTACTCATGATTAGGTTACTCATTATTTGAATTGTCATATGAATTAGATGATATATTATGTATTCATATAACAAAATCTTGTCACTTCAATTTTAAACTCTTGTAGCAACAAAATTCTCCTTATCAAATCATCAACAATTTTTTTTGACCTACCACTTTTAGGTAACAATAGAAAATAATAAAAGGGAAACCATGTTGGATGTCATAAATGTTTCTAAGAAAATTGATCTCAGCCTAGGTGAAGTCCAAACAAAAGGTTTTGGAGCTAGAGTTTCAGGTCAAAAAGCTAAGTGATAGGTTGGAAGGGATGGAGGAAGCCACTAAAAGGAGGAATTTCAATTTGTGCATCAGTAGTTCTAAGGACAAGTTGGAGGAAGACATGAATGAAAAGGGTGCTGAGGGTGCTGTGATCAAAGGAAGTCATGCTAGAAGTAGTGAAATTTTTCCTAAAAATTATCTGGGTTTTCTGGACTGTTGGCAGACTTTTGGCGAACTTCTGCTATTTGATGTTTTAGGGCTGGTTTCTTTTCTCTATTTTACTCTCTATCCTTTTTTGGTTAAAGTCCTGATCTTCATTGTATGAGTTAAGCATGTTTAAATACTTTTGAGGAATTTTTAAAAAAGTTTATTTCTTGCTCGTTGGTTTTTTGTTCCTCCTTTTGTAAGGCCCCTGGGAGCCGATCCCAAACGTTTTTACCTTATCTAATAAAAACAATAGAAAAGAATATATTTTTAGGAACTCAACCCACTTCATATGTCTCTAGTTTAATTTCCCTTGGCACATTAATGAACTATAATTCTTGATGATCCATTTTATAGAAAAAACTCCTTCAACAATAAATAATGTCTCCATTTCTTTAATTCTTTGCACTATTGTGCACAATTTTTTATTAAATAATGAATTCTTATATTTTGCATCATCTTTCAAATTCTTATTAAAAAATTTGATAGTATTCCTTATCTACAAAACAATTCTCTTATTACGACTCCATTATCATTGCAATCTACTAAAATGGTCATTGCTAATTTCTAGCGGTGCCAACATGGGAAAATCTATCAATTTCTTCATTGACTATTAAAACATTTGTTCTACTTCTACCATAAAAAAAAATCATCCTTGGTCATCACATTTTTAATGTTTTACAAAAATCCAATTGAAACTCTTGATGAAATTCCCATAAAACTTTGAAATATGTAAAAATTGCATTCTTATAAAGTACTCTTAGGTGAAAACGAATCAACTATCACACACATTTTTTGGATCCATATTTAGACCTTCTTGGCAAATAAAAAATCCAAATCTTATCAATCCATCCTTAAGAAAACTAAACTTCTTTAGGTTCACGAGTAGATTCACATATTACAGTGTCATCAACACTTTTTCAAAATTTTATAAATGTTTATCTCTTAACTGAATAAAAATTAAAATATCATATAAAGAGACAATAACAAATTTACCTAAATATTGCCAAAACTTCATTCATCAGAACACATTAATGTACTTAGTGCATTTATCAAACCAAACTAAATAACCAACCATTTTAAAGTCACTCTTGTGTTTTGAATGTAATTTTCCATTCATTGCCTTCACTTATATGAATATAGTGATATATGGCTCTTCAAGTCAATATTTGAAAAATAGGTTTGTGCTACTGAAGAAATCCATCATAGCACCCATTTGTGGTGAACAATAACATGTATTTTTCTTATGATCTTATTTATCGTCATGTTTTTACTATTTTGCACATTCTCTACTCACGATTTTTATTTGGAATTAATGTTACACATGAACTCAAAATTTCATGAATTATACCCTTTGTCTAATAGCTCTTGAACTTAATTATGACCTCTACATTCTATTATAGGTCAACCTATATGCCTCTTTATTTGGTAGACTTGATCTTGAGATCAAATTGCATTTGATGACCTATGCTCCTACATTAGTTATAATACATTTGGTAGATCATTTTAAACAATATCTACATATTCAGAAATCAATCCATTAACCTCGCACATAAGTTTCTGATTCCTTCCCTCCAATCTTTTGCTACCAAATTTTACAAGCTAGGTTTGTTGTAAGTAAAAAATAGTTATCTACTCTGTCATCTAGACTTGGGAATTTCTTCAAACTAACATTAACACAACCTTAGTATTAATTCTATACTTCTTCGCACCTATTCTTAAGTGCATCCAAAGTGTGTGTCTCTCCATATTTTCCCAAAGATAAGTGTATGTATTCTAATGAATCTGAAAGAGGGTTTAAAACCCGCGAGCGAGGATCATGAGGGATGACGTGCACATCAATGGACATGTGCAAGTGTGAAGCGTGAAGAGATCTCAGGAGGAGCGAGCATCAACCCAAATGTGCATGCAAATATTTGAAACATAGGCAAAACCTCAGTTAAGCCATAAAACTCTCCTATATCTCAGAAGATCAAAAGACATGTACATATAGGAGGTGCTGAGTAACCCCCAATGCTGTAATCATGACAACTCGAGTAGAGAGGGGGAGTAACTTTCACAGAATAGAAGTGTAACTCCCAATTACGCATATGATGCATTAACGTACTGACACACTGATGCATGCTAACACACTGATGCATTGACGCACTGATGCGTAAGGGAATCTCATAATGAACCCTAAATGACACGTGGACCTATGATCTCACCTAAGTGAGATGTCACCTAATGAAAATAACACACACCAATAGAATCATGATGCACTTTATAGTAAACAAAATTCTAATGCCTTCCAAGAAAAATATGGAAAAAATTTATACACATCATGCATTACATAAATTCACCTCTCTATGTACCAATAAGGTATGTGCATGACAATGGGGACCAAAGTGAGGTCAAAAGTGGCCATTTTTTCCTTAAATAAAAAATTCTGAACTTTAACAAGGAGTTTGACATGCTTATGCTCAAAATTTGAAAATTTGAAAATTTGATAAGAACAAGAGTCGTAGTGCTTGGAATCTAGTTTCTAAACTACTAATTATTTTTTAAAATGGCATAAGATTAAGAGGGTGAAATGTGGTGTGCACTACAAAGTGGTCCTGTTTTTGTGTCAAAAATAGAACATATTATTGCGTGTGCACTCCCCCATTTTTTTATTTCCATAAATTATTTTACAAATACCTTTAAATTAGAAATTTAGCTAAGATCATGTATTAGGTCCCACTATTCCTTCATAATTTTTCAACGGGTGTATTATTTTTTACTAATTTTCAAAGAGAACACATTTTGAAAACTAAACATTCATGTGTACACCCCCATAATTTTGAGAAAATAATTGAAAACCATTTTTTTTAATGTGTATAATGAAGTGTAGATTGTCTCAAAGTAAGTTATTTGACATTTGGATGAGCAAATCAAAAGTTATGTAGAAAAACCAATACATGTGTTTTGGTGAAAATAAATACACCACAAAAGAAATTAAGGATGAAAAACCTTAATCTATTCATATTTTAGAAAGAAATACATTGACACAAATCTAAGACAAATATTGACATGTAGTAATTATTATTTTTTGAATATTGTTTTAAAACACTTTAGAAAATGGGGCGTACACTTGAGATTTTTTTTTTGCAAAACACAAATTCAGTTACGAAATATATAGTCTAATCCTTATGCTTAGATATCCAAGACAAAGGGTGGATGGTTTCCAATTCAAAGAAAACAAAATTTGTTTGCATTATAACGTGTTCACATTTTGTTTTCTTAGTGAAAATTTCATTTACATAGTAAAAACACGCTCACATTATAAATGACATAAAGTGAGCACATTATGGATTGGAAATTCTAATCCATAACATGAGGTGTTGTAACACACTCATTTCATATCATAGTCAGGTTATAACGTGACTGAACCATAACACGCTTGTGTTATGTGCCAAGTGGCCAAAAAGTGGATTTTAGCCACTTTTTGGTCCCCCATCTCCATTTTACACATGCCCAATAGGGAAATTCACTAAATTTAATCATTCACCAAAATATGACATACCCTTCAAAAAATAAAAAACCTAATATAGAATATGATGTGCTATACTCTTCAAATTCAATCTATCCACCATTTCTTGTGAAACAATTTTATATGTCTTACCATTGTTTAAGATTAACTTACATCACTTACCTTATTACTTGATGATTATACATCATATTTAAATAGAGACCAAAGACTGAAAACTGTACGAATGATCTTTTATTTAGCATGTAATGAGAATATTACAAAGGTTATTATATAGCCATAGATATAGTAAAACAACATCCTAAGAAATTGTAACTAATAACCTGTTTAAAAAATATATGGGTGTAACAAATTACCCACTTACCTAGGTAACACAACAACCTAGTAAGTGTTATTTAAAACACAATAAATACAAGTAGTGATGCAACCTATAATTACATGATACAAATCGAATAAGACCCTAGACGTGCTGGCACATCACTCATCCTGGACTGAGCACTCACCCAAAGCGTGCAAAGGTACCAGGTCACTCTTTAGGGTTGTTGTTGCAGGATGTTAGCATGATGAAGACTTAACATATATAGTTCCATTACTAACACATCATTCTACATAGCATACCATATCTATCTTTAAGGGAGAACAACTAAGTTGAATAATTATTAACCATGATGAGATCAAAGACATACTAGATTCAGATACACACAAGAACTAACACTTAGATTCAGCCAACATCCTCCATTATATTCAATGTAATAAGTATAAGTATAAACTTCATTACAATAACAATAGTATGCGTGTAACATGATTTAGCAACATAATCTCACTATGTATGCATATCTCTTGTATATGTTATCTATCTATTACACAGTTTACTACATACTTATAAGGGTGGGGAATTTCCCTTCACCACTTATCTAGTTCCCAAAATAGGTCGCATGCTATTATTAGCCACGCGTCGTTACAAAACTAGCCACACATGCAAGTGTGCTAATAATAGACTACTGGTAGTTAACTAATAATAGTAGATCTATTTTAGCTCATGTGTCCATGCAAAGTGCTTTGTATCCAATCCTCTAAAATATCCAATGCATGGTGCACACATCTCTATCCTCATTTGTGTGTCTCTACATGCCATCTCTAAAAATAGACCTTCATGAGTGAAAATGGCTAAGTCCCGAAAGCTAAACTTCTTCCCCGCATGCATGTGTTCTCCCTATCCATTCATGCCTTTGAATATGACCCGATTTCTTGCACAGACTTCTTGTGGGATTTATGCCAAGTGTTCTTTGATCAACATTACCCCACACTAATTTCATTGTCACCCTGACAATGGTCATCTTCAAAACGAATCAAAGAATGGAAGAATGGAAAGAATTTTGAAAAATGAAAGAATGAATTTTTAATCTGCAGTATCTTCTTCTGCAACCTGAACAACTAATTCAGGATATTCCTATTTTATTTTGGCCTCCAAGGTCTGTCACTCAGTGAGTGCTTCCTCTAATTTTTCTTGGAATGGTCCACAACAATGGACTCCAGTTCATCTTTTTTGATCTCTCCTTTCTCATTCTATCAAGACCAACACAATGTTGGACATTGGAGTCATCCTTCCCTCTAGTAAATCCATCTTCTGCATAATGAGTTTCCCAAGCTCTTCTAACTGATTCTTATGTGGTTCTTGGGCTGTTGACAGGGCCTCACGCTTCTATTTAACCATTGATAATCTTTCTGTGTGGCCCAATGTTTCATCCTTCATCACTTTCTAGACCTCATTGTTCTCCTCCAGGGTTTTTATGTTGATGAACACCTCTTGGAGCTATGCAGATGTTCAAGGCTTGGTCTTCTTTCTTCAATTCTTCTTGTAGTGCTTGCAGCAGTCCTTTATAGGATGTCAATCCTCTCACATCACTAAATCCTTCTCTCGTTCTGCATCTTGCACTAGATATTTTGGCACTGGCATGCATAGAGGTTCATCTTCAAGCACTAGGTCCACCAACTTTCCTACATAGTGTATTGCTAAAGGAAACATCTTTAGTACCTTTGGCTCTAAGTGTGGCCTAGATCTTATGACATTATCACCAATTTCCTCTACGATGCTGATAAATACAGAGTTCTTCTACTGTGCTAAGTCTCTTTCCTGTGTTAGGTGTGCTATTTCCCCATCCTTAGTTTTAATCTCTTCCCTTAGCACCCTAATTGTGGTAGCCTTTTCCATATTCCACCTCACCACCTCTATTGAGACTTTCACTAATGCATTGCTCACTTGTTCATCTGACATGACAGTAGGCTTTATTTTCATGTGCCTAGCTTGAGGTGTATTTTTCAACCTCCTCGATATGCACATGACTCCTCACACACATCAAAATATGGTTCATCCATGTGCATGTACATGGACCATGATAACTACTTTCTTATGTGCATTATAGTCACCATATCTTCATCCATTAATTCCTAGCCATATAATTCCTTTTATTCGTTAGTGTTCTCTGGAAACAGGTGCAGAAAATTTTACCTGTGTCCTCCGCATAACCCATGGCTAGTGGAATGTGCTCTCCACTTGTTCTTCTAGACCTAGGCTACTTAGGAACTTGAGCTTCCAGATTTGGGACTTGTGTCTCCATGTCCTGAGTAGTCTCTATGGTATGCTATCTCATCTATTCCCTTTTCCTCCTCTTCTCCTTCCTTCATTTCCTCATCTTTGTGTTCTTCTATGTTCTCTAGAGGTGTAGGAGAATTAGGCATGCTTTCCTTTGACTCTTCTGCTTCCTCATTCAACTTTAGTTTCCTTCTCCTTTTTCAGGTTGTCTCCTTCTATGGAGAGAGTCTAGGTGATTTACACACTATTTACGGAGTAGCACCTTGGGTCCTTATTCTCCTGAACACTCTCTTAAATCTATTCTCTCTCTCCTTGGACTGCATCCAAGTCCTCATCATCCCCCTCTTGTGGCTGAGGTGGTGTAGTGGCATGCTCAACTTCATCCTTATTTGTAGGATGTCTTCTACCTCTATGTTCCAAACCACCACTATCTTCATGCTCATCCTCCTCATCCTCTACTTCAATTGTCTCTATGGGCTTAGGTACTAGGATGTTCTCCATTGTATGCTTACCCCTTGGTGGTTCTGGAAGTGCGAAATCATCTTCCACATACTTGTTATTCTCCAACTTGGGCTTCAGTTGAAGGTACACTAGTGCTGCTCCAACATCTCCCACAACCAAACTTACTGGTTTAATACTTAATACATCTGAAATGAGCCTTTTAATATATGCACCCCATCCTGGATACACATATTTCTTCCTTAGCATGTGGTAGTCACAATCTACCTTGTCTGCATTGAATGTTAGGCACTGTGCGTCTAAGAACCTGTGTACTGACGCCTAGAAGTACCTTGCGGTGAAGGCATATGGTAACTTACACCAAGGGATCCATGCTCCATCCTTCATGGTGAACCATGCTATGCAAAAGTGTTGGTATACAGTGAACTGAACTACCTTTCCAACCACTAAAGGCAAGTCCTTGGGGATGCATGTTCCATTCTTCTTCAAAGGCCACGCGGAGCCTATCGTACCACTTCTCAGCCCTTTGCTTGACATGTTCTATCATGGATCCTTCACACAAGTACTTTTTGAAGCATTCTGCAGGTGACTTGTGCTCCATGGGATACTCCCATATCTTCTCTTTTGGTCCATCAGGTACTCCAATCTCCATGAACACCAGTGATAACATAACAGCTCCAAAGCTGATCTTTCCTCTTATGTGCACTTCCTCAATGATAGTTTCTGTAATGTAATGTAAAATGTTGTATACCACCCCCTCAGGACATATTTTTAGCAACGTGCAACCACATGGTGTTCACTTGTGACCACCTTTCCTGGTCATTTAGCTTTGTAACAAGATGTGCGGCTGCTTGTAAAACTGGATACTTCTTTAGTTTATCTATGTCCATGCCACACAGGACCCTTTGTGTACCCCAACTCCTTTCTGGTCTCCAAGATTGTGGCCTTATCTGTTAAATCATCCTTCAAATCTTCTCCTGTGCCCTTCAATCCTATTACCGTGGAGATTAGTGCGGTTGATATTCTAGCTTTGCGTCCTGCAAAGTAGAAAAAATATTCGTGCACTCTACTCATGAGCCACTGGTATAAGGGCTCATATTTCCTGAAGTAAGGGAGATCATATAGTTGGTAAACTCCAATCTTCTTCAAAATCTTCTCACCAACATCGTCGTACACTGACATGTCTTCCACCATGCTTTTATTCGTCTTTGTGTTCAGAAAGGCATCAAGCTCCTTCTTATTCTCTATGGTACAGTGATTATACTCACTCACCTTTGCTTCTTCTTATGTGAGAATCCCACTCCTGACCTACGATGACCCCCTCTGGATATTGCATTTCAGAAAAATTTCTTTTGAGAGCCATCTCCTCTTCTTCTACGACCACCTTCTTCTTTCCCTTCACTCATGCTGCAACTTACTTTCTTGGGTGCCATTTCTACCTTGCAATCCTTTGTAGATACTCGTCCTCTTGAATTCTGTAATGTGTGAATCAAAACCCTAGCTTGATTCAACATGCCCTAGGAGAAATCATGTGCCCTAGCTCCTCTTTATCACCTTGCTTCACTCAAACCCTTCACCACCGGGGATGAAATGCTCTTTCTATGCATAGATCTCTTCTTCACGACTGGTTACACACACCTTTCGCACCTCAATTCGATCACTCGGCTCTTCACACTTTGCACTTTTTCAAATACTCTTAATCAGCAATGGTAAAAATGAACTCACATCCCATCCTTATATAGATTTTCAAAATTTTGATGCATTTATTACTCCTTCACCTACCAAATATCCTCTCATTGATTGACCAACTTTGTTCTTTCTGTGCGGTACATCTTCGTGCATCCCTAGCTATAACCTTATAGCATGCCTTCCTACCCTTTGGTTACAGAATTCTCTTTCAGCATGCTTCCTTGTCACCCGAGTACCTTGTCACTGCACCTTCCACTGGTAGTTGTTATGGCCCCTGCTTACCTTCACATTATACTGTCCCTTCATTCATCTCCATATTTGGTCACTTTTTAGAAGAAATCCCTTGGCTTGAAAATCACCCGTAGCAACTTATTCCTTTCACCTTTCAATTCCCACAATCTTGTACCTAGATACCAACAATCCACCCCACACTAAAAGTATGTGTAGTCCTCTGTGCATAAACATGCTTCATATAGTAATTAGCTTCATGTGCATGTAAGTGTGCTTATTGCACAACACACCAACTAAATTGACAAAATCATTACAATAAAGAAGGAAACACATTAAGGAAATACATAATTTAAAACCTAATCTAAATGGCAATACTTCCTTATTACAAACACCAAGAAGACTTATTTATAGTAGGGCTTCAACCTAATCCCATTGAAGTAACCGGGTAGCCATGTTCCATATCAAGTGCTTCTAATTGGAGCAAGTCACCTATTTCAAGTATGTAAGTGATAACATACGGCCCCAACCAATGTACCTTAAGTTTTCTTGGATGGCACAAGAACTTAGAGTCATAGAGAAGTACCATTTGTCCAATCTCAAACTTCTTGTCCCTTATGTTTCGGTCATGCCCATGCTTTTTACCTAGCATTTTTATTACTTTTGACTCCAATAGTGCTATGGCTCTTTGCTCATCTAGCTGAATTATATTTTCAATCCATTATTCTTAAAGATTGCTCATCAGCTAGACCTCTAGTGCATGCAATACACAAATAAGGTAACATAAACTCCATAGGAAGAATGGATTTTGCGCCAAACACTAACTTAAATGGTGTGGATTTTTTCAACCATTTATATGTTATTCTGATATGCCCAAAGTACTGGAAGATACTTTATCATCCCAATCCTTTCTTCCAAAATCACAAATTTTTGTCAATTGTTTAGGCTCAAATTTTTTTTGAAAGCTTCGGTAGTTCCATTTTCTTGAGGATGATAGGGTGTAGTCTTATGGTGTGCAATCATGAAATCATATAATAAAATTATGATTATCTCATTAAGAAAATGTGTGCCCCTATCACTTGTCAAAATTAAAGGACATCCATACCTTGTAATAATATTTTCCCATAGGAACTAAGCTAATGTAGCTGCTATACAATCCTTTGTAGGTGTTGCTTCTGCCCACCTTGTCAGATAGTCTATGTGCAATTTATGATGTAGTGTGATCTAGTTTTGCGTGCAGTTGGTGAAATAGGACCTACAAAATATATAACCCATTTATCAAATGGTTCTATGCTAGTAATAGGTCTTAGAGGCATTTCATCTCATTGACCTAGTTTTCCAATACGTTGACAATAATCACATTCTTTATAATATTCCTTACAATCTTTATAGAGGGTATCCCACCATAATCTAGCAAGTAGAATCTTGCACGTTGTGGCATCACTGATATAGTGGCCACCTGCAATTACACCATGAGCTTCTTCCATAGTACCCATGCACTCATGTTCCAATACATAATGGCTGCAATACTTCATCTCGGCACAATTTGTATAAGTCACCACTGATTAACATATAAAGCGTGGCACATATAGAAAGTTGTTTCTTCTCTAAGGATTTCATTCCTTCTGGTGGCTTCCCTATTCGTAGAAAGAAAACAATGTCCTCTAGTTCTGATGACGCACATTGTTATGACCTGTATAACTATGCATTTGACATGGTATCCTTAATTTCACTATGCTTCTTCTCTTGACTATATTCTAGATAGATGGTCTGGTCTAGAATTACTTTTTTTATAGTTTTACCACAATTGTGAAATCAAATTCTTGAAATAAGAGCACCCATTGACATATGTGCCCTTGTAAAATAGGTTTATTTACCAAATACTTCAATGCCATGTGATCTATGTAAAATATGAATGGTGTAGCTAGTAGTTACTAGCGGAATTTATGCAACACATAGATCATTGAAAAATGCTTCACACTCTGTAGTTGTGTAATTATGTTTCTACAGGAGTCATATTTCTACTAGCAAAACAAATAGGATGATCTACAATACCTTCTCTAGGTTGATCCAACACCGCACCAATAGCCATGCCATAGGTGTCAAAATGTATATGAAATGGTTTGTCCCATAAAGGAAAACATAGAATATGCACAATAGTAAGTTTCTCCTTTAATGTCTCGAATGCACGTTGTTTTTGTTCTCCCCAGTAGAACGTACCTTTCCCCTTCAGTAACTCTTCTAATGGTGTGGAAACTTTGGCATAGCCTTTGATAAAATTTCTGTAATATCCTGTATGACCCAAAAATCCATGCACCTCACTTTGACTGGTAGGCTCCCTTAGGCCTATAATGACTGTAACCTTTGTTGGATCAACCAACAAATCCTCCTTGCAGAATATGTGTCCTAAAAGTATCCCAAATGGTGTAGCAAATATGCAATTCTTGATGTTCAAAGAGATACTCGTGTCTACACAGTTTAAACATTAACCGTAAATTTTCATAGTGATCCTTGACTAATCCATACACCATCCAATCATCTAAATATACCTATAAGAAGTTTTGAATGAATTCCTTGAATGCTTGGACAACTATGTGTGAAAATACATCAGGTGTATTTTTCAGACTGAAGGGAATTACAGTATAAGCAAAGCTACCCCATTTAGTAGTAAATGTAGTCTTTTCTTGATCCTCCTGGGCAATCCTGACCTGATGATACCCAGAGAAACCATTTGTAAATGAATATATTTCGCGCCCTATAACTCCTAGTATTTCCTCAATGAATGGCTTAGGGAATGGATCAGTTACACATGCAACATTCAGCTCCATGTAGTCCACACATATTCTAATCCATCCATCCTTCTTGAAACTGATCACCATTGGACTAACCCATTCTAACTCATCAAGGGGCTTGATAATTCCATATTTGAATATGTTATCAATATCTTCTTTGACCTTTTCGTGTAAATTGGGGTTCATTCTGTAAGGTCTCTTTCTAACTGGGTGTGCACCCTCTTTAAGCTTTATCTTCATCTCCCCTAACAATTCATGTATGCCTTTAAGTTCATGGTACCCCCTAGGAAATAGGTTCTAGTAATCCCTTAGTAACTCTATGATTTTTGCCACTTCAGATTCTGAGCAATAGTCTCTAATTATGGCTTCCTTAGGCTCAATATTCATTCCAATATTCACCCGCTTTGTCTTTATTGGTTCATGATAGGCACACGTGGTCTTATTTGCACTATCCAATACCTCACGCCTCCTTGTTGAATGGTTTACATCTAGATTATCTACTTCTTCTTCATCCACTAAGTAGACCATTTTTCCTTTCTCTATCTCAAGGCAAGTAGCATTGAAGTAATATTGCATTAGTCCTCTAGTTCATCATCAAGACGCTGCTCCTGATTCTTCTTTATCTAATAACTCTTGAAGGATTTCTTCAGCCTTGGCACTATCCCCCATAGTTAAGCACTTGATAACTTTCAATGCTTCTTCTACTGGAGGCTTTGTAGAGAAGAAGTCAAATAGTCTGGGCCATTCCTGTACAATTAAATTCTGTCAAATTTGTAGTTTCTCTATGGAGTTCTGCATATACCTATCAAGCATGCACACAGACCTTGTAAAGTGGAATAAAACTAGTGCACCCATAGTGAATATGGTAAAGCTTCCTACCCTTCTATCCAGAGTCTCTCACACTTTTGAACATGTTGTGCTGAATAGGTTGATTACCATGATAAGTACAAATTTGAGTAAGATGCATTGCTTCTGAAGAACCTAGTAGTAAGAGCAATCCCAATTTCATTCCATCTGACAAGATTATCCCTGGTGGACCACCCAACCAGCGTGCTGTACTGTCCCACATAGTGTATATGCTAGCATATTTTTTCTTTTCAGCGGGTCTATCCATTTTTCTTCCATGGGGTGCAGGAATACCATGAGATCCCCTTCTCCTATGTAACAAGGTATCGAGGTGTTACCTATCCTCTTGACATAACGTGTTTTTGTGCCTCAAGGGAATATGCTCTTTACTTTGTGCCCAATTATCACATGCAACACTCGTAGTATCTCTAATGGACTATACATCCTCCAACTGAATTAGTCCTTCTTTGGTTAGTTCAATTATCTCTGGATCTCGGATGACATGTACATAAATCCTATTTAGATCTTATTCACTTAAGGGCTCAACATAGGGCATGGAATTTCCATCTGTTAAAGGGATAATAACTCTTTACTCTTTATTTCAAAACTGATATAGCCCTGGTTGAACTGAAGATCAACATTTTTTGCATAGTACCAAGGACTCCCTAATAGAGCTGGGAAGCTATCTGATTCTACCAACGCTAAAACTTCAAAGTATCTAGTGAACTTGGCTCCTTGTATGGTATGGTAATGGATGCATCTTTCAAAACTCATATGGGAGTAGCCTTAGTCCAATTAGCCATGAATAATACATTAGAGGATGGCTGCAATGGGGCTCTTCCCATTTGTACCCATGCATCCAAGGTAAGTTCATTGACTACTTCACCTGTATCAATCAATATATTACTCAACAACCACCCATTCACAACAACATTTAGAGTGATTTCCTTGTTATAATCTAGGCTATGAGGAGGGATATTTTCATGTAGAATTTGTCCTCCAGTCTCAGTACTTACGCATGAAGTGTTTCCTTTTAACCAACTCCCTAATAGTGGAATGATGTTCTCCTTGCGTAACATTTTGCACACTTCTCTCAAGTCATTTATATTCATTTGGACCATCTCTGATGCTTTTTTCTGCTCAGTTAAGAATTACATGTCACCCTGAAGATTCCTTATAACTTCCATGGTATCCTGATAAACCTCATTCTGATAGGTAGGATCTAGGTATTGTGTATGAATAAATTCTTCTTTAGTGATGGTAGGTTTCTACTGTAATGCTTCTCTAGCATGTGCTGCCTCAGCGCGGGTCATGATATTCACTTGTAGTGCCCCTAATTCCTCCTCCAACTTAGGCATCCATTGACTTTCAACAACGTGTTGTACCCTAACCATCCTTGCACTTTTGTTTTCTTATTTATGTTGCTTACTCAGATGCTCATATAAGTCTGGGAACTCTTCATAGTTATGGTTCTTTCTGTGGAAATAACATGTAATATTTTGAGGACTTTCATGCCTATAGTGGTCAGGTGATCCGCATGTATAACATGTTCTGTGAGGAAAATCACTTCTTCCACTACCACGGCATCATCCTTCAAATCCACCACGATATCCTCGACCTATGCCACAAATACCTTCAAAACACCCTTCATTCCAATCATAGCATGCCTGATTGTGATCTCAGTCCTGATGCTCATTCTTTCCCTTAGATTTATCTAAAACTCCTATCTATCGTACACCAATATCTATAGCATCATGGATTTGTCCAATCATTCAACAGTCTTCTGTGTCATGAGTCGTGGACCTACAGATTTTAAAGTAGCTTGAAACATTCTTCCGTATCACACGTTGTAATAATGGGCAGTGGCTAGCATCATGGTTTAAGTGGCATATTTCACAATCTATCACCAATGAGTGTATTGTTCTGTGAGGACAACTATCCTTTGTGTGACCTTCTACTTCACAATTTATACACCAAATCCCTATGTGCGTCTTGTGTGTTGAATTTTCTGATAGTTTCTCCAACTATTTTTCCACTGCTACTATTTGTGCTTCTAAAAATAGGCTCACCCTAGTATCTATGCTCCCAACTACCTCAGCGCGTAAGGCTGCTTCAAGTGCTTTGTGTGGATCAATGTATACCTTATGAGATAATTCCCTCTTAAAAGGGGTAATCAAGCCCCCAACGAACCATTGTGCATGTTGGATTGCATGTATGTTATAAGAAATCTTTGATAACAATGTTTTAAACCATGCATCATGCTCCCTAACACTTTTAGTAGTGCCTTACTTAATATCCTTGAGCGCACTTATACTCTTCTTTTCAAACTCAGGGATAAAAAACTCCTTAAGAAATGCATCCTTTAAAGCTGTATAATATACGCAAGTCTAATCAAGGTCAAACTTTCTATACCATTTGTGTGTGTGCCTTTGTAATGTAGTAGCAAATTGGCTTACCCTACGCTCAGAAGCCATGATTCCTTTTGTGTGCCATAGTATTTCACACATATGCACATGTTCAACAACATATTTTATGCCCCTATACTTTGGGAGACAAAGAGACATTTCCATGTAAATATTCTGGGGTTTGTGCGGACCTTGCCCACCTGATCCAGAACCTCTTGTGTTTCCCCTACCTTTATAACCTCCAGATCCACCTAAACTAGAGCTACCTATTCCTCCTAATCCTGAACATGAAGTTAGGGTCAGACCAAAAGATGTACTCTCTTGTGTCCCAACAGTAGAACTAAACTATACCCCAACAGTCTGCAAAGATTTACTACTCCTAGAAGTTAATCCAAAAATCGACACACTTGTATTTTGTGCTGATGATACACCTGAAAAGGTACTCCTGTATAAAAATGAAGCCATTTGTGCTGCCATAGTTGTGTCTCTTATAAGACTTTCTTCTACTCTCCCACTGCTTGAACTAGCTTGTTGACTACTTATTGTACTAGATGTTGAAAAACCAAATACAAGGGAAAGGTTACCAGGTGTACTCAGATGTGCGCTCAAGGCCCAGGTAGTCTCTGCTGGCATGCTTTTGCTTGAGGCCGAGGGAGGATCGCTGTTATGCTTTCTAAGATGGGGGAGTTCCTAATTCTCTAGCTCCACATATTCTACGTGATCTTTAAATCCTTCACAAGCCATGTCTCTCCTCAACGCCATACTTCCTGCAACATTACGCTACTTCTCTATCTCCCTCTCGCTTGCCTCATTATACTTAAGCTGTCTTTCCTCTCTCTACCTTTCTGCCGCTAGGTTTGCCATATTTCACCAAACTTGCTCTTGACTCCGCGTGTGATAGAGTTTAGTTAGCCATTGGTTTACTCTCTAGATTCAAAGTTACCATCAAGATCTTGATTTCTAGTGGAATTCCTTGTAGGTAAGCTCCCCTTGGATATCATAAAAAATGGAATTTAGCTACCTCTAGACATGAATAAGTGGAAATTGAGTATTCCAAGATATAACTGTTCACGACACCACGAAACCACCTATCCACAACTCAAGTCCAAATCAGATCAGCATCATAAAGGGCCTAGAATTCTTCCTGTGTCCAGACAAGTGCGTGGTACCTCCAATTCCTCTTATATGCATAAGAAATCAACCACTCATACAATTCTACTAGAAAGATAGTGAAAAATCTCTCATATACATTGTCATACAAATTTTTTTTCACCCACACACGTTCGTTAAACTCAGATCTAGTACTTAATTGCCGTGTGTATTATTCTTCCAGATCGTGTATCCACTCCTCAACACTTTCTAGAGTTAACCGATACATCTTCATCACAAACCATCTTGGAAACAACTAAAAAAGAGGTCCCAGCAACATAACCAATGATGCAGCCTATAATTCAGTGATACAAATCCAATAAGACCCTAGAAGCATTGGCAGATCACTTAGCCTAGACTAAGAACTCACCTGAAGCATGCAAAGGTACCAGGTCCCTCTTTAGGGTTGTTGTTGCAGGATGTTAGCATGATGAAGACTTAGCCTATACAGTTCCATGACTAACACATCATTCTACAGAGCATACCAGATCTATCTTTAAGGGAGAATGAAACTAATTATTAACCATGATGAGATCAAAGACATATTAGATTCAGATACACACATAACTAACGATTCAGCCAACATCCTTGATTATATTCAATGCAATAAGTATACAGAAACTTCATTACAATAACAATATTATGTGCGTAAAATATTTAGCAGCATAATCTCACTATGTATGCATACATCTGTATATGTCGATATCTTTATTACATAGTTTACTACATACTTATAAGGGTGGGGACTTTCCCTTCATCTCTTATCAGTTTCCAAAATAGGTCACATGCTATTATTAGCCACACATGCAAGTGCGCTAACAATAGACTACTGCTAGTTAACTAACAATAATAGATCTATTTGTGTCCTGTGTCCATGCAAAGTGCTTTATATCCAATCCTCTAAAATATCTAATGTGTGGTGTGCACATCTCTGCCTTGTTTGTGTGCTCTGCACGTCATCTCTAAAAATAGACCTTCATGAGCGAAAATGGATAAGTCCCGAAAGCTGAACTTCTGCCCCGTGCACATGTTCTCCTTATCCGTTCACGCCTTTGAATATGAACCGCTTTATCGTGTGGACTTATTGTGGGATTTTTGCCATGTGTTCACTGATCAACAAGTATATAATGTGAGCACTATAGATAATTTCCTAATATTCTCCCCTTAGTGCGAATATGGGGAAAACGTGCCTATGTACTTACACCTGCTTTCAAGATTAGGTGATTTTTACTGAGGGATTCTCACAAACCCGTTGTATGGTTTTCAAATGGCTAACCACAAACCTAAAATGGTGGTTTTACAACTAGAGTACCACAAACCAAAAATGAAGGTTTTCAAGTGGTTTACCTACAACCACATCATGATGTGCCAAGTACTATTATTAGCCCTCATCACATTTCACCGCAGGGAATAACATAGGAAGTTTTTATAAATTTTGTTGCTCATACACACAAACTAAAATAATGAAAATGGAACATTGGATTATATCCCCCCCTCAATGTGAAATTTAAACTTATAGAAACAGGAACACTGAAAACAAAAATTTGAAGCACACTACACGTAACTAAAAACACACTGAAAAAATGTCACCAAGCCTTGATGCAGCCTCGTCATTGGAGACTACCGAGAGGTTAATTATTGAACTCCTATCTCTGATACCTCCATCCTCCAATATCATGATGCTAACTTAGCCGAATTTGGTCATGGAGCTCATTGTACAATGTATCCCCACATGATGGATGTCGCATACAAGCGAAAATGGGTCCAATTATTGAAATGTGAGGAAATTTTTATTTTATTTTTACAATATTGTGATACTGTGACTATTTTGACTAATAAAAATGACAATAAACAATTATCCAAAAATCACTTATTTGACTTTCAGCATCACAACTTTTACAAAGACATTTTTGACATTGATAAGACAATAGAAATGACCATAATAACTTGACAAATGACGACGACTTACAATAAATATTTTTTGACGAGACACAAATTTGATGATGACAACATGACAATGTGACTTAAACTATTGAAACTTGAGACTTTATAATTTTTGACAACTAAAACAAAAAAAATGACTCACTAAGACTAAAACAAAAGACTTAGATTATAAGTAACAATACACATGACTCAACAATGAACTAAATATATGAGACATTGAAACTCATTTCCAATGTATGAGACCCTTTATAAAAACTAAAAATCTTTTATAGAAGAGAATGGAATAAATACCCAAAAAAATAAGTTGATTTTAACTTTCTGCATGCATGACCAGCTTCCAACTTGAGAGAGATTGTTGTAGACACATTTGTGAATTGTAGGAATTGTTTTTGGATAACTAATAGCTGCAATTTACTTGGATGGAGGAGGACATGCTCAAGGCATCAGATCTATAGGCATGAAGAAGAATTCTTTGAAAATGCACAGTTTAAGATTGAATTTCAATAAGCCCATGCTCCACAAAAACAGAACTGAAAATTGTCTGATATATGGCTGATATGTAGCTCCGAATACGATGAACATGGAAGATTAGGATACAACTGGTACCAAACTGTTGGATCTGATCAACATGGCAATCAGATCAGAAGTCTGTATAAGAATGAATGCTCAGGTTCTAGATGAAGTTTGGTTCAATAACACATAGCTAGATGTGGAGGATTGAGAACTTATTGGTTTGTAAGTATGATAGAGCCAATATTCTCATTCTTTTTTCTCAGAATTAACACACAATACTCATCGTTGCATGCTTCAAAGAAAATATTCTCCTGACCTTTATGACTAATGGAAGTGAAGTAGATAATCTAAGAATAGCAATTACTACTCAAAAGGTATACTTACAAATAGATCCGCTCATTTCCATGCTTATCGAGAATTGAAATTAGATCTGTTACATGCTTTGGAGCCTCAATGAAATGATGATGAACATATGAAAACACTACATTAAAATAAATTATATTTAGTGTAGACCAGAAATAAATTGGACAGATCTATAAAACACAATCAATGATGACAACCATCGATATATACAAGAATGCTCTGATACCAAATGATGATTATACATCATATTTACATAGGGATCAAAGACTGAAAATTATACAAATGATCTTCTATTCAGCATGTAATTAGAATATTTCAATGGTTATTATATAGCCACAGAGATGTTGGCGTAGTAGTTGGTTAATACGATGAGATCCCTCTCCACCACTAGTTTGAGATTTTGGTGTGACGGCAAATCATACATGGTATCAGAGCCAAGCAGTTAAGTGTGTCCGACCTGGAGTAGTACTAGGATGGGTGACCTCCCTGGAAGTCCCGATGTCATTGCCTCGTAATTTTGTTGGGCCTAATTAGGTGTATAAGTGGCGGGCCCAGAGCTCACTTTGTTACATCTGGCTCCATCATGCAGGGGGTTATTGGTATAACAGTTGATTAACACGATGAGATCCCTCTCCACCAATAGTTCAATATTTTGGTGTGACAAAAAATCGTACAAGAGACAATAAAACAACATCCTAAGAAATTAGAACTAATAATCCATTTAACAAATATACGAGTGTAACAAATTACCCACTTACATAGGTAACACAACAACCTAGTAAGCGTTATTTAAAACACAATAAATATGAGTAGATCATATAATGTGAGCATTATAGATAATTTCCTAGCATTACTTACAAATTGGTCTAGATACATTTTCCTTCCATGTAAGCTATTATTCTCTATCACATATTTTGACAACAACATCTTCATCTTAAGGGATTCTCTAGTTTTAAGTATATTAGTGTGATGCATTGATGCAAAAATTTCTTCATCTTCCAATGTAATATGCGCACTCTCATGTGGGAATTCAAATAATCTATGCCAAAATTCCTTAAACTTGAACCATGTGTCTTTTAATCCATGTTCATGGTCTCTACCTCTTCCTCTAAAATCACCTCTTCTTATTTGTGCACTACTATTACGTTGTAAATTGATTTCATCTCCTTGAATTTAACTTCTTTTGTGCTACCTTATCCATGAGCAGGTGCAAAATTTCCTTTTCCCCTACACTATGATTTATGTATTAGGCATCAGTTTATCTTTTTCCTTTGGTACACACCAATATGATTCCTCAGTAGGATGTAATCTAATCATCTTGAATTTCCATGTACAACCCATTGATATATGAAAAATCATTTATCCATCATCTTCAACATGATCAACTCTAATGGTTGGTTTGTTTAATTCATTTGTGTAATCAATAAAATCATATCCCTTTATTACAATTTTTTTGATCTTCTTATATGGACTTATGTGATAATCTTACCGAATAAATTTTTCTTTAAATTTCATAACAAATCTATTCCAAATATTGAAATTTACTTTTTTGTTCACACAATATCTCATTTTGTACATGTTCCCACCATATAGATGTGTGACATTTATATTTTTCACCATAAAACTTTACTTTCCTTTTATATTACAAGTCTTCATACTCAAAAAAATTTTGTAACTCAATGATCCAATGAATTCCTTTAGGATTTAATCCTCATGAATAAATAGGAATATCTAAATTAATTTACTTGTCATTTTTGAGATAGATTTCATAAATGTGTTTTCATGTTCTTCCTCTTTAGCGATTTTAGATGTTTCTTCTATGAATTCAATATTTATTACATTATCTATCACCACAATACCTCAACATTGCACCTTCTTGATAGGTTACATATGAGCTTGCATGTATCTCATCAAACTTACCAAATCTGTAAGACTTCCTCTCTTTGACCTCAGGCTCCATCAACTCATGGCCTTCATGATTATCTCCTTTTTTTACATTTCCTCTAAATTTTTTATTTTATGCCAATTTCCTTTACACATTCTATCAAAATAATTCGTTGGAATATTTTTGCAATTATCTTTAGGTTCCATTTGAACATGGTCCCCTACACCTTTTATCCAACTCTCTCTAGAAGATTTCCTTCATTTAATTTCTACCTACACTTGAAAATGTAGAAAGTATAAATACCAAATGGTGTATTCAAATTGCAAGGAATACAACCTTTCTATGATACCAATTGACATAATTGCAGTTAGGTATATTAATAAATATATGCCTTATATTACACAAACCTCAAAATCACATAGAGGAATTTGTATAAAATGAAATACAACATAGAAATGGAATATAAATAAGATTTTATTGTATTAATAGAAAGTAAAAATAGCAAAAAACACTCACATCAATATCGCAAAACTAAATGCTATACAACACAATAGATACAAAGATTTTATCTTTCTAAATCTAATTTTTACAAGTATAACTCTCCTATAAAAAAACTACCAAAACTAATTAATCAAAACGAGCATTATATCTCATGTTGGAGTAATCCCTAACACAAGTATAGTTACATGTTTATATATAGATGCAAAAACCACCTTACAATATTATATCTAAACAACAAATAACCGCTAAGACATTAGATGTATCCTAATCCTCTATGTAATAATATGACTCAAGGAAAACACAACTCAATGTAAAATGATTCATACATACGGTCTCGATGATGAGTTAGGAGAACTCATGTCATCTCTTCAAACAATTTTAAACTTTAAAATTCCAAAACTTACATGCCACATTATTCCCTTGTGCATAAGATTACTAATGGATTCTTATTGAATCATTACACATTATTGAAATCTGGCTCCAACGATCTCATGAGTTTTTTAGTAGAATTTTTTCATTAATATGAAATCATCTTGTAATGTGATCCTCTAAAATTGGTCCACACAAAAATTTGTGATTCTTTGTAAAGGACTACTTTTGTTGCAAATATACTTTTATGTTGCACTACAAAATTATATGCTTGCACTATTTTCTAAAAGGTGTTTTGAAGTATAGAGGATACCAAGATCCTTGCTCATATCCTTTGACTATGAAATAACATAAGAAAAATATGAACTATTAAATGACACTTATATATATATATATATATATATATATATATATATATATATATATATATATATATATATTGCACAAAACATTACAAAAGCATATATGCTAACTATAAGATAGACACAAAACAACATTATGATACTTACATACTTATTGATTACATTAAATACTACAAAAATCTAATTCACTCAAAGGATGTAAAATTTTTATAAGATGTAGGCACAAACCATAACTTAAAAAAACAAAAATGAAGACTTATCACAATCCAAACTTGCATAATGCTAGACTTAGCATATTTTCGTAACTAACACATTTTGAATGATGAAAGATTGAAAGTGAACTTGTATGCTCCTAAATCACCTAGCTTCTTCAAAATTTACCTTAAATTAATTTTTGAAAACCTCTTATTCTATTGAGGCATCCCAATCACAACATTTTTTGCACCTTTGTGACTTATTTGAGCTTCATAGGTTATATTTATATTCCTTTCATCATTTTTGATATTATTGTCTTAATTGTTTTAATCCTTGACCCTTATTTAGTTTTCTTTTACCTCATAACAAAAGCCTATATTAAATTCCAAGTAATTACAATCTAATTTTGGGAGAAACTCTTTATTAAGCATCCACGAATATGTTGCAAATTGTAGGTAACTAGGTAATCCTCCTTATCTAGTTTCACTTCCCATTGCATTTACAATTCTTATTAGTTTATGAATTCCACAAATTCCTTTGTCTTCTCCATTTATTTTTCATTTTAAATTTTATAAATCCACTAGTTGACTCATGCTAATCTCATCTTCCTTATTTTTAAAATTCTACCCTATGCTACCATGATGCATATCACACATATCTTGTTATATGCCATTGCTTACATTTGACAAGATATATATCATATATATCTCAGAGAAAATGATCCTTGATTGTGTTTTGTTTTATTTTATCTAGGAAATATTACATTTTTTTCTTACACCAATTTTATCTAAATCACTTTGGGGAATATCCACTTTATTATTGTCTTCACTTTCCCATTCAGGTCATTGTATTCTAATGTGTTTATACTATTTACATTTTTCCCACCTTGGGGAATATTCATGTTTTGTTATCAAGCTTACATTTTCTTATACATTGCGGAATTATATTTTTATTCAAGCATATAGTAATTAAATATTTCCTACCTTTAGGAAATATTCTATATTCAATCCTACAATCATGATTACATCTTTCCCACCTTAGAGCACTATTCTATATTCTTTCCACTAATTGTTGAAATAGTCATACCTTGATAATTATCTCATTATCTTACTTTTTGTGACTGGACTATTTATATCTTTCCCACATTAGGTAATTATCTCAATGCACTTGCATGATTTAAATTCACCTAATTATGAAATTATTGTGCTACAACTCTTACATTGATTATACTCAAGATTGTGGAGGGTTGTTTTACATGCATAATTTGCATAATGATATCTTTATATTTTTTACGTCAAGAATTTATTTTCCTGTTATACATATGTTGTGTGTAATCCATCTAGTTTGATATAAGTGATTCATAGGTTCATCCCACACCTCAAAGGGGGGGTGTACATCTCACTTATTTTAATCTACAGTCTCTACACTCTATAACATTCCATTAATTCCACATATCAATGCATATTTAGGATGATGCAATGCATACCTTTCTTGGTATCTGTATGCACCCAAAAATTACATGGTGCAACTTTGAAACATGAAATTCCTCCAATAATGAAAAAAATCCTTACAAAATGAGAATGAGATCTAGATCCTTCATTCTCTCCCTCTTTTGATTCAACTCACCCATTTCACTTTGTTCTCAGACTTCAATTTTTCCTATAAGGCCATTTTCTAGATTTTGGTAATGTTTCTTGGGTGGTGATTGTGCAACCACCCCTTTGGAAATATAGGCGGTTTTTTCACCATTTAAAGAAAAATTAAAACACACATGTTTGAACACATGTTTCTATTACAGTTTAATTTTCTCTCACATTAAACTTAGTCAAATTAGCTAAAACGGGCTCATTGGAAAGGTCTTGCTTTTCTCTTTCCTTCTTGCTAAAAATAGTATGTTGAATCCTCCTCTTTTGGATGAGTCATCATTTCTTGATCAGCATGTGTTCTTGAAATATTATCCTATAGTAGCTTATATAAATGGCACTTTTGTTTGTATCATGGGTTGGGCAATTTTGATTTTTGAGAAGTGTTATATTGTTGAATCTTGGAGAGGTTCTTGAACAAATAACGACTTCTCTATCTTGCTTCCCTGCTGCTCACATTCCAGCTACCTTCGTTGTACCAAACCATCCATGTGATTTCTTGATTTATTCTTGATATCTACTACCTTGTTTACCAAGATCAATTAAAAATCACATTGGAAGGAGTTTGAAGTCAAGGAGACAATCGATGCATCATCAACATCACTGGGACAAGATACCATAGTTTTATAGTGACCATGTTGAGGATGTAATTCAATTCTTTAATGCATGCATTGTTCATTAGAATTAAAGGAAGCCATTTGTTGTGTTGTTAAAAGTGAAATATTCCATCCCTTTCCATATACATTATCATTCTAGTACTTATTTCAAAATATTTCTTCCATAAATATTTTTCCCTTAATAACTTCTTCCCATCTTATCCCTATGGATATGCTCAAGAAACTGGTTGGAGGAAGAAGTGAATAAAGTCCTTACATTTATTTTATTTTATTTATTTTGATTGTAATTTTTATAAGGAAGGTTTATTCGGTGAATACGAAATTTCTTCTGAGAATATTCCCTCTTTGAAAAATTGGACCAAAAGCTCTATCATAATTTTTTTTTGTTTTATTAGATTAATAACAATTTGAGTACTTCCTCCCTCAGAGTACTAAATTATGAAACAACGATGTAACATAGGAGTAACCACATACAATTATTTGTTATTTTAGGTTTTATTTTCAATTAAAAGAAGCAATAGATTTAATTCAAATCATTTCTATGTGTTTGTAGAAATATATTTTATTCTCTTTTAATAATCTAGAAAGCATAAAAAACATTTGTTAATTGGTTCCTTTTAATTCTATTCCTTTCGAAAAGCTTGTTAAAAATACAAAAAGATAGAGTAGATAAATGCATTTGTGTTTATTTAATTAAATGTGAAGGAATTTAGTAAATTAAAAAATAAGTTAACTTATCTTTGATTTAAATTCGATTTCTTTCCATTATTTATTTCTTATTAGGATTTAGTGTAGTTTAAAAACTCAAATTGAAACAACAAACTTAGTCATTAGGAATGCACATTACCTGTCCTTAGCCTCTATTTATCTTTTGATATTTTATCTAACTTCCCTTGTCATTACTCATGATTTTATGCCCTTACATGACCATTCCCAGTCTAACCCAACCCCATAGGAGGATTTTCGAGTCAATTGTCCACCCACTAGGCATCAATCGATACCAAGGAGAAATAGATTTAGGATTATGAGTCCTAGTTTTTTGATCTATTCCTTTTCTCCCACAATTTTTTATCCAACTTGACTCATTGAATGAAAAATCATCTATAGCTGAGAAGATCTGGGCCGACCAAGAAAACTGAGCTAGAAATCCAAATAATTAGTTTTATCTCTTTTTCCATCGTCCAAAAATTCGCATGACCCTCTCTAGAGAGGAGTACTTAGCAATGAACATGAATTTCCCAAGATTATTTTTAGCCAGGCCAAAATATATTCAGTTTATTAGGAGTTACGTGCAATAATTATCCTTGATTGTAGCATTCTACACACGAAGATTAGACGAGCCTTTGTATTCCTTGACGAGCAATTTTTTCACTTGTAAGCCAATCGATTAGGAGTTGCACAACCTTTAAATATAAATATATAGTCATTCCCACCTATTCAATATTTACCACTTATGCTCATCCATATACATCACATCTTCCACATTTCAGTTGTCTCAAACCAACCTCAAGAATTCAAGTACAAAAAGAACCTCGTGTCATTTTTCCTTTGTACAAATTCTAGTGAATGTGAAATGAAGGAATAGTTTCTTCTCGTTTTCATTTTATCTCTTTCAGTTGTTCCACCTTCTCCCTCTCCCATTATTCTATGGGTGTTCATACACCCCCCAAATATATCAGGTTAGGATTATAACATCCATATTCTTAGCCTTAAAGCTTATTATACTCATGTGAATGCTCGATAACCACCCTCTTTTCCTGGGTGGGATGATAAATATTACTAAAAGTCCCTTTTACCACGTGCCTATTCTATCCAAACATAAAATCCTTCCTCCATTGTGAGGATTGGAGAGATTGACCAACCATCAACCTATCAAGGCTCACAAATGAAGATTTCTAGCTCTAACAACTTGACATTCATAGGAAAACAAGGTCTCTACCCACGAGTCTTGATAAAGATGTAAATTAATATGCAATATGATTCTACCCAATCATATTTACAACTTGATGATAAGCTCTTGGCACAATTTAGCCAAAGACGACTGATTGAAAACCATACATAAATATTTCTATCTTGGTTATAATATTATACCAATACCCTTATTTAAAACAAAATTTCTTCTACCCTACCAAATGTATAGATCATACCTCAAAAAGGAGACATAAAAAGCAAAAAATTCATAAAGGGTTATCACGCATCTCCTCCGTAGAACCACAATCATTATACACCCAAACCATGGGCTCAATCCTCACCAAATGATGTCATTTCCACACTAGTGGGGAGGATTTAGAGAGTTTGAGAGTGTTAAGACTCCATAACCAACCCATGTAATAAGGCACAATATAGGATATAGCATATAAAAAATTCTACACCCCTTTTACCAACACAAAACCAATGCAACAACCCATGCAACAAGGTTATTCGGTACATTCTAATTTGGGTGACCTTATTACAGGGTTTGACATGTTGGGGAGGAGTCCTCACCCATATTATGGTTACCCTACCCAAGGATATGTTGGAAATATTTTCCCATATGCTACCCCCACCAATGATAGCTATCATAGCTTAACACCCACAAATTCATTTTCAAATGTTATCCCTTCCTATATGCATATGTGTTTGAAGTCGGCATAACCAGATTCATATACATTCCCTAGCTCATTTCCTCAATTCTAAGGAACCCCATATGCTATAAATAAAATTCATGTTACACCTTAGCAATCATCTTCTTCCTCTTTTATGCATCAAGTAACATCCATTATAGGGTCCTATACGATGGGAACCTACGCCGAGTACTTGAAAGAGCCACTTGATTTCACAACATTAAGTTTCATGTGTCCTCACCCATTTTCAGACCTTCCTAAGTTTAAAGGAAAAGGAGATCCCAATTCTCAATTCAAGGATTATGCTACTACAATTAGATAACTCCTCCCACAGAATGTGATATTCACCAAGATCTTTCTAAATACCCTTAAAGGGATTACTCTACATTGTTATTATCAAATATATGAATCCTCAATACATTCCTTCAAATAACTCATGTCTAAATTTATCATAGATTTGGCATGAATAAAATTTTACGCACATGAATTAGGGAATTAGTACAAATCAAAAAAGAAATATGAATATTCTTCCCACTTCATACAAAGGTGGTGTCAGGTTATCTATTCTTCGACAAGAACACCTAATATAGACCAAATGGAACTTAGTGATCTCTTCCAACATTCGCTTAATCAAGAAACCAAGGAGAAGGTGAAAGAATTTCCCTTCCATACCTATGAGGAAGTGCTACAACGTGTTCTTACCATTGATCAATAAGCTATTGATAGTGGACGTAAGACTTATAGTCCTAATGGGAAGTTGGTAATTCCCAAATTATAAAAACACAAGCTATCAAAATAATAGAACCAATAACCAAGGGCACAAAATTTTGAATTGAAATCGTGGGTTTACTATAGATGGTGTTACTAACCAACTAAAGAATCCTAATGTTATAAACATTGGTAACATGAAAAATAATAACAAGGGGAACCAAAGAAATTTGAATTCTATCCTCTCTACCAATGTGGTGGATTTCAACCGTCCCCCTCAACAAAACCCATCCCAAGGATAGAACCAATACCAGAATGTTGGTTAAGGGGCAAAAGGTTACACATATAAAAAATCAACTCTAGAATAATAATCAAGGGTTAAAATAACAACAAAATCAAAACCCAAGGCCAAGGGATTACAATCCCAATTTGTATTGCATATTTCATTGTGTTATAGTTCATACTTCATGTACTTGTAGAGAGTGTAATAAGTTCATTCAGAGACTCCTATAAGACCAAATAATCCAAAAAATAAACTCCAAGAGAGTATACTTAAAAACCTTTCCCCTCTCACTCATTTTTACAAGATGACACTCATATAGTCCCCATGACTATAGGAGCATATGACTTGATTACACACTTAAATATGAGCTTTTATCACATTTCATTTTTGGATTTTTTGAAGAATTCATCAAACCATTATTCAACCTTGGTATATGCATTAGGAATTAGCCATTTAATCCATGTCACGCATCCTCTTGAGGCTTAAATAAATCAAATAAATTTGTACATACATGCTCTAGGGTGAAATGATAGGGACATTGAGTATGTATTTAACATGAGTAAGATTCTCAGGCCCATCGTTCCACCTTGTTGGATGTGTTAGGACTTGGCCATTTGATCCATGTCACGCCCCCTCCCGAGGTTCAAATTAATTCACATCAACTTTGACATACATCCTCAAGGGAAAAACGATAGAGACGCGCTGAGATAGGCCAAAGAGGGTACCCTGCGCTATACTTACAAGTGTGTATCTATAACAATTACGTTAAGAGAGCCATGATTGATGATGGTGTTAGGATATGGAGAGACCAACTTCTCTTCAACTAGAAACACATTACGAGGCTCTGATAGTCTTAAAAACCACCTCGATTGGAATCATAGTCCTTCCGGTTTCCCTCGGACCAAATAACCATTTATAACCAAGTTCTATATTATAGATAGGGAAACAAATTATAACATGCTTTTATGCAAGGCCATGTGTATTCACAGGACGAAGGCCATTCCTTCCACTTTGTCTCAAAGTAATTTAGATTCCTTCATTTGGGCAAGGTCTATATGTCGCTCAAGGGGATCCTAAGCCCTTCGACATGCACTTGGCAAACCTCAAAAAGAAACCTCGGAGTTCATTTTGAATTTGAACTCCCTACAAATCAATTAAACAACCCACCTCCTTTGAAGGAATTGGTTGGGACCACAAAGTGGGTTCCAAAACTTGAGGTTGATAAACCAAAAGCAATCGAAGCTTGTCAGAACATGGTGATAATAAGATTGTTGTGGTAGAAACCATATCCACGAAGACAATAATGGAAAATTGTAAATCTCTTAGAAGAATGACTCGCCCATTACTCTATCCTTTTGATCCACAAGGAATTGACTATATTTTCTTAGTCCTAGCCTCTCCTCTTGTTGATGATCTTGTAGATATATGTATGGTAGAATGTGTCAAAGATGTAAGGCGAAATTTCCAAGGATATCTGTAGAGCTCTATTTTCCCCACTGACCATTGGACACTCCATTATGATGGCGTTAAATGTCCAGTATACGGCACAAGTGCACAGGAGTGATCTTAACTTCTCCGGAAGGGAAGATCATGCCCTATTTACTTTTAAATTGTACTTCGAATGCACCAACAATGGGGCAGAGTATGAAGCTTTGCTTCTCAATCTCATTGTCGCCAAGAGGATGGAAGTCAAAAATAGTAGAGTCCTAGGGGATTCACTACCTGGTAGCCAATCAAGTTTCTGAAGTTTATGAAACCAAGGCAGGAACACCTCCAACTTTACAAGACTGTTGTGTGTGAGAAGAGAAAAAGTTTTGACTTTAAATCTCCATTGAAGCCATTCCTAGGGAGAGAAACCAATTGGCTAACTCTATGGCCTCTTCTTCTTCCTGCTTATTTCACATATGATACCGATTTAACAAAGACCAATTTTTTTGTATCACATGAGATACTGAACCCTTAGTGCGCAAAATGCCAAACGCAACCATGCTTCCCTACATGTAGCGAACAAGGGTGAGATCATATTACCATGGACTACGCTGAGAATGACAAAGGCAATTCTGGATTTCTTGCATGTGTACAATGACCTCGACCTTTGACTCAACATAAGGAAGGATTTTTCTCTCATTCCTCATCCTTCATCTTACTTCTGGAGTGGAAACCCATCCCATTTCTGCCTCACAAGACTTTGAAATCTATTAGATAAGTGGAAGGACCTCTCGAACTGCCCCATGCTCCTCATGCAAAGTTCGAAGCAGGAAACGTTTCTTTTATAGAATACATGATCGATATCAATATCAAAACGGAAGTGGATCTCAAGATTTTGAAACTTAGTTCTTCACTATTTGTGGAGGAAGTAGAGGAGTATACTAGGGTCCTCAAAGGTCATTCTCAGGATTTAGAATTCACCTATAAGGATATGACATGAGTTGATCCTAACGTGGTAGTTCATAATTTAGTAACAAAAACCGATGATAAACACATCAAGCTGAAATTGAGACCAATGAAGCATAAATTTATTTTAATAGTCAAAGAGGAGGTAATAAAACTCCTACATGTAGGGTTTATAAATCTAGTGGACTATTCCATATGGCTATCCAACATCATCCCAGTCCTTAATAAAAATGGTAATATTAAGATTTGTATCGACATTACGGATATTGGTAAGGCTTGTCTGAAAGATGATTTCCCGCTACCATCTATTGATTTCATCGTCAATGCAACTGAATGGGTATGATTTTTGGTCCCTCATTGATGGGTTATTCAAGATATAATTGAATAATAATCTCTTAGGAAGATCTAACCAAAATGACCTTTAACACACCCTAGGGGACCTTCTACTATGTAATCATGCCTTTTGATCTAAAAAATGGTGGCGCTACTTACCAGAGGGAACTGAATTACATATTCCATGACCTTATCCACAAAATTATTGAAACCTACATGGATGAACTTATAAAAAAGGACACAAAGAGGAATTATCACCCCAAATTCCTTCGCATCATTCTCTCTTGCTTAATCACCTTGAATCCTGAAAAATTATGTTTTTAAAGTCATGCGGGGAAAGATCTTGGGTTACATCATCTCCTTATAAGGAATTGACGTGGATCCTATAAAAATATATGTAATTCTGGAGATGAATCCTCCTAAAAAGGAGTTTGACATAAGATCTTTCTTGGGAAAACATGGGGAAATCCAAAGGTTTTTTCCTGATCTCATCTATGCTATACATTTTATTAATGATCTTCTAAAGAAAATGTGTTGCAACACCTAGATTAAATAATTTCAACACACCTTTGAATCATTAAAATGTTTCATCCTTTCCCCACCTACTCTCATGTCACCTAATTCTGATCATAATCTAATTCTTAATCTAGATCTATGTACGTATCAATTACATGTATGTTGGCACAAGAATATAATGATGGTTGTTAGCGCACTATTTATTTCATTAGTCATGTACTTCTCGATTATGAGACCTGGTACACTCAAGCAAAGAAGGGAATGGCTCACCATTGTCTTTGCAACTAAGTAACGATTGAGGCACTATATGCTTAATCATGGGAGACAAGGGTCGTTGTCAAATCTGAGCAGTTACGGACCTTCTTAACTCAGCCAACCTTATCTACAGAAAGTCTTGGTAGGTTCATAATACTCATGAATGAAGTTTGAGCTTACTTATGTGAATCAGAAGTCAGTCAAGGGGCAATATCATTGCCGACTGGCTTGCCGACAATCCCTTGGACTCTGAAGAACTGATCAACCTAGAGTTCCTCGATGAGTGTATTTGTCCACATCAAGAAATCCCACAATCTCATTGTGCACATGGTATTCCAACATAGAGAACTATATTGTAGACCAAACTTACCCAAAAGGGTCTAACTCACAACAAAGACGAAAACTCTATGCATTATAACTACTAAGTATGTCATCATAGAATAAGTCTTGTATCCAAAGGCCTTTAATGGCCTATTACTTAGAGGTGTGGACGAAGAAGAAGTAGAAAAGATCCTTTTTGAAGCCCACAATGGAGTCTGTGGCGGACACTTCAGCAGGCACTCAACTACTCAAAAAAAGTCATCGGATGGGCTATTTCTAGCCCACCCTTGCGCGCATTATGACTGTGGAATATGTGTGCAGAGATGCCACAAATGTCAGGAATTTTTACACGCCATACATATCTCCGGCTCAAGAATCTGTAACCTATAGTTACAACATGGCCTTTCTCCACATGTGGCCTTGGACTTAATAGGAAAATTCTCTCCCACCTCCTCTTTACGGTCATAATTTTATCATCATGACAACCAAACATTTCACGAAACAGATTGAGACGATGCCCCTAAGCTACGGTTAGCTTGGGTCTGTCATATCTAAATTTATTTTAAACCAAACTATTTGTAGGTATGACATCCCACAAGTCATTATCTCTGATAATGGCTCTTCATCTAAGAAGTACATGAGGTACATGCGAGCTATGCAAAAGATTTAAAATCCTCTCATCACACTGATAATGCTCTCATTCATTTTTTACAGTCTCCTGAAGTTTCCAACCATTAAAAATGTCTCAAATTCGGATGCATGTAATCTACGAACAAAATCTCTATATTACCCTCAAGTCAACATTCAAGCTGAGGCCATGAATAAAACATTAAAGTCCATCCTCCTCAAAAAGGTAAAGGAGAATAAAAGGGATTTGCATTTAAATTTGTTCTTGACCTTATGGGTGTATAGGACTTTCATTCGCACACCGATAGGAGCAACCCCATTTTCCCTAGTTTGTTCATTCAGAAGTTGTTCTACCTTTAGAGGTGGAACTCCTCTAGTCTTCCTGTGTCCTTACAGGGCATATTAGATGAAGATGAGTATAGAAATGCACGTGCTTAACCAATGGTCTAGAAAACCTAGATGAGAAAAGGCTCAGAGCTGAGAAATATCATTAGGTTTATGCAGATAGGATGTGTCAACAATGTAACAAAGAGGTCTATGAAAGCTCCCAATTCAAGTAGCATGACCTTGTACTGAGACTTGATAGTCTGGTTAGATAAGAAAGTGGACGAAGGTCAGTAAGTTCAAACCTAAATGGCTAGGCCCTTATCAAGTAACTGAAGGATTTCAAGAACGGTGCTTACCATTTTGTGCACTTTGGAAGGTGAGGAGTTCAGTGAGTCTGTCAACTCGCTCCAGCTAAAACACTTCTACATATAAAAATATTACACCTCCACATAATGTCCTTATTATGTTTCCACTCTCTATGTCATTTGTATTGTTCATTGTGTTTAAAAATGTAGTAATGGAGCTACTTGTTTGAAAATAATTTTAAACGTTTCATACATTGGCAAGATGTTTTAATCATAATATCTTTACAATTTCTTCATACTATTCAACTATATAGTCCACTTCATCGATTTCAATCATAGGATTTAAGAGTTTAATGTTGTTCCTATTAGAGTCTTGTGCTACCTCATTCTTCTTGTGGTTTCTCCCACAGTTCGGATATTTTCTACCTATGGTCTTGTCTAGAAGCTTCTTGATGGCAAATCTATCCCTTCCAAAAAAAAAAGTTCTCTCCTTAACAAGAAATCTCTAAACTCTTCACCTAGGTTCATATGTCTGATCCATCTTCAGTCCTAACTGATGAGCCCTCATGCATCCTATTAATCATGTGCGGGGGCTGAGATTGGGGGGGCAAACATGATCCTTCCCAACATACACAATGAGAAAAACATGGCAAATTAAATCAAAAACAAATATGTGTGTATGCGTATTGCAAATAACTACACCTTTTGTCCCTCCCCAGTCTTTGGTGATGAACCCACGCTTCTTACTAGTAGCATGAGGCTAGGAAAGGAGGAAGGAGCCCTTACTCATCTGTGTTTTTCCTTCAGTGATAAGCCCTTGCTTCTTGCCAGTAGCATGGGGCAAGTTGTATGGGAGTTCTTTTAAAATAATAATAAAGAAAGAAAGAAAGTACCTTGAAAACAATATGGAATCAAAGGTGTTTGAACACATAAAATCCCAAGAAAATAATTTAGGTGTCTCGTGTTAGGAAAGACAACTATTCCTTAAACCAGATATTTGCCAATCGACAAGCCACCCACAAGATCTAAGGCTAGTCAAGACCTAAAAAGTGTAAATCATCTTGAGAGTTGGCCAGAATAATCTTAATCATGGAAATGAGTCATAATTTCTTCAAATGGATCAATGTTAAACCTCATGTGTCTTCGCATTCACCATCTTCATCTATGCATCATTACTTCACATGTCTTACGTCCTTCTTAGTCTCTCAGAGTTGAACCCTCGCATCTTACGGGTTGTGTGGGGTTCAAGGATGGAGTAAGATATCTTATCACCAAATCATCTACAATGCATTCTGTCTAATAGCAATGGAATATTTGATGTTATTTGAAAAACAATTTTCCTACGTATAAATTATAAACAAGTGTGTTTCCATATCTCATTTTGTTTATCATATCACATTGGTATCCATAGCATTCATCTACAAAACTATAAAAACATCGAACAATTCTCAACTTTCGAAGTGCACGAATGAAGTAGAGCATGAAGAAACAAATGAACAAGAGAGTGTTGAGCCAAAAAGAGAGTCACACACACACACACACACACACACACACACACATCAAAGTATATATCATGTATATATATACAATCACACTCAAAGGACAAGTGTGGTCTAAACGCTCAATCATGAGCCAAAATCCAAAAAAAAATATATACACAAAAATGAGGCTAAACAATAAAGAAGCTTCTGTCTATCCATCCCTTCGGGACTTATAGTGAAGTAAGTGGGTCAAGGGATCCTACTACAGCTCCTATATCAAGGTATCTTAGGTCCCACTTGGGAACCTCCATGTAATGAATGGTGCGAGTGTCCACGGGAATATTACAAGTGTCCATGTGACTCTGTAGTACCGTAGCCCCACTCCATGTAGAACAGTCCCCTCTAAGCATCTCACGATAATCCTCAACATGATGTCTCATTACTTGCATTTTCAATCTGCATACAAGAAATCTCTACATGTTGTGTGTGAGGTAGACATGAACAAAAATGAGGTCAGGTGTGAATGACATCAATATGACTACCGGCATGGGTTATGAGTCTTGGATCCACCAATGGGGCATCTCATGACAATAAAAAGAAGCAACGTAAACTAGTCCAGGTTTATCTGGCCTAATAAGCTCTCTCCACTCAACAAATGGGTACAAAACACACACACATACCACATGAATTTTACCTCCTCTAACATTTAGAATCATTAACTCTAACTCTAGAAAAATAGTTAAAGGGATAATCTTAAATCACTCACTGATCTCCCTCAACCCAATCACGATAGAGCGTCCTCTCTGCCTTTGCAGGCTTCTCTACGGTTACTCCTCCTCCTAGTACTGCAAGTGGCCTCACTCCTTCCTCTAGTGGACCTCCTAGGCTCCTCTACTTCCCTATCAATCAATGGTATTACTACCTATCCACCACTACCTTAAAGCGGCTGTCTCTGGCCTCCTCCTCTTGCCTCTAAATTCAGTGCAAGTACCGCATGATCTGTAATACATATAGGTGGCCGAACTCCTCTAGTAGGCCACTGAGGTTTCTCGGTAAATATCTCTCATAAGCATGGTTACTACTACTGGTCCAAGTAGCTCTGCATAAGTAATATCCTCTCCCTCCAAAGTGCCTAAATATCCTTATCTGGACTACAAGAAGAGCATGTCTACATTAGTCATAGTACATGTTGCATTAGACATCCTCTAGTGTAATTGTCCACTCTCAGTAGATACCAACGAATCAGAAGGTATTCTAATCTACATCCGAATAGGAAAAAAATTCACAAAGTATCCTACTAAAAAGTGCAACTGTAATGATTTGTACTAAATTCCATTTAACTATCCTCTTAAGAACCCCTTTCTCGACATGAGTCAACAATGGAAGCACTCTTGCATGATAATCCTTCTCTTGAGATATTCACTACAAAATGTAGGCATCGCATGCCAACAAGAAATCAACAAAGGAACATTATAATGCCTCCTCAAGGTCATAAACTCTAAAAGAAATGAAAACAATAAGTAAAAAAGAAGAAAACATTTTTCTTCCCATCTTTTCCTTGGCACAGTCAAGGGTTGTGTAACCGCCCCTCTTTATAGAGTTGCAATTACAAAACCACCGCAACAATTATGTAATGATCACAATGATTGCACAATCACAATGCAGATTACAAAATGGTCTGATAGTTACACAATCACCCATGTGAAGAGTAGTGGTTGTGCAACCACAAGGACAGCAGTGTCACTGATTGTCAACTATTTTCCTTTAACACAAAAAATTCTTAAAAATACTACAAAAGGAAAAAATTGAAAAAAAATAAATTACATATTCTAGGAGACACCCCCTAACAATAATTTTAACTATAAAATTCCTAAAAATCCCCTCCTCTAAAGCTCATTTCAAAAGAAATATAAACACAAGGAAAAAAGACAATAGTAATCGTAACTAACATGTTCCTCATCCCCAACCACTACCAGTGGATCCATTGTTATCGTGTTTGAATTCCCATCGATTTGACTATACGTGTGCATGAAATGGTCACAAAAAATAAGAATCCCCAGAAATAACAAGCGAGTATGTCAAAAATGAACTCTAAACGTAGTAAAATTGTGATATATACAAAGTATTTTGTCTTTATAACGTCATTTTGGGAAATATTGTGCAACATTTATGATGGTGGAGAAGATAGATTTCTCACCCCCACACAAACAGTAAGTAGTTTTTTCTTTTCATTTACAAAAAAATTTTTGATCTTGTTTTATTACTGCACTTGATTCCCATCCTTTTCTAGGCGGCGGGAATACCTAGATAACATAATTTTGACACATGGCTAGATCAAGTAGTTTTGTAACCCTCCCAATTCAGGAAGCGCCAATCTAGGATATCAAATTTTTTCCCATTCATGGCTAAAATGCTATTCTCGAGGAGTTAATATGTAAGAATCTAAAAATGACAAGGTGCAACATTGAAATGCGAATCATCTACAATGATGAAAAACCTTCCTTCCAAGATGATAATGAGATCCCAGATCCCTCCCTCTCCCCTTTATCATCCCTTTTTTAACAAAACTAAATCCTTTCACTTTGTTCCTATAGACTTCAATTTTGATTACCTAAGACAACTTTTTAGCTATTGGCATTAATTTCTTGGGTGGCAGTTGCGCAACCGTTGTGATGGTTGCACAACCACCCTGTTTGAAAGAGTGGAAGTTGTGTAACCAATGTGGAAATTTTATAACCTCCCTTCTAGTAATACGGGAAGTTTTATCACCATCTAAACCAAATTAAAACATGGGTTTTTCAATCATGTTTTGATTATGGTTTTATTTTCTCTCACATTACTTTGTCAAATTGGCTAAAAATAGGCTCATTAGAAAGTTCTTGGTTTTATCCTTCCTTCTTACTAAAAATAATATGTTGAATCCTCTTCTTTTGGATAAATCATCATTTCTTGATCGACATGTGATCTTGACATCTTATCCTCTAACATCCTATAAAAATGGAACTTTTGATTTGTATCATGCGTTGGATAATTTTGATTTTTGAGAAGTGTTATGTTGTCATATTTTGTAGAGGTTCTTGTATAGATATCTAGTTCTTTATCTTGCTTCCTTTCTTCTCACATTCCAACTACCTTCCTTACACCAAACCAAATACTTGTTTTCTTGATTTCTTGATGATATCTATTTCCTTGCTCACTTGGATCAATTGGAACTCACATTGGAAGGATTTTGAAGTTAAGGAGAAACTGGATGCATCATCAACATCATAGGGACAAGATACCATAGTTTTATAGTGACCAAGTTGGGGATGTAATTCAATTCTTTAAATATTTAATGTAGGCATTGTTCATTATAAATAAAGGAAGTTATTTGTTGTGTTGTTAAAAGTGAAAGATTCCATCAATTCCCATATACATTTTCATTCTAGTACTTTTTTCAAAATATTTTTCCCATAAAGTTTCTTCCCTTTATAACTTCTTCCCAACTTATCCATGTGGATCTTCTCAGGAAACTAATTAGATGAAGAAGTGAGGAAATCCTCATGTTCCTTTTATTTTATTTATTTAAATTAATTCAAAATTAAGTCTACTAGGGAAGGTTTATTCTGTGAATAGGAAATTGCTTATGAGAAGCTTCCCTCTCTAGAAAAATTGAGGTAGAAGATCTGGACTTAGATAAAGTTTTGTGTTATTAGATTAATAACGTTATGAGTACTTCCTCCTTATAGTAGTATTACAAAACAATCTTGCAATAGAGGAATAACCACATCTACTTATTCCCTATTTTATTTTTTATTTTCAATTAGAAGAAGCAATAAATTTAATTCAAATTATTTTTCTGTGTCTGTAAAAATAGATTTTATTTTCTTTTAATAATCCAAAAAGCCCAATTTTTTTTTTAATTAGTTTCTTTTAATTTTTTCCCTTCGAAAAGCTTGTTAAAAATACAAAGAGATAGAAAAGATGGATGCATTTGTTTTTATTTAATTGATGATGAAGGAATTTAGTAAATTAAAATATTAAGTGAACATATATTTTAACGTAGTTCACCCAATGTGGGCTACATCCACCAAGAAACACTTGCCCAAATTTTATTATGATCCAATAATAGTATAATCCACTCTCATATCAGTCTTCTCATAATTATAATGCACAAATCTTGTTTGAAGCTACGCTAAATGAACTCTCTCAAATTCACACTTAAAATCACACACTCATATATCTCGCTATTATATGTCCAACTATTTATAAGTGCTTCCATAAGTAATTATCTAAGAAGTTTTACAATACCATGGGCCAATAATAAATCAATCCATAAACCTATGGGTTAAATACCACCCATATAAGTAATACATGAAAAGACTAAATTTTCGGTTAATCTAAAAGCAATTCTTTAGGGATGCCACCTCCAAACCCTGATGAGAATATGTTAAGAGTGTACAATACTTTTAGTGTACAATTTACAACACATCTAATACGAAAACATACTCCACAACCTAACATATAAGTCATGATAGGTAGTGACTAATATATCCTGGCCCCATGAAAACACCATGTCATGTTGCTCTATATTCTCTACAATGTGTGTTGAATAAAAAATATATGTCCCTATCCTTATCCTCACTCAAACGTGAAGCCAATATACCAAAAATGGCTTTGCACACAGTAGGGATAGGGTTTATCTCCACTAAAGTCAGTCTAACATCCGACTTGACACTTGTGTCGAGTGCCACTACATCTCCCAAGTATGTTGCCCACCAATGGGCCTCATATGATGAACTAGTGATCTTCAGCACTAGCTTCCACCACGTGATAGGAAACCCCAAAATCCTTTAGACATCCTCTAATGTAATCATCCAATATTTGAAGACACCAAGGAATCTAAAGGTATTTTGATTCTCATCGTAATAGGTAAAAAAGTTACAAAGTATCCTCCTAGCCAGAGAAACTTTCCTAATTTGTGCTAACTGCCATATTTCTGCCCTCTCAAGAAGGTCTATCTTGTCCTGAGTCAACAAAGGGGGAACTATATCAATTCAACCCTAATATAGCAAATGTAAACCCCTTGTGCTAACAAGGAAACAACAAAGAAAGATTAGAATGCTTCATTAGAACAATAAATTTGTAAAGAAATGAAAACAATTAGCAAGAAGAATCATACATCTCATTTCTAATAATTTCTCCTTGGCACATGCGAAGGTTATGTAACCGTCATGGCAGTTGTGAAATCACAACATTAGTTGAACAATCACCATGGTGGTCATGAAATCACCATAGTAGTTGTACAACCACTCTTCTATGCAGGGAAATGGTTATGCAACCAGTGCAGTGGTCATTTCACCGACTACCAACCCATATGATTTTAAGCAACAACCCCTAAAGAAACTATAAAACAAAAAAAAATTAACAAAAAAACTACATATTCTAAGAAACATCCCCCAAAAATCACTTTTACTATAAAATTCCTAAAAATATCCTCCCCTAGTGAACATTTCAAAATAAAATCTAAACCTAGGGTAAAAAGACAAAATCAATCATAACTAGTATGTTCCCGAGCCCCATATGCTCCCACTAGGTCCACTACCATCGTGTCTGAACTCCAGTCAATTTGACTATAGTCGTGTGTGAAATGGTCACCAAAAATCCATAGCCTGAAAAATTAAAGAGGAGTATGTAGAAAATGATTTATAAATATAGTAAAATTGTGATATTTATAGAATATTTTTTTTCTAATTCCATTTTGGACAAGATTTTGAAGCACTAGAGATGGTGGACTAGGAAGATTTATCACCCCCGCCTAAATGGTAAGTTATTTTTTCTTTTCATTTTAAAATATTTTTCTGAATTTGTTTTAATATTTCACTTGATTCGCATTCTTCTTTTGCAGGTGACGGGAAGGCTCGAGTGGCGTTGTTTCAACACACTGTCAGATCACATAATTTTTCTAACCCTCCCATTTTGAGAAGTATCATTATCAAAAATCACATTTTTTCCCATTCATGGCTAAAACACTATTCTGAGGGGTAATATATATGTACCCAAACATTACATGGTGTAACATTGAAACGTGAAATGTTTCCAATGATGAAAAACCTCCTTCCAATACAAGAATGAGATCCCAAATCCCTACCTCTCTCATTTTCATCCATTTTTTGACTCAACTCACCCCTTTCACTTTGTTTATAGAGTTCAAATTTTCCCCTAAGACAAATTTTTAGCTTTTGGAAGTGTTTCTTGGGTGACAGTTGTACAACCGTTGTGATGGTTGCACAACCACCCTGTTTGAAAGAGTGGAAGTTGTGTAACCAATGTGGCAATTTTGTAACCTCCCTTCTAGTAATACGGGAAGTTTTATCACTATCTAAACCAAATTAAAACATGGGTTTTTAAACTCATGTTTTGATTATGGTTTTATTTTCTCTCACATTACTTTGTCAAATTGGCTAAAAATAGGCTCGTTAGAAAGTTCTTGGTTTTATCCTTCCTTCTTACTAAAAATAATATGTTGAATCCTCTTCTTTTGGATAAATCATCATTTCTTGATCGGCATGTGATCTTGACATCTTATCCTCTAACATCCTATAAAAATGGAACTTTTGATTGTATCATGCGTTGGATAATTTTGATTTTTGAGAAGTGTTATGTTGTCATATTTTGGAGAGGTTCTTGTATAGATATCTAGTTCTTTATCTTGCTTCCTTGCTTCTCACATTCCAACTACCTTCCTTACACCAAACCAAATACTTGTTTTCTTGATTTCTTGCTGATATCTATTACCTTGCTCACTTGGATCAATTGGAACTCACATTGGAAGGATTTTGAAGTTAAGGAGAAACTAGATGCATCATCAACATCATAGGGACAAGATACCATAGTTTTATAGTGACCAGGTTGGGGATGTAATTCAATTCTTTAAATATTTAATGTAGGCATTGTTCATTATAAATAAAGGAAGTTATTTGTTGTGTTGTTAAAAGTGAAAGATTCCATCAATTCCCATATACATTTTCATTCTAGTACTTTTTTCAAAATATTTTTCCCATAAAGTTTCTATAACTTCTTCCCAACTTATCCATGTGGATCTTCTCAGGAAACTAATTAGATGAAGAAGTGAGGAAATCCTCATGTTCCTTTTATTTTATTTATTTAAATTAATTCAAAATTAAGTCTACTAGGGAAGGTTTATTCTGTGAATAGGAAATTGCTTATGAGAAGCTTCCCTCTCTAGAAAAATTGAGGTAGAAGATCTGGACTTAGATAAAGTTTTGTGTTATTAGATTAATAACGTTATGAGTACTTCCTCCTTATAGTAGTATTACAAAACAATCTTGTAATAGAGGAATAACCACATCTACTTATTCCCTATTTTAGTTTTTATTTTCAATTAGAAGAAGCAATAAATTTAATTCAAATTATTTTTTTGTATCTATAGAATTGGTATTAAGTTTCATCAAAACATGGTGTATTTGTTCGCATATTTTATTTTCCATATTTCACTAATTCTTTAATTATGGAATTATGTGGGGACATGTTTTTACCAGCACATGTTTCTAGAAATGTGAGCATGAATACTAGTGACATGATCTTCACAACATTGTACATAGGAGTAAAGGTGATCTCTCTTTTCTTTGGAATTTAGTATCACTTTTTTCTCTTACTAAATTTGTGAACTCTCAATAAATGGAGATGTGATCAAAACAAAAAATTCTTAGCTAATGTTGATTTTTATGTAATTTGATATGAATGTGTGCACACACATACACATAAAAGTGGGGCATTATGTAGACACCTAAGTCTGATACGAGATTACTTAATTAATTGCTATGGTGCTAGCACATTTATGTGTTTATTGACTATTAGTCCATTGTTTTTCTCTTGTTGGAATATCTTCCTTATGGTATTTGATCTTTTACTTGTTTCACTTGTGTTCTCCACATAGGAACATTTTCATTTGATATGGAACTGGTAGATCATTTTTGTATCCATTATAAAAAAATTCACCGCCTTTGTGGACCCTTTTTCCCCTAGTTTTGAATTTCTGATAGTTTATGGCTTCCCTTGATGGCTTTCCCACCCATTGAGTGTCATGTTGTGTGCTAATGTGGCCCTAATTTGAATTTAATATGAATATAAGTCAAAAATGCATTAGTGCATTCAGGAAAATTAAGAAATAGAGAATAAAATTTACAGTTTCGCCATTGAAGTTATAAGAGAAGAACATTTTCTATTTTTAAAGCATTTCCATGCCAACATACATGAATTCAATTTTTTTTAGAGATTCATTCTAGCCTCTACTAGTTGGTGTTACACACATGAAAATATAAGAGTTAGGACAATTTCATACACTAAATTGAGTATTGACTTCCATTAGGTGTTGATTGCGATTTTCTAAAGACATGATTGGCCTGATAGTAATGGAGTGATGACATGTATAACTTCATCAACATCCCCTTTTTAATTGGTTTCTTGAGTATGTTTGTATCACAAAGATAAAATTCTCAGTGGTTCATGAATGAACCATAGGAAGTGGGTAATATTTTTGATGACCAAGACCAAGTGATCACATTCACATAATCAATTTCAATTTTTATCACATCTAAGATATTTAGGTCTAATGACGACTATAATTATGGTCAACACAATTTAATGGGTCTTATATCTTAAGGGTCAAGTTATATACTTGTATGAATATGTTAGTGTCTCAATTTTGCATGAAATCAAGTATTATCCTTAGAAACCCTTATTGTCTAGCGTTTCCAAGAACATATTACTACTTCCTAGTATTAGATATTTGAGATAGCCTTTCTTTAATGAATTTAGGTTTGATATTTTGATTTACATCAATTTAGATTTGAATTAAAATTAGATTTGACTAATATAGTGTTATTGTATATATGAAATTATTTTCTGCATCTACGACATCTCATCTTTCGAAGGTGAATTAATTATTTTGGGTTTTGTGAACTGCTTTCCACTTCCTTCTCGTTCTCCTTCCTTTGCTTGTTTAATCACTCTAATTCCATTATTGAATCTTATGATATTTCTCATGACATGTTGCCCAACAAATTCTACCTCATAAATCACAAAAAAATATTGGAATTCAAGATGGATAACAAAAAAACAAATTCATAGAGTATCAAGTAAAAAGCCAGCAAATAAATAAATAATATAATTGGAGGACCTAGCGTTTCATGTTTTTGAGTTTTGGAATCGGAATGAATGCAAATGTGATGCAAGTTTTTTTGGGTTTGGAAGACCTCAATTCAATGTGGTGTAAGTTTTGAACCATAATCATGCCCTAAATTTATATCATTTTTGTATCTAATAGTAGCTTATACACAAATTTAATATAATATTAATTAATCACTCTCAAAATGAATTAACAAAAAATAGAAATAAAAATTAAAGAATTATAATATGCATTGAGAAGTGATCCAAATTTAACATGTAAAGTAATTCAAAACGATTAAAATTTAGTAACAAGACAGTTTCTAGGCACTCTATTGCATTAAAAACTTGTTCTTTAATTTTTGAAGTTGACTCATTAGATCTTAGCCATTGTTTTAGGTGGTTTAGGATGTGGATTCAATTCTCATAATAAACTTGTATTTTACATTGATGGTATAATCCAGACTTTTAAATTCAAGCGAAGGATGAATTTATATGGTCTCAATCTTTTGATGGTAACTACATGGTGAGATCATGTTATCAAATTTATGCTAATGAAACTACTTACAACTTTCCTTGGAGCATGATCTAGTTCAAAGAACTCACCTCGAAAATAAACCACTTCATGTGGTTTGTTCTAAACAAGAGCATCCTAACCATTGACAAACTTATCAAAAGGGGGTCCACCATGCCCAATAGATGTTACCACTGTAAAGAAGATAATGAAACTATCCATCATCTTTTTTTGCACTACCCTATAGTTGGTGCTCTATGGAGCTTATTTTCAATAGGTTTGGTATTGTTTGGTCTTTCCTGAATGACATCATACATGCCTGGGTTCAGTGGTAGCCTCCTTTCAAACATACTTTTCTTCAGAGAATTTGGAGACTCATCTTCCCTCACACTATTTGGAGAATTTGGAAGGCTCACAACTCTCTTATCTTTAGAGATACCAATAAAACTATCAAAAGTATTCTGAATGAAATAACAATTGTTGTAAAAGAAAACATTCTAAAGTTCAAACCCCCCCCCAAAAGCATAGTATCCTAAAGAAGAGGAGAAATACTTAAAGGCCTAGAATATTAATGTTCAGTGGATTTCAAATTCCTTATCCAACACTAACAGATTTCATGTTCAGTGGATTCCCCCAAAATATGGTTGGTTTAAGTTGAACTTTGATGGTGCCTCTAAAGGGAACCTAGGGGCATCCGTTGGAGGAGGCCTCATTGGAAACCAATAGGGTCAATTAATTGCTACTTATGCAAGCCCCATGGGCAATCAATCCAATCACTTTGTTGAGGCCCGTGCTGCTCTCTGGGGAATCAGAATGGCTAGGATTCTCAATGTAAACAATCTCATTGTGGAGGGGGATTCTTTGAATATCATCAAAAACCTATGTCGAACCCAACACCCAATAGGAGCATTAGTCATTTCATTAATGAAGCTAACAAGTTATGTAATGGTCTTAATATTATTAGTCTTCATGTGTACAGGGAGGGTAATAGTGCCGTAAATGCACTTGCTAAGGTAGGTGTTCACCTAAATAATTATAGAGGGTGACATAGTGACAAGGACCTCCCCTGCGCATCTCATTCTATCATCATTAATGAAACTACAAATCCAACCCATCATTACAACTTAAGTGACGACTTACGCATGTGTGGAAATTACCTCCTTGGTACTTAAAACAAATTGGATTTATTCATTATTTTATCCTCCCCTTGAATACTAAGGGCATTTGTATTAAGGAACAAGGTTGGAATAAGGAGAAGGGTTTTATTTGGGTAGAAGTCTAATATCTAGGTTACTGAATTGTTGTCAAAAGGCTTGTTTGATGTTTTCACCAGTCTGCAATAGCTCTACCACCCAGGGTTCATTTTAAGATACATCTTAGAAATCAGAGGTGGAAAATACTTGGTGAATATCCTTGGAACCGGTTTCGTAGGAAGACAATTTTTTTTTGGGGGTCCGATAGAAAAAATTTCACCTAATTTTTAAGTGGTGTGACAAAAGGCTACAGATGCGTGACAGGAGATTTGTTGTTGCACGTCAACAAGGTTGTTGACGCATGTCAACGAACTTCACTGACGCTTGTCAATGAACCTCGCTGACACGCGTCAACAACCTTGTTGATATGCAACAAAAAATCTCTTGTCGCACATCTGCAGCCTCCGCCCTCTGGTCGCACATCAACAAACTCTCTGTCGTGCATTTACTTCTTCCGCACTCCTGTCGTGCGTCAACAAACTCTCCCTATCACTCGTCAATAAACTCTCCCTGTCACCCATCAACAAACTCTCTGTCGCACATCTGCAACCTCCGCCCTCCTGTCACATGTTTAATGTACTTGATAATACATATGCCCCCAAATGGTATGAGTGAGCTATTAGTGTTCTAACTGGTGAATAATATAGGATTATATAGGGGATAGTTTTAAGGGTAGGTGAAGCCGACCCCTAAAAAAATAAACTATAATTTTTAGGCGAACAGGTCATTGACCCGCGCCAGAAAATTCACCTTTTCAAAATTTTCATAAATGGAATATTCGCCATATTACGAATATTCGTCACTAAAATTATCCCTGCTACCACCATTTCCATCCATGATAGGAGGGACACTATGTAGAGTAGAACCAGTTTTTGACCCTCAATGGTAACATAATGTTGAACTTTGGGAAGCCCTCAATGTTGAAGGTTTCATAGAATTCATACAATGGATTAGGGGCCATGATCAACATATCTCTCTTCAATTTGTAGCTAATTGGAAAGAAAGAAATATCAATTTCAAAGGAAGAGAATTCAACATTTTAGAACAATTCAATTCCTTCCTCACGGGTTTGAGCATGGAGGGTAGCAAGTTCTTTCGCAATAAGTTTGGCAAGGATGCAGATGAAAGGCTCTTCTTGGATGATGAGGAAGAAATCCAAACAAAATGTGCTGGCATCATCTGCTCTTCCATTCCACAACCTTTTGATGAAGTGGCCTACATGGTGGTTTGCTACATAACGCTGGAAGGCAGGTTCTCCACCCTTTCCTTGCACCATTTGGTTCTGCTCAATCACTTCAAGAGAGAAGCAAAGGTTAGTTTGCTGTATTACATTTTGCATTCTTTGAGAAATTCGGTTTTATAGGTTCAAGGGCATAGGCGGGTGCTTCCACTCCATCAGGGGTTCATCTTCCTTATTCATCAATTCATCCTTGATACAATTGTAAATGACACCACCCCTCCTCTAGTATCCACTTCCCCAGCAGCCCCGTATTAGAACTAAGAATCCCAACTTTCGTGACCTTGTTTCTGAACCTCCACTTTATGAGCGTATTTTCAGAAGCAATAAGAAAGTTAAGGAGATAATTGAAGCATAAAGTCTTATGGTATTCATCCATGATACTCATAGTGCTCAAGTCACTCCTTCTATTCTTGAGAAGTTTAAATAACAAGCTAATGTTTTGAAATCTATTGAAGATAATGTTGATTTTCTCTTAAAGATGGGTAGCAAGACCACCACAGACCCTGCCTCCATTACCAGCCTGCAAGAGGAAGTAAAAGCACTCTCTAGTCAAATCAAAGTACTTGAGGATAACATAACAATCAACTTGTCATTCACAGAGCAATTCTTGACCTGCTACAGGTTAATATTAACCAGATTTGTGATGTTAGTGGGATTCCTGCATCAACATGGAAAAATGGGAGGATCACTGAGAAGTTCTTCAAAGAGATGAATCTATATAAGGCACTTAGAGTCGCACTTAAGGTGTATAACAAATTTGTGAATTAGTGTCTTTTGTGCCTCTGTGTTCTTAGTGCAGCTGTTGTTCTGTTGTTTCTGAGTTGATGTTTTGTTGTTGTTAGTCTATTGTGAGGTTTCTAGAAGGCAATTGGCCTCTGCCTTAATACTCTTATATTTTTATCTAGCTTTTTGGCTTTTGGTTGGGGTGTGACCCCACATGTTTCAAAAAACCACAATGTACTTTCATGTTTATCTTGGTTATTAAGTCTTTTTTATTATACTACAAGGTATGATCCCTTCAAAACCATATATATATATATATAGGGCGCCCCACGACATCGTGGACTGTAAAAACGTATTATTATTATTATTATCATTTAATCCATAATATTTGGAAGGTTTTTAGGAAATAATTGTGTAAAGACCTAAATTTAGGGATGATTTTATAACGGTCAGAAACATAAATTCAAATCATTTTTGAACTCAATCGTCTCCCAAAAATCTTTTCCTTAGGCATAAATTCTTAAATTCAATGTGTTAAATCGATATAGTTGCACTTATTATATGGCAATATATTCATTGTTTTGAAGAGACCTTACCTTGAATGCTAAAAAATTGTAAGACTTCACATCTCTAAAATGTTGGACCAACCTCAATTTCTTCCCATTACCAAATTAAAAACCTATTCTTCAAATTGCTTTGATAAGAGGATGCTTTAATAAACCCTTTGGAAACATGGTTAACAAGAAAATATCTAAAGCATTAAGCAAAAAAAACAACAAAAAGACATAACAAAAAACAAATGAAGTTATTCGCATCGATGGCTCTTCCTAGTGAGACAAACGCACATACACTTGTTTGAACAACATTAATAAGGTAAAGAATATTGGTTGGTAAGTGCTACGGGCCATTTAAGCCACCATTTCAACTAAAACCACTAAATAAATATATAAGATTTTTCCATTGAGGACACCCTAGAGCAAAGAGAATATTACTTAATATTCCTTGTAAATTTTAGCATTAACTAAACCTTTACTTTGATTACCTTATAATTCAATTTTAAATTGCTATTATCTTTCTTGTCATGAAAGAAAGTGACTTGTATTTATTGTTAGAAAATAAGTGGAAGTGAAAGCGAAAGGAATAACTATTTTGGTGCTAAATAGTGATTGATCTATTAAATCATCTAATTTTTTTAAAAAAATCATTTTCATTAAAATTTTAAATTAATTATTTCTAAATAAGTCTTATAAAATAAAAAATCATTATTCTCGCCTGTCAAATAAAAAATCATAGACCATATCTAGTTCATGTATAATTGTTTAAAGCTGTCATTTCTTTATTAAAAAATATTATCTATCCAAACATCTAATGGTATTTAATACATATATCTATATTTTTAATAGATAATGACGTGTTAGAATTTTCACCAATCATATACATCTAATACTTAAAAATAGGGCTACATCCTCTAAATTTCCAGGCCTCTCCATACACCCATCTTCCAATCTTTTTCATAATCAACATACCACCTGCAGACCATAGATCAAATCACCGTTTTTTTCCAGGTACATTCTTTTGTCTCTCCTGTCACTCACACCCATATAATTATAGGTGCATTAAAACCAGCCATGTTATCCTGCATGCATCGTTATCAAGCAGGTAGGCAGTCAGAATTAAAGATGATGGGTTCATTGCAAAACAGCTTTTGCCTGCCCATTTTCTTTTTCCTTTTCAACTCAGGCTATGCTTTTCAGTACTTACCAAAAATCACATTGATTTGCAGAGCTTTTCCTGCAATTTTTACAGGTTTATATGACAAGGGTATATGCGGTTAAATTACATGTACTGGTGATTGTGATAGCTCACTTTGGAAATTCCAAACAAGATAACGATTTCGTAGTTTGTGCCCTCCATTTTCTGATCGACAAGAGAAATTGAAGGTCCAGCATCTTTGAAAAAATAACCATCTTGTCTTTAATAATACAGACACTGAAACATCAACTACCCTACGTACTTGCATATATGGATCCAATGTTTTTTCTCCTCTCATTCACTTTGAAATGGGTGTTGAGGAATAACATTATTTTTTTCTAACTGTTTATATAGTAAACATAAAAAAAGTGTTGACTATTCCAATCTAAACAATAAAACATTTGCATACACTTACACGTATCCTCTCATTCAGTGCATTATTGATGAGCTTGCTTACATTAACATAACATCAACACCTAGTTGGCAAGCAACATCCCAACCTTTATAGACAGATTTCTATTGTCATTTTATGCATTTATGCCTCCCTCCAATGTTGTACTCTTTGGAAACAAGCCTAGTATGTGTTTTGTTGGATAAGTATAGGCTACATATTTGCTTGGTAGATTTTTTTCTTTTGGTTTTTGTGCTTTTTAGTATGAGAGAAATCTCACTATTTTAAGAGGAAGGGTTTCCATCAACTATATATAATATGGTGGCTATTAATAAGGGGGTGAAGGGTTTCATTCAACTAATATTATGGTAACAAGTTAAAGTTGAAGATGAAGGGATGTATTTAAATGGTAAATATGTATTTTGATCCACACATGTTACGAAATATGTAAAAAGAAATATTATCCATGTATAATTTATTTGTCTCTTAAGTGTTATCATACATAGCAACACTTGGGGCTGGAATAATGTCTTGAGAAGAATGACACAAATAAAAGTTATTACAATAGGTTATATTTGTTATCACATTAATTATGAAACAATTATCATATTTATAAATGGATAACGATTAAATTGTGACATAAATACTTAATTAAGTTTATATAGAGTTGTAAAACACACGTACAATTATTAAAATCAAGCTTAATTAATTGTTTCTAAAACTATAGTAGGAGGTTCACATATAAGGTTTATAACTGTATCTTAGAATTTATGAGTTCTTGCTATTTTCATTAAAAAAATGTAATAGTGACAAAAACTTTGGCCAAAAATATGACATTGACCAAAGATAGATACCAAAAGTGAAGGGGACACTCGAGGAAGCTACAAAGTGTGTGGGTTCTCATCGCACGTGACAAACAACCTGAAAATTACTTGATGATTTCACTCGTCTAGTTCTAGTTTCTCATTCCTTCACTCTAATTCCTACATTATGGCTTGAGTAACTTGTCAAACAAATCCCTTCTCCATCTTTCTAAGTAGATTGGAAATAACGCCTGAAACCTTAAGGAAAATAATAATTTTCCAGGGCTTGCATTGTGATTTAGCAAGGATATTACATATCTTAAGTCATCAACAAGAATCTTAATTACTCCTAACGAGTATTAATTTATTATATTGTTGTTTTATTATAAACTTGCTTTAAAACAATAAAAAATGTGCTTAGACTTACATGTGAAGTAATAATGTACTATAAGTGAAAACAATATTCAATATATAGGAAAGCAAGCTACTAAAAAATATATAAAGAACATAGTTGCGAAACACCAAAGTTATCTTGGAGAAACTGAATGTGGAAAAAACTCCGAAAGAGAGCAATACCATCCTCCTTCCATTATGTCCTTAGGAAATTACATAGTACTTCCTTTGGGAGGCCTTCATGAGCATAATTTGCATTACAAAATTCCCAATTCCCAAATAATGCTCTACAACTTGATGCAACTCACACTTTGTTGCACACTCCTATAATCCCAATCACACACATCTAAGAAGAACAATTGCTAGGAACAATACATGCCCTCTTGAATGACCCTTTGAAGGTGAATGTATACATTTTTACATTATAGGAAGCTCGAAGAAGAAGCCAAAAATACACGAGAATAAGAAGATACATCATCTCTAGTTGTTATTTCACCTTTTCTTTATATTAGAGTGAAATCATCATTTTACATCATTTTAACAATTACAAAACTGTCACGATGGTTGCAAAACCTCTGTTGAGGATAAACTAGTAATTTTAAAACCTTTGAGTCAATTTTCAAGACCATCTCCTATCTTAACTAGCGGTTGTGGAACCATATAAAGTCTCATAGCTTCTGAAGACCCTAAATTTTGCATATGAACTCGAAATCAAGAGTTATTTTTAAAATTATATGATTTTTGAAGAGGGGACCCAATATGTAATAAAATGTAATTTTGATGAGAACCATAGCCTATATGTTTTCATGAATAACATGTTGTGAATACTTTTTGAATAATGTTAACAATGAATTTCTTTAGCCAATTGGTTAATAGTGATGGAATAGAGCGAAAGAAATAGTTTCAAGTTACATTCTTGCTTACAATGAGAATGTTTTCTTAGTTATCATTTTTTTCAACACTTCATGAATTGATTCATATCATCCAATAACTTGTGAAATATATCTCTTCTCCTCCTTTCCCTAGATTGGAAATAGCACCTAAAACCTTAAAGAAAACAATAATGTTTTAGGGCTTGTGTTGTAAGTTAGATGGGTCCTTAAACACCATATATTTAACAAGCCTATATACAAGAACAATATTGAAAATAGTCAGTACACATAATTGAAACCCCTATGGATATAACATCCTATAGAAGTATGATGTGTATTACCATCCTCTTTCTAATGGTTGTATTGACATGAACTTGTGTGCTACAATAATTCACGCTTTAATAATGGCTTGATCTTACTATGATTCTTGTAAGTTCTTGATAAAATTTCTACGAATTCATACTCTGCTTATCATTAATGTAGAAATAAACTCCAGTGCTTGTGTATTTGTAGAAAATTTAAGTTCAAATTAGAACTATATTGATTCAAAAATCAACATTGAATGCTCAAAAAGAAAGAAGGTATGGAAGAGGGAAACATCCAATTTGTCTAAAAATGACCACATAAAGGGACTAGGAGCATGGGCCGTGCTCCATAAAAACTTTGTAGTGCCCCACGCCACCTCACCCTAGATGGTGGTTCATGTGGTCTAAGTTGATTTATCCAAGTTTAAACCCCTCTTTCGAATATGGCATTTTTATGCCAAACAAGATTGAGTTTCTTCTTGAGCACAATCACTAAGAGTTAAAATTTTATAAGCGCCTTGCTAACCACCCTAGTTTGGTGTTTTAGTACAGATGTTTTTCACGAGTTAACCAACCCTAAATTGTTTCCTTAGAATGTTGTTTTAAGTCCTTCTTCCATTCAAGAACTCAACTAAATAAATTTATCTTGGCAGAACAACGAAGCTTGGGCCTATGGTGTCAAGCTCCTATTTATAAGAATTTGGCATGAAGGTAATGAAAATTTTAATAATTTTAGTATGCTAAATATTTAAGTAAAAGCCTCGAGATATATATAGCCAGAATATTTGAATAAATGTATTTTAAGATATTGGTGCTTGCTATTCATTTGAATATATAGGTGTAAATAGGTGTATAATATATAGAAATAGATAATTTTAATTAAAATAAAAAATAAAAAAGAGGGGATAAAATTAATTAGAAGTGTTTGAGGGTTGCAGATGAAGGAATGAAGGGAAGTTGGTGGAGGAGTGAACAAAGTATATCAGAGGGCATTGAAGACGAATGGGAAGGAAATGTAGTGTGCAAGCCTTGACACGATATGAAGTCCCTCATCTAACTTACAAATGGCCTTTTAATTTAACTACAGTGGGTGGGAGTTGATTTGAAGATGAATTTTCCCACTAACAATCCATATTTGGAGTCACCTTAGCATTCAATAGGGAGATAAATATGCTACAATATTATGCAACCTCTGCAAGATCCTTACTACCTTATACTTTGTGTAAGAAAAAGGATTGACCTTTTGAATTTGATTTCCCATGGAACTACTAGTGAGTAACACGGTGAGAAGCTCAACGATGAGCTTAGTAGAAGCTCTATGGGGAGCTTATTTGTTTTTTAAAATGAGCTCAGTTTTCATTCATAACCTATGTATGGTATTTTCACTTATTTTGCTTATGGGTGGAGGTTGTTCATTGACGGCGAAGGATAAAGGCGTCTACCGGGTACTCCCCGAGCCTATCATTTCCAAAGTAAACACAACGGAAATTCACAACAAAAATTCAATTCTATTATCAAAATCCATACGACATCTACAGTGTTCAATCCTTTATGGGATGATTTCAAATTGATACATACAACAGGGGTGAAGGCTTCCAAAACTCCTAAAGTCACCAAAAGTTTTCTTCCACCAAAAAAATCTCGAAAAGCTCCAAAACACTAAAACTAAACAAAAGATAGGTATTTATAGATCCATGTTCCCGCTCAGAAGGAATTTGAAATCGCTTCTAGAATCCTCTCAAATCCAATTTATTCCTGAATTTGAAATCTTGTGCATTAATGGTGGTTACCTACCTCTAGACTTAGTAGTTGACCAGAGTGTCCAGCTGGCCATTCCACATCACGACTGAGTTGACATTCTCCGTACCTGTCACTTGTCTTCTCTACCTTCAATTATTTTCCTTCACACACTCTGGTTCTTTCTTCGGTATATATGTGCACTCCCTGTTTCACTTAATGCCTTCCCAAAAAACTTATGTTTGATCTTCATGTGACTATTGTACTTCTATTCTCCTGTGCCTTGGCTTCTTAACTAATCCTCCTTCAATTCTTATGGCACGCTCCACTTTGCTTAGCCAAAATTATATGTAGTTTCATGAATCTCCCGTGATGCTCCTACATCAAACACCCCAGGTAAAACAAAAGTGAGCTCCGTCTCATGAGCCGATATTCAAAGTATGGTCTAGCTGACCAAGCTCATCCGCACTTATCCACATTGCATCTTCTTCTGCGTGCTCCTTCCATTTTACTAGGTATTCCTTGTATTATTTCCACGTGTCTTCTTTATTACCCTCAAGTCTAATATAGCCTCAATTTCTTCAGCCTTTTTCTCTGGTATCTGTCTTCTCCAGTCTAGATTGTTTTCATTTTCTAGCGCATCATCTCCTAATTCCTTTGCACGCTTGCTCTTTCTCCTTCTATTCACTGGTGTCTCCTTCGTGAAAAACTCATATAAATATGAAATATTGAATATTGATGAGATATCTAATCCTTCAAGCAACTCTAACTTGTACGCATTTGGCCCAATCTTCTACACTACCTTACATGGTCCAATTTTCTTCAGTTTTAGCTTATTATAAGTTCCTCTGGGAAACCTTTCTTTCCGCAAATGTGTCATTACTTGATCTCCTTCTTCAAATTCCTTGGCTCGATGTCCTCTATCTGTGCATTCTTTGTAACCTTGATTACTCCTTTCCAACATTTTCGCACACTTCCTCATGTAGCTCGTGCATATATTTTGCATATTCTTCTGCTTCTGCTGCTTCAATTTTCCATTACCTCGTACAATTCTATAACTCCTCTTGGAATTGCTCCATAGACAATCTAAAATGGAGTTCTCCCTGTGCTCCTATTAAATGAACTATTGTAGGAAAACTCCACTTGCACCAATATTGTGTCCCATTGGCCTGGTCTACTTCCTATCAGGCTACACAAAAAATTTCCTAAGCTCTATGTTCACTACTTCGTCTGACCATTAGTTTTTAGATGGTAAGCTGAACTATAAGTTAATCTTGTTCCTAACTTCCTCCACAAATTTTCTCCAGAAATGTCCTAGGAACTTGGTATCTCTGTCTGACATACTATACTCATTGGTAACCCATGTAATCACACCACTTCTTTGAAAAACATATGTGCGATACCCGACGCATCACTAGTCTTTTTGCATGTAATAAAATGTGCCATCTTTGAAAATCTATCGACTACCACAAAAATGGAGTCATTCCCTCTCTGAGTTCTAGGAAATCCTAACACAAAATCCATGTTAATATCCTCCCATGGTCCCTTTGGTACAGTAAAGGTTGATATAACCCTGTATTTTGTTTGTGCACCCTTGGCTAAATGGAAAACCCTACATCTTTGCACATACTTGCACACATCTTGTACTCATCTTTGGCCAATAGTATCGCTCATGTAGACCGCGCCAAAGTTTTGTCACCTCCGAAGTGTCCTCCAAGTCCTCCACTTTTGATTTTCTCTGATCAGATTCTCGTGCATTGATCCTTGTGGTATACACAACTACATCCCTCAAAACAACATTCCTTCTTAGATAAAATAATCTAACCAAGGCGTTCTATCCATGCCAATTACGTTCCTTGCATGCTTCCCATGCTTCCCCGAAATCCTTGTCTAGTGCATATAGCTCCTTTATGGTTTCAAATCCCATTACTTTATTACACATTTCTGTTAATACCATCACTCTCCTGCTTAACACATCCATGACCTTGTTAGATTTTCCGTATGCAATGCTTCAATACAAATGAGTAACTATGTAGGAACTCTACCCACTTCATATGTCTTTGGTTCAACTTGGCTTGGCTATTGACAAACTGTAGCGCGTGATGTCTAGTGTATAAGAAAAACTCGTTTGGAAATAAATAATGCCTCCATTTCTTCAATGCCTGGATTATCGTGTAGAACTCTTGATCATAGGTCGAGTACCTCCTTTTGGCATCATTGAAATTTTCACTAAAATAAGTTATGGGTCCTCCCTTCTTGGCTTAGTACTACACCAATAGCTATCCACTTACATCACAATCCACCTGAAATACTTTCTCGAAACTTGATAAAAATTACATTGGTTTCTTGTAATCCTTTTCTTTAATTCCAAGAAGCACTCTGCTTCGTCTGTCCACACAAACTCCTTACAATCTCCCTTTATGGTCTCCGTGATCACTGCACATATCCCTCTAGAACTTAAAGCTCCTATAAAAACTTGCCAAACCATGAAAACTTCATGCCTCGGTCACATTTCTCAGTGAGGGACACTTTATAATTGCATGCACCTTTTATGGATCCATTCACAAATCATTCTTGGGATATTATGAAACCCAAGTATACTAACTCCTTGCGTATAAAGCTACACTTGTTTATGTTTATCAAAAACTTTTCTTCTCACAAGTTCTTCATTACCTTGCAAAGGTGTTCAATGTGTTCTTCCTTTGTTTTACTAAATACCAATATATCATCCAGATATACAAACACACTTTTTCCCAAAAATGGCTTCAACACCTCATTCATCAATCTCATGAAAGTACTTGGAGCATTGGTTAACCCAAATGGTCATGACTAACCACTCATACAAACCCTTCTTTGTTTTAAATGTGGTATTCCACTCATCTCCTTCCTAATGTAGATCTGGTGATAACCACTCTTCAAGTCGATCTTGGAAAAGTACCATGCGCCACTAAGGCAATCCATTAAGTCATCCATCCTGGGTAATGGGAACCTATACTTAATAGTAATCTTGTTGATGGATTTGGAATCAACACACACGTGCCATTCTCCTCCCTTTTTTGGTGCTAGCAATGCTGACTGCACATGGACTCAAATTTTCATGCACTAGTCCCTCTATCAAGACAATTCTTATACTTTCTTGCACACTTCTCCATTTTCCTTGGGGTCATCCTATATGGGATCCTTGTTTGGAAAACTTTCTCTTGGTATCAAGTCTATATGGTGACTGATGCTACTCACTGGTGGCAATCCTTGCGACAATTATTTTGTCACAATTTCAAAACCTATTTCAACACTTTGTACTTTGGCCAGAATTCTTCCTTTCCTTTGTGTAATATTCACGTATTTCTTTAGGACTAGCACATAATACGCCTCCCTTTTTATCCACTTCTTGCAATAATTCTTTTCTGGATACTAGTAAAAACCTTGCATCAAACTCCACTATGTACCTCTCCTTTCTCCTCATCCTTTAATGGTGACAAGTTAAACTTGTGCCCATCCTTCTCGACATGGAAATGACATTAGAGCGTCCATCGTGAATAACCTTCCTATCATATTACCAGGGCCTTCCCAATAGTAAGAGCGACAGAAATCTATGTGCATTACTATCCCCGCAAACACTTGATTTTCCTTAATCACTTTAGGAGAAATTTTGTTGTTTGTTTCCTGCACTATCTCCTGAATTATTTGGAGGGCTCCATTATTGACTTTCAAAAGCATACTAGGTCCAACCCCCTCCACCAGGGGTTCATCTTTCTCCTTCACAAGCATTTCCTCATCAAATTTCCCAGGAAACATTTATGTTTCCCCCAGTGCTTCGCCCATTCCCATTCACAATACTCCCACTGCCAACCCAACCAACATTCCCAATATCAGTAAATGTTCTAAGACTGAGAACTCTTCACCCTCCAAAGTGACCCCACCTCCCTCTAGATGTCTCCTTAGGAGTAACAATGATATGGAAATGGTTCACAATATTTTTCACATCAGTAATGCAGGGGGCCGAACAATGTTTCTAAACAAGAGAGGGATAATATTCTCCTCAGAATGGAAATGTTGTAAAATGAGGTAGAAAGTATTAAGAAAGATTTGCATCAGTTAAATAAGCAAAAGGAGAAAATAAATATGAACGAGGATGCGGGTTTTGGCACAGATAGATTGATGAAATATACAAAAAATTGAACTCCTAGGATAATAGACTGGGGAGGTCTAAGGATAGAAATGATCACAATATGGCTATCTTCAAAGCTCTATAAGTGAGTTTCTTGATCAATAGTCAAGTAAGCATCACAATGTTGAGTGGAGTCCCTGAAGATATTTGGGGTACAAAAGCTCCAAATAAATCTAGGTCATCTCACAGTTGAACGTAAATGATCCAACAAACATCACCACTCTGAGCAAGTGATTACTTCCCTGCAGACGATCAGCCCAAGGATTGGGTGAACCGCGTTAAATACCGTCTACCTCTTGTGTTGTGTTGATTTTATTCTGCAAGTTGTTATTTGAGATCTGTAATAATTTCTGCATATTAGTTTCTACTATTGCGATTCTTAGTTACAGGGGTTATATCCGCATATTTTATCTCGTATTTCCTAACAAGACCTTCCTCATCATCGAGGCTTCTGTTGGGACTCTTAGTAATCTCAGAGGATTTTACAGATCCTCACTGATTCTACATCTCCATGTGCCAAATGCACTCTGGTTGTTCAGTGCTTTTTTGCCTACTCGGGTATACTTCACCTTCAAAACTATGTTCTTTTACATTCAAAACTGAGTGATGTCCTATGGGCATCCACACTTGTACACATACTTCCAGATAATCTTCCAATCTAGAATTCCTCAACTAAACATCATGTGTGCTCTTGAAGAGTTTGACTAACACTCTGGTGTCACTATTTTGCAACCATGAAAATGTCTAGCGCACTATTGCGCTCCTCTTCAAACAATATGTTATATCCTCGATCGCTTCTCTACCATCTATTTGTGTACATGGCATTGTTCCCTTCTTCTGACTGCATTCTACAATTACTTTACGCGCCATCTTCTCCTCCACCTTCAATTGGTTCTGAATTAATAGACTATCTTCCACTATCTAGATACATCAATAGGCTCGAGTTCTTCCTGAATGTCTTCAAACCTCAAGACCATTTATATATCATCACGCGTACCTTCTCCTGGTCAACTTCTAGTATGTCTGGAATCTTATGCATGATTCGGTTGACCTCTTCATCATCGTTTGTTTTGCACATGCACTTCCACTTTACAATGTTGCATGTTCCTAACTTAACTTGGCATGTGCGCTACATCTGAATGCGTTGATGGGTCCTAACAATTTACACTTGTAACATGTCCCAAAGAATTTATTTCTCCATACTTAGATACAATCTACAAATTCTTTTGAAGAGTCTAACACTTCCAAGAACTATGACAGACATCCAGTGTCTGCGGTCCACTACGCTCATCTTCTTGGATCTATTATATCCTTGTAGCAAATGTGCTTCTTCTACACCTAAGGCCTCTACCTCTTCTTGGTACATCCTCAGCATGCATTCTGCATTGCATACATGTTTATTCTTATCACTTCACCTTCAAGGCTCATCACTTTGATGCATCCGGGGGCCACAAGTCCCCTTGATTTATCTTTCTCAATAGGACTTCAAGCCTTGTTCATCAAACCCCATATATCTCAATCATCACTTTCTCTATCGTGCTGACCATAATAGCTACATGGTCAACTACATTGATTGTGCTGCATATTGGCATACTCTTCTTGGCGGCAATCCTCCGTCTAGTCTTTAACCAACATGCCTCACAATCCACATTCTACCAGTCCTTCTACAGGACAAGTAGCCTGCTCTAGTATACCACTTGACGACAAACGTTAAATCCTCATTTTTTTTGACCATGTGTACTCCCCAACGCCCTATCGTTTCTAGAGTAAACACATCGGAAATCCACAAACATAACTTATTTTGCTATTAACAAAAAAACCATAATGACATCTACATACGTTAAATCCTTTATCTTGGATTGTATATAGATCTATAGATGCATAGGGGTGATGGTTTCAAAAAATTCTAACATTTTCCAAAGGTATTCCTTCATACTCATAAGATAATCTTCCCCGAAATTCTCTCCCAGTCCAGAACTAAAACCAGAAGCAATGTTGATGTATATATCAATCCTTGTTCCTGGACTCAAAAGAAATTTGAAATATTTTTTAGAATCCTCTCAAAATCCCACTTATTCTTGAATTTGAAATCATGTGCATTAATGGCAATTACCTATAGACAACCCAAATTCAAATACTTGTTCCCAGTATTATCCTAGTTCACATCATGTTATTCATCCCCTTATGATTGATTAATTTAATTAATTAATTCATGAATATTCAACCCCTTGGGATTAATTAAGTTAGTTCTTAACCCCACTTTAGCTAAGTTAATTATCATTTATTAAATAAATGGTTAATTAATTGTGTTTTTATATGTCTCTAATTAAAATAGTTACTTAATTGGGAAAATACACCTATTTTCTTAGTCAAACAACCACTTAAACTCCATTTGGACTCCACGTCACTATCCCATTCAACTCCACTTGGGACTACACTTCTAGAATCCCTAAAAAATATGGGGACAATGAAGTTGCATGGATAACCACATTTATTTGAATAAATTCCAAATGTTCATTTCCCCTTCAAATATACAACTACACATGCCAATTCTGCTTGTTATTTCAAGAAATGTATTCATGATACTAGAAATCATTCAACTTCTAATCCACATTTCATGGCCTCTCCCTCAACTATAAAAAAGTAGGTCTTACTCTTTTGTAAATCCTCTCTGTATTATTTTCTCCTACTTGAATCCAACTTCTACTATTTTTCTTTCCAATATATGCATATTGGAATCTTTTCCAAAGCCATATTTTTGTTTGTATAATTTTCAAATCCACATTTGGATGTCACATTCAAGAGCACACACAATCCTTCTTAATACAAGATTCAACAATTCTAAGTTCTTTGTATTTTTTCTTGAGGTTTGTAAGGGCAAACTCAAAAGACACGTATACTATGTTTATTGTTTATCTTTCAACTTATGCTGATATTTTCACTACATACATTTTAGCACGCATATCTTGAGAAAAATAATATGCATCTTGGTATTCCATCATGGACATCAATAAAAAATGCACCCTCATCATGAGGTATATATAAAAAATACATATACAATCCCATATAGCCTAATTCATCCATGAATCTCTCTTATGTCAGGATTGCCCAACCTATCTCTAGGTGGGGGCATCTTCACTGACATTCAATTATCTTGATAACCTCCATGACCATGGTAGATCAGCCACTTGAATGCCAACTATAAGTTGGTGCTCTCTGACCCCTCTAGTATTGTAACCTGATACAATTCTCTACAATACCCATCTCCCCAAATTCCGTCAAAAGCTTTAGAATCACATCACCAATACTTCCAACTGCTACCACATAATGTAAAACATGTTGCTATGTCTATAACCTACTATATGTGTATCCTCAACTGGTCCCCTTTCAGTGGTTACCTGATCTCTCTCTACAGTCCTCTGGTGCACTTGTTGTCTCAGGCTACTCTTCTCTGTTGCCCTCTGGTCTAGCTTCCTCTATAGAGTTTTCACGGTGATAAAAGTAAAATAAACCTGAAGCACAAACATGATCCCTATTGGGCTATACTTTGGCCACTGATGGCTCACCTGATAACCCTGGAGCTAATGCCTATGGTAGCACATGTAACCATGAGCCCCCATCTTCTCCATTTCATACCCATCGCACCGCAACATCTAGACTCATTGAACTAGGTGGTTTTGGTGGCATCTAAAAAGGTCCCAATGTGGGTACCTACATTTATATCCCTAGTGCCTACAGTGGCACTTGTTATAACCAGATGTAGCACCTATTGTTCTATGTGTAGTGGCACCTTTGTGCCACCTGTACTATTGGCACTTGTGCCACCTTCTATTACTGACACTTGTGTCACCTCTACTACTTGTACCTATGCAACTAGAATGTGTGCACCATATACATGTATTGGTGGCTCTTGTGCCACCTAAACCTATGTTTGGCTTTGGCCTTCCTCCTCTACCCTCCTTCTATCTAAGTCTACCTTTGCCTCCCCTCTACTGTGGCCCACCCATCATCATTTCTGTTAACCCTACCACTAGAGTTGTTTTGCGGAATAGTAATCCACCTCAACATGATCATTGCATACAATGCAATGTAATAGGGAGTATTTCCTAGATATATAGGTATCCGTGTCAGAGAATCCCATTCCTTTGAGATGACCCTAAAGAAGCTCCACCTGGCCATGTGCACTTTGATACGTGGCCCAAAATTATATCTCTCATGCGCCACACACACATACCATTGGTTTCCATTAGTTATAATTTGTACCATGTTGAGATTTCGTTTGAACTCTTTCCTAATATAATTACAACTCTTCCTATGATATGACTTTGACTGCCAATGATAAACTGGTCTATCTATGTAGTGCATAACTCTATGGAATCTCTCCCCCATTCATATAATTTGTATGGTTGCCAAGTCACCATATTTAACTATAAGTCATCCAGCGCCTTGTTGATAAAAGGTGATGTCACCCATGTGGCTTCTATATCCTACACCTAATTTATCCCATCCCATGGATGAAGGCTCATCTGGTTTTCTAACTCTCAGCACCCCTAGTGGTTGTCCAATGGCTATGTGGTCCCATAATCAAATTTGTAATAACATGGCTAGAATCAAACTCCTCGTACCTCTATACACAATCAAGTGCATATCTCTATATAAATGTGATAGGATACACCATCCCCATGAAAGACACATCTCCCTCCATTGACCGCAGCCATGAATCCTATCAGCCCAAGCTGAAAATGTGTCTTGGTATTATCAAGCAAGATGTAGATGTTGATAAGAGCCATCAAATAGACTTTCATTCGTGCTACTATCCAGTCATCAAAATACCCATATAAGTGTATCACCGTCCTCTCCCTAGGTACATCCTATATAGAATACACATCAAATGTGTCCTTGTGTATGGGACACATCCCTGTCATACTTCACCAAACTACCTTGTATCAGTAGTGGTACCCAAAGGATCCGATACACATCCTCTAGTGTCACATTTATCTCTCCTAAGGGTATCCTGAATGTCTACTCTCGTTATGCCACCGCTAAGCCAGAGAAGTCAACAAACAATGATCTAGAGTAATATGTGACAAATCTGCAACATAGATTAATCATGTAAGCTGCAATATCATGACTAACCCTCTCTCCTCTCACTGATAAAATGTCCTCTAAAACAACCACACTTGTACATGATGCTCTTACATGTACCTACTGTTAGCTAGTCTCTCCTGCAAATCATTTAATAACACCAATACAATATCTTTTCTTCCATTATAACCTTCTAAATTCTTCCTAAAATTTACCTAAACACACTAGTACACTCTTTGGTATGCTAGCACATACATACATATGTAAGCACATTTAACGCTAGCGTACCTAGCTGAATGATAGTGCACTCACCTTAACACTCTTTCTTTTACTAACCCAGTACCACGTTCAAAACACTAGCACATTTTCCCGTTCACACATATGCCCTTACTAACATGCTAGCATGTTCATATACACGCTAGCACATTTGTCAGGTTACGCTAGCGCACCCAAGTGTACGCACTAGTGTTTAAAACCACTTTTCCTCTACAAAAATAACATTTAATGCACTCAAAATTATGTTTTTGAGTTACTTACCATGGTCCCCCTCATCTAGTCTCCATCCATACTCTTGAACATGATCGGCATGGTGTTTTGTCTTCACTCATCGGGCCATCTCTCCACTAACTCAGATCTCAAATCTCTCTCAAATAACACTAAAGGGTTTGATAGCACAAATGGGTCACAATGCCTCTCAAACCTGCCACCCTTCTAATTATACCCTCTGAAACCCTAACTCTTTTATTTTCTTGTCTCTCATGATCAAGAACACTAATTTTTCTTCACTGCTACTCTAACTATTTTTCTCGTAGTTTCTTCTCTCCTCTCTCACATACTTAACTTGCATTCTTTCGTGATGCTCACTCATTTGAGAGGACATTTTTCCGTCACTCTTTCATCTCATATAGGCATATCACTTGCTTTATTAGGGAAAATTGGATTGTACCAAACACACCATTTCCCTCCTTTGACTCAAACTCTTAATACAACAAAATCGTATATTCCCATAAATTAAAAAAAAATCACAAATTATCAAAAATCCAAAAAAATCAAATATTCGCAAAATAGTCCTACGAATTACAAAATCATGAAAAATTTTCAACAAAGCAACACGATCGTGTTCACCTCGCACTTGTCACAATTATCCTATTGATCGTTCTGATCTTACAAATCTCATATTGTGATATAACTTCGCTTGGGGCACCTTTCATATTATTTTTTCTTGTGGGTCCAACAAGAGCATCATCAAGATTTTATAAGTATACTCCACTCTTCTGTCTAACCCTATTCCCATGCATTTCATAAGTCTAATGTTTGGGGGAATTTGTAATGTTTAATTTTCATTATGGCGCATCTTAGGGGAATTGTCACTTGTCTTCTTTTCGACATCGTGTCACGTTGTTGATTTTTCCTTTCTTCATTTTTTGGACCAATTACACATATTTTGTTTTCATATTGGCTTCATTATGGTCTTAGTGCATACTTTTACATTGTATATTGGGTTTGTTTTCCTTTTTCTATTTTCTTTTTGTTTTGTATGTGTTTGTTTATGCACATCTAGGTTACACATCACGATTCTTTCATAATCATGGTGACAACTCTATTTTGCAACATCAAAATAAGGTTGCTCTAAATTTCACTCTCTAAATGACGCTCACGCTATGAGTATAGTCCTTCCCATCATTGTTCACATCCCTTTTCTTCTTCCTATCAAGCAACTATACACCGCTTTTCCGCATCACCCATCCACTTTAGGAGGCATTCCCTTACCATTATACTCGTTAGGGCATCCAAATGTTTCACTGTTTTCAACTCGCTAATCTACATTCGTCTACTATCATTAAAATGATATTACTTCGTAATAACACTTTACATAGGGGAAAATGTAGATACCCTAAAATATATTCATATTTCTAGCCAAATTTCATCCAAATTAGAATTAATTAAATTAATTCTCTCCTACTAGAAGACACCCCTTTGGAATCAATTAAATTAATTACATCATTTAAATCACAACCCTTTAGAATTAATTAATTTGATTCTATTATGCTCTTGGAATTAATTATATTAATTTCTAACACCTTTTGGCTTATATAATTAAACATTTATTTATTTAAATGATTAATTTTCTCCTCACAATTAATAACTAATTGAATTAGTTATTTAATTAATCATATCTAGCTACTCACACTCCACTTGGACTCCACTTCTAGAATCCTACAAAGGTGTGGGCAATGAGCTTGCACGTATAACCACCTTTCCTTGAATAAAGTCCAGATGTCCATTGCCCCTTCAAATCTTCAATTTTGGTTCAAACATTTTTTTTTTTTATATTTATAATCCTAACTTAACTTATGTTTAGTCTAGGATTAGATTAGATTTTATTTCCTTTTACTTTAACTTAGGGTGACCTATTTTTTAAATTACTTTAATTAGATTTTTTTACTTAATGATATGGTTAGGCTCTTTTTAATTCTAATTACTTTGTTTTAATTAGTCATTTAATTTAATTAATTCATTAGGTCTTTTTAAATTAATTAGGCCCTTTCAAAAAAAAATTCGTCAATTTCCTTAAATTAGACTAATTGTGAAACTTTTCCATGTAGGGTTATTGGACATTTTTGTCTAATTAAAATTGCTTTTTAGGGCATTTGATACACATTTACCCATTTTTTTTTTCAATATCATTTACCCTTTTTGGAGGATTGTTATTACGTTTTGGAAAATCGTAAATCGTTTTTCATTTTTGTGAGGTTGATTGTAATAAACCATGCATATGTTATTTTCTCGAGTTTATACAAGCGATCTTGAAAATCATAAAAGTGTGTTTATTTTCTTATTTTTCATGTTTTTCTCACCACGGGAAAACCTTATAATTGTTTGTTTGTAGGACCGTATCTAACGAAGGTTGTTAAAAAATTCAAACTACTAATTGCAGATTGCAATTGATCGATTCAAGCAAACCCCTTTATCGCCTTTTTTTTACTTTTTATAAAATTAAGTTTATTAAACTTTTTAGATTTGGGATTATTCCCTTGTTCTGACTGTAACTATGGGAAGTGCATGGCTAGGGGCAAAAAATTCATCGTGAGGAGTACCACAAGAACCCCAAAGCATTTGGTGCCTTCAGGGAATTGGCTTACGAAACGGGTACCCCCACCCAGCTGACTAATACGCCTTTGTGAGAGATTAGAGTCATGGGTATCCATAGTGGTGACTCCATATTGATCCTTTAAGTGGAGTAAAAATTGTCTTATCCTATCAGGGGGAGTAAAGTAAATCGGGGAAACTAGCAATAGTACCGCACTTGCTCAGATATACTGTTAATACCTATGGAATGAACTTATTCTAGGAATCCATGCCTTGACCAAGCCAATTTCAGGTAGAGGCCAACTTTCACTTCATCATTTTCATCTTTCTTACGTGTTAAAAGTTTGTGTTCCACTCTTTTTATCCACACTTTCTATCTCTCCACCTTGTCACATTGCAATCAAAGTTAAGTCTTAATTTGTGTATACCTTCGTCCTCACTTAATCACCATCATCCTCACTTTCTATCTCATCCATTTTTTCAACTTACAATTGAAGCTAGTTCTTGAGTTGCAGGCATTCATATCCAAACTTAAGCACAATCATCCTTCTATATAAGTCTTTACATTGTGATACTCGTTTTATCATTGTCAAGCACCATCATGGTCACCTTGATCTATCATCTTCATAAGTCTTAAGTTTAACATTTACATTTGTTGAAATTTAAGCATTCCACCATCTTACATTTTCAAATTTAACATTCACTTTGTTGCATTTTCGACATCTTCATATTTCTTCCCTCCTCTCTCCTAAGCATTCATTTTTGCTACAAGGTGATATCCTTATCTAATCAAACCCTTTTTATCTCACATTCACTTTTTTGAGATTCAAGATTTTCATCATCATCTTTTCACTTATACATTTCAATATTCACATTTTTCTTATTTGAGTGTTATCCTTCCATTGTTTAGTATCATCTCTTAACACTATTTTTTTAAGAGTTAAGAACCTTCATTATCTTTCTAAGTCTATTCTCTTTTAACACTCATTTTTTTACTAGTTGATCAAGCCAAACTCCTTCATCTCGTCCCTCTTTACATTCAATTTGTAAAGGGTCAAGAATTTTTTTTTAACCTTTCATCTCTCTTAATGCTCATTTTATCAATAATCGTCTAATGTAACCTTTTGATTCCCTCTTCTACCTTAACACTACTCATTTTTTTAAGGGTTGCGAAGTCGCACCCTTCCGTTTCTATTAACACTCACCTTGTTAAGAGTTTACCTTTAGAATCATTGTTGTTAAGAGTTTTTCACCTCACCTTGTTAAGTCTCTTATCTTTTAACATCCAGTTTTTGTTAAATATTCAAGCACATCTAATCCCTTTTAGTCCCTTCTATCTTAAGACTCTTTTTGTTAATATTCAAGAAATCAACTAGCCCTTTCGCCTCTTCCATATTAGCATTCACATTTCTAAGGGTTGAGGTATTCAATCTTTCAAACCTTTTCCCCTCTTCCATATTAGCATTCACTTTTCTAAGGGTTTATTTCTTCAACCTTCCAAATCCCCTCTTTCCTTGTAGCATTCACTTTACTAAGGGTTGATTATCTATCATACATTTCTTTTTCCTCCCTCTCTGTAAAAAATAATGGATTCACACAAGAAATCAAATGACAAGTTACTCAAAACACTTACTAAGATAAAAAATAACTCTCTTATGTGGCCTCACACCTTAGTGAAAAATCAACAAAAAATTCAATCATACAACCTAGTGAAGACTCTACCCCACGAAAAGTTAAACGTCAATTTACACCCCTTGGAGAGAGTTTCTCTAGTGTTTTTCATTAATTAGTAAATGCTAGAATGACAAAATATCTAATTAAAAAACCCTTTATCGAAGGGGAACCTAAGCCATATTGGTACAAACCAAATACATATTGTGATTTTCATCGCATTCATGGCCACTCTAAAGATAAATGTGTATAAATCTGCCACTATGTCCAAGACTTATTTGACGATAGGGTTATTGAAATAAAAATTGATGATGAAGCTATCAAAACCTAAGAAACTTAAACTACCACAACTTCTCATGAAGAGTTGAACATTGTCCCAAATCCTATACATAACAAAACTCAACAAGATCAATATGAAAAAGGTCAAGTGTCTCTCAATAAAAAAAAATCACTCTTCTCCATATTTTCTTCCGTTCATTCAAACAAACATTGAACCTATTTTGGAAAAAAACCTTCAAACATCAACCAAGAGATTGAACTTATTTTAAGACTTCTTTCCAAACCTTGATATCATTTACCCATCCCTCATACATTAGGATCAACAATGTCACATCTCCATGGACATCTTTTAGAATGATGATGTCATCCAGTAAATTTTCGGGACTCAGGACCCTATTCCATTATCACACCATGAGAAGGGATTTGATACCTTGATGCCTCTACCTACTTTGGCAAGGAATTCGAGTGCTCTAGTCCACTAGAAAGTTAAAAACAAGATAAAAATCCTTTGAAACTTCAAGACTTCTTTCAAACCCTTTATATTCATGAAAAATTTAAAGAAGAGGGTCAATCATCAAACATCATTGAGATAGAGTCTATTATTTCAATGTTAGCTTATATTCCTGACATCTCTAGCCCTTGTTTTCTAGACCCAACCATAACAAGTTTGGACACTTGCAACAATGCATCCTTCTGTTTCCATAATAACTCTAATGATCAATCTTACCAGAATCTCATCAATGATGATTCTTGCATGTCAATACATCTATATGCATACACTCTAGTGCATATACCCAATAATATCCTCATATAACCATTTAAAACTCTAATTGTAAATCTATCATTAAAAAATTTAATCTAGTACCTCAAAGGAGCAACATTGAATATTTTCTTTGTACGGCCTATAAGGAACCTCAAATATACATCTATACATCAATCCTTATTTCCTTGCATCATTAGACTCATGGGTGAATATGAACCTCAACATATTCTCCTCCTGAACAATCCTCCTCTAAAATCACATAGGTATTTTGATCTCATCAAAGAATTATCCAATTATACATCTGTTGACTTGGATATTGTCTACCCAAGTCTTGTAAATCATGACTCCTTGAAGAGTCGAATCTTTTGATTCTCTCTATTGACTTGGATTTTTTCCACCTGAGTCTCATACTTCATGACCTATCAAATATTTTGATTTTATCCTTTGACTTGGAACCTATCTACCCAAGTTTTATACTTCATGACCTATCTAATCTTTAGATTCTCTCCATTGACTTGGATCTTTGGTCTGCTAAGTCTTGTAAATCAAGACTCCTTGAATCTTTTGATTCTCTCTATTGACTTAGATTTTGTCTACCCAAATCTCATACTTCAGGATATATTGAATATTTTGATTCTCTCCTTTAACTTGAAACTTGTCTTCCAAAGTCTCATACTTCAAGACCTATCAAATATTTTGATTCTCTCCTTTCACTTGGATCTTGTCTACCCAAGTCTCATAAATCAACACTACTTCAATCATGGATACATTGAAAATCCTTCTAGCTACTCCTTTGACGTAGACATTGTCCGCCCAAGTCTTGTAAATTAGGACTCCTTGAATATTTTTATTTTCTCCTTTGACTTGGACCTTGTCTGCCCAAGTCTCATAAATCAAGAATCCTTGAATATTTTGATTCACTCTATTAACTTCAACCTCATCAACACAAGTCTCGTAAATCATGACCCTTCCACTTTCATAAACATTAACCCTCTCTCCTGATGATTCTATTACAAAACTTCATCCACCAAAGTTTAGAAAAATTAAAAATCATAAAAATAAATAAAAATCCAAATCAAACCCATCATTAAATCACTATTTGAACATCAAAAACTAGAAGCAAAAACATCTTCTTCTTCTGTGGGTTCTCTCCGCACTAGGGGATGCCGCTTGTATGGTTAACTCATCTAACAAATTTTTTTAATTGTTTCATCTATTGGGAGATATCTTAATCATGACATCTTTATCTATCCACATTATTCACCTATAAGACACATGTTAATCTTGTTCCTAGTTGGGCATATTGTGTCTCATCCCTGTTATGGTTTCTACCATTTCATATCTTTGTACCTACGTTTTTCTCTCAAATCTTACTAATGGCAACTCCTCCTTTCAAACAAGCTCTTTGTTTAATATAAAGCTCAAACTTCTTTATCTGGTTATTTTTGACTGCCCATTTTAGTCTATGGTGTTTAACCCTTGCTTCCTACTAGTCACATGCAGCTGAGACTTGGGGAAGAACGTTCCTTCCCAACAAGCACAATATCAAAAACAAGGAAAAATCAATCTAAAATACAAAACAAATAGCAATCATTACACCTTTTTTCCTTCACAGTATTCGGTGATAATCCCATACTTCTTGCTAGTAGTGTAAGATTGTGAACGAAATAAGGTATCCCTACTCACCTATGTTTTGTCTTCGGTATTGAGCCCTTGTCTCTAACTGGTGGCATAGGTGAAAATGTAGGGGGTCTCTTTCAAAAAACAAAAATCAAACAAAATAAAGCCTTTAGAACATTTGAATCAAAATTTCTTAATAAAAAACATCCCAAGAAGTTTCTTATGTTAAAGAGAGACAATAATTCATTCAACCGGATCTTCTCAATCAATAGGCCCATATATGAATCAAAGTGTATTCAAAACCTATAAAGTGGAATCGTCTTGTAATTTGTCAGATAATCTTGACTGGAGATGAGTTTACATTTTTCTTGCATGGATCATTGTCACACCTTATGTCTTCACATCCATCATCTTCATTTTCATATGATTATTCACCTAGTTTTCATGTCATTATTATCTATCAATGATGAGGCCTCGCATCTTCCTAGTTGCGTGGAGTCATGAATGGAGGGGAAAATCCCATCATTACATCATCTACATTTCTGCCAATGGAATGGAATGCTTCTAATTGTTTGAAAATGAGTTCAAATGGTGCACCCTTTTAGCGAGTGTAAAAATATAAAAAACATTCAAATATGTTTCAAAAATACATTCAAATATGTTTTAAAAACACAAAAGCATTCAAATATGTTTCAAAAATCCAAAAAAAACATTCAAATATGTTTCAAAAATAAAAAACAATATAAAACTATCCAAAAACTCAAATATAGTATAAACATGTTCCAAAAATAAAAAACAATATAAAACTCGCAAAAAAAAACACATTCAAAAAATGTTTGACCAAATCTCAGCAATTGAATAACACAGTTTAACAATATTGTCATTTGACAGAAATCCTACTGATCGTTCTGGATCATCTTATGATAATCACTTTTCTTTCACGTGGTGTATATATATGCTCAAGGAAATCAATTATTTACCCTTTTGCAATATAACTTTCCTTGGGGTAGTCTTGGATTTAAAATTTTAATCCAATACAGATCAAACTTTAATGGGATTTGACAAGAGTTTTTTTGGAGTATCTAAGCATCACTCCTCTCTTCAACCCGATCTAATCCTATTGTGTTCTAAGCTATCACTCGTGGGCATTCATACATGTCTAATTATTAAATGTGGAACACATTAGGAGTGTCATTAGACGCCATTACTGCAAATTTTGTTGTAGTTTTACGGTTGTCATTATTGTGACAATGTGTTTACATCTTTTCAGTTTCTTATTTTGTTATACTTTTTTTACCTTTGTTGTAGACCAATTGCAGGAATATTATTCACATCTTTGTTCACACATAACTTTGGTGTAATGCCTTCATATTCATATTGGGTTTAATTGACATGCTTATTTTTTGTATTTTATGTCACATATACCTTTTGTATTTTCATCTTGGTTTATTAAATAAGTCATGGTGTGTTTTCCTTTTTGTTTTGTATTCAGATTTATTTGCATTTCTTTGTATTTTTTCTTATTAGGGTAAATATATTATTACCTTAATTAATTATGAATTGCATAATATTTAGTTTATTTATTAAATCTTATATGGTTATATTTAATCATAACCATCTTATTGTTTTTATTCAAACACTACGGGTGTTGTTATATTGTTTTAACAATATTATTGTTTGTATTGATTCACGGGTGTACATGTGCAACATCCTTTATTGTTTTTATCTGGATGTGCAATATATATATATATATATATATATATATATATATATATATATATCAGCCTACACTTGTGTATTTTATAATGATTTCACATTAATATAATTATACAGGCTTCCGTCCTTGTTTGTGAAATTACATTTGGTACCAGAGCAAGAATCTAGACTTGTGAATCAATAAAGGGTTGGAGAGAAGTTGCAGTAGGAAGTGAAGTTTCTTGGAGAAGAATTTTCTTTCCAGGAGAGACTGTGTTGCCTCCAACAACTTCCTAGACATCTGTGCATCCCCACAACCCTGTCTTCTGTTCTAGGTGTTTGGAATGCAAATTGTTTTTGCACTGGTGCACCTTGCATAAGGAAAATTTTGTTGCAAGAATAGAAAATTAAAAAAAGATTTTTTTTTCCCCCATCCATGGGTTTTACCTCTAATTTAGAGGAGCAATTTAGTCTCTGATATTTTTATCATACCTCTACATTTAGAGGTATATCTAGTTTTGGAGGTTGAGCATTGGTCACACATTGCTTGAAATTAGACGGATTGAGTTTCTTTGTATGTTGGCGAGTTGAGCCCACTCATCACCGATCGGGTGACCTGTACTGTATTGGCCAAGCTACTTGAAGGGACTTTCATCGAGTTACATGTGAATCAAGCATTTCTCAGCGACCGAGCTCATGTAGAACCCATGTCTCTGCAAACAAAGAAGCGGCCGAGATAATTTTTACATAGTGGTGAGCTGCAAAGGCTTCTCATCGAGATCCATCACAAAATGGTGTCGAAATCCCTAAGTTGAGCTTCTTTCAACACATGTGAGCTCCACCTCCAACGTCGACGCATTTCTAATACCAAACGATCCTGCATACAAGCTCCAAGCGGTAGATTTGGCATAACACCAACAACAAGTTCCACCATCCTTAACAACCCCCTACGTCCACTCCAGCATTATAAGCACCAGCAACCTACAAGAAAAACAAACATCCGAGCAAAAGATCTTGCAAACAATACTAAAGCGGATTAGTCAAAATAAAAAGTTGACCCTACACAAAACAATCAAAGCGGCAACAAATCTAAATGATGGTCGAGATAGAAAAGGAGGATAAAACAAGGAAAAGGAATTTTTTTTAAAAAAGGAGATAAAACATGTAGATCCACCTAGAGCCGCATACCTAATTTGATCCCCACTCTCTAGGCGTCATGTGGAGCTCCAACTTCAGCCAAATCTCTCCATTTTTGTTTTATTACATATACAATTGAAGCGCCTATGTGGCTAGTGTGAACGACTTGGGGAACGGAGGTTTGGAGTTTGACCCCCACCCCCAACTTATTTTTTAAACCAATTTGACTTTGGAGGTAAAACTATCGAAACCGCTAACTTTGGAGGTGAAATTAGTGAAAAACCTCATCTAAATAGCCTAGGTATAACTAAAGCCACAACTAAAAATTTTAGTGAGAAAAAACTCTATTTTAGGGTTGTTATCCTGAAAAATTGACAAGGGCAATTTTGCAGGTAACCATACCAAAATTTTGTTTTGAGTTCCCCGACCAGAGGTCCCTTAGCATTCGGAATGGCATAAAATCCCTTTCCGGAGAATCTGGTTTTTTCAAACTTAGTCATTTGGTCCTTTTTTGGCTGGGCGCAAATTTTGTTCATGCACCATCAAATATACTCTGCGCCCTCTTCTATTCCTTTGGCGCACCCTCTGTCGTGTCAACATCACAAATTGTTGTGCCTTCCCATGATGCGCCCTTCAAACCTGCACCGAAGCGCATGCACCACACATGTTGACACTAAAATTCTTGCGCCCCTGAACGGTGCGCCAAAGGCGCTGAAAAAAGTCATGTTGATAGTCGTATAACCATGCCAAAGATGTAAATAAAATTCATGTTGGCAGTCATGTTTAGGTGCGCCCTTTGAAAAAGTTGGTGGCACATTTATTGTCGCCTTTTGCTATATATAGACGCATTCTGACCTATGCCATTTTCACGATTGTAAAACACGTGAAATAATCTCTTTTCTCTGCACCTGTCAGCGCTCCTGTCATCCTCTGTGTCGCTTTACGTCGCATTCGTGGACCCCACATCGTTTCTTCCATTCTATATTTTCCTGGTGAGTGGTCGTTGCTCTTCTTGTGCTGATTGTTTGTGGGATTTTTGTATGGTTTTTAGAGGTTATTGTTATAAACCAGGAAAATGAACCTAAGAGGCTTTCCCCCCCCCCCCACCAAACCGGTTTTACCCTCCTCCCAGATCTGCTGGCCTGGAGGGCTTTGTCTCAAAAATGGTCCTTCAGGATCCTCTTTGCTCTACTCCCCCTTGCTATCCAGATCTATGTTGAAAGAGACCCAAAAAACCACATGAGACCAATCAAAAAGGGAGAAATCTTAAGTTATCACAATCCAAACCCACGGTCTTTTCCTTTGGCAGCAAATGCCATCACTATTTCATAAAACATAGTCGCGCCAAAGGGTGCACTACTGTCCACTGCCTGCAGCATGCGTCTCTCCCTGCGCCCTTTGAAATTCTTAAAATCCTAACACAGGTGCAAGCGCAATCCCGCCCATACTGACATCATGAATGTCATGCAAACTCTTCCTGCGTTGTGCACAAAAGCCTAAGAACTTGGTACACCTTAACTCAACGATGCATCCATTTATTTCATGTGCCCCATTGGTGCATAAAAATGTTATGTAACATGTTCCAGATCTGCGCCATTGGCGCATCCTGCTGCCATGCAACACCAAGAATTATCTGTGCCAATTATCAAAACCTTTCGCATATGGCGCAGGTGCAAATCCTTTTAACATCTAACATTGACATGTTATGTGTAGTATTCCTGTGCCCTGCACCCTTTGGTGTTGTTTTCTTCCTTGTAGCACTCTTTTTTAGTGCGCCTTGCTTTTCTCATCCTGTAGCCTATAGTGTTGTTGTGCCCTACACCCAGAAGCTTCTAAATTACTAACTCTTCTTTCTGTAAAGCTTTGATGGATAATCTAACAGCTAACATGGCTCTTCTGCGATGGACTTCACTCCTTCTTGAAGATCAAGCAACTGAACTCAGATTCACACATGTCTTCATCAAGCAAGAGGCCAACCAAGTCTAAGGGTAAGGCCAAACTCACAGAAGAAGAAATGAAGTATAAGTATCAAAGGGTCAGGATGCCTGAATCCCATGCAGAGTGTGACTTAGACATCAGGGATGCTGAACTTGGCCACATTGATATGGAAGGACTTTTGGGCTAGAACTAGAAGGGTCACAGGTAGTCCATGGATGGAAAAATTGGTTGGCAGTGGCCTACACTTCGCTGGGGGAATTCCCATGAGTGCGGTGAACAATGAATTCATGATGGTGGTGGCCCGCTGCTACAATAAGGACACAAGGTGTGTTGAGAATGAAAAGGGTGAGGTTATAATGCAACCTCACTACCCGACATTTTGAAATTATGTTGGGTATTCCCCCATCACCAGCATTTTGTGGCCAGTAAGCCAAGAAGAATGCATAAAGGCATGGGACGAAAATGAGGACAAATGCATGCAGTTGATGAATGAAGTATACCTGAAGAATAACAAGGGTACTAACCAGGTGGCCCCAGGTTATTCATCGCAGTAGACTTCTCGGAGGAGCTGAGCGACACCATAACCTTCCTAAGTAGGGTATTTGGGCTTCCTCATGCCCATTACTTCCACAAATGGATGCTCAGGTATCTGGAGACAATGAACGAAAACATTCTTGATCAGTGTTTTGAGTGGGCAAAAATCATCATCAACACCATCTCTGAGCAACTCCAACAACTCTCAACAACGGGGAGGTTCTACATGAAATCCTACGTGGTTTACGCTGCTGCCTCAGAAAGAGATTATCTAGCATTGAGCCGATGCGGGGTGTGGCCTCGGGTAAAAATATATGAATATTATCCAGAGTTGGGACTTGAGAACAACATCCCACAGTTCAGCAAGATCAACTATGCCTTCTTCTACAGCATCATCTCCCTATTGAGGCCCAATATGACTCACGGTCAGATGACTAAGAGCATAGTGACTGCAAAAGAGAAGTGGGGGGCGTTATTTACATAATTCCCCACTTTTACTTATCTTAGAGCCGCCAACTTCTTGGGGGAGCCTACCAAGTTACCAAGATATGCAGGCCCTAAGCTGATCCTATTGGAGCTGTCCAGACAACTCATCACATATCATGAGAAGTTCCTAAAAAGAAATAAGGGTGAAACTCCATTCCCCCTCACAATGGGCAGGTACACCTACGCTTCTCACACCAAGGCCTGGGAAATGTTTGCAGAACTGGAGCTGCTCAACCTGAAGCACAATTTCCTGGCAAGGCCGACCTTTGATCCATGAAATTACCTCCCAAAGGAAAATCTCGATCCGATCCATGTCCCACAGATCGAGGATATCTACATCAACCTATATCACAAGGTCGAGCTTAGAAGAAAGGAAAACTCCCACCTGGCCTTAGCAGAGATCATCCAGTATGGTGTGGCCATTGTTCCGAAAGGTTTCCAAACAACTGATCAAGAAGTTGATCAGGTATATCTAGATACAAATGGGGACAACTGGCCATTTGCTGAGATAGAAAGAGAAAAGGCACTTCATACTATTGAGGAGAGGGTAAAGGGCACTTTGCAGTGAATGGAATATTGGTATATGTTTAATGGTCTCATCTACCTTGGGGTAGACTTCACCACGTCTCCCTTAGGTAATGCACCTGCCAGGCCGAAGCATTTGCCAAAGGGAAAAGGAAAAGACAAGGAAGGGGAATCAAGTGCTACTCAAGAGCAACCTTCCGAGAGTCCCCCTTCCGCTGCCCAAGAACAAGTTGTAACCCTGGTATCTCTAGAGCAAGAGCAGGCGGTAAGTATTCCAACGAGCACATCCACTCAGGATGTTGCCATTGCTACAATCACTAAGGTTCCCACCATCCCTTCTCCCACTCCTTCCCATCCTCATGTCGCTCAAGCAACCATTCCTTTGGTTGTGTCTTCTTCCCCATCTTCTACTGTTCCCCCTTTCTCTTCCTCCATCTTCTCTTCCCTCGCAGAGATATCCCCCAGCATTTCTTCTCTCATCTCTCAGATCCCTTCCACCCCCATAGTTTCCTCTCCTATAGTGACTCCTACCCCTGTGAGCATTGGAGATTTGGCTTCTTTATCAATGCTGCCACCAAGTGTCTCGACACATTTCCCCTTGTTCACTGTAGCCACCCCTTCTTCTGTCGCCCTTCCCTCTTCTCCCGCTGGCCCCACTCCCTTAATTCTAGCATGGATCTCCCAACACCTGATCCAGTAGAAGAGGAAAGTCCCCATTGCAACTATGGACTTCTCTGTCATTTCCACAAAAGGAGCAAAGAAGCTAAAGCCAATAACCCACTTCTCTCAGAGTGTGTCAGGTGAAATAGTAATGGATATCACGTATCTTGATCCCACAAAGGACAAAAAGGATCTGTCTCCTATAGATTATACAGTGTCGCAGGTCACAATGGGAACGTCCTCCGAGAGCCTTCAAAGGGAGGCCCTATTTATAGTGGATGGCCTTTGCAAGAAGCTCCAGGAAGCAAAGGAAGAGAAGAGGCTACTAAAAGAGAAAAATAAACATCTTCTCAAAGCCCTGTAGAAAATGGGCAGTGCACCTCCTACAACTGCCGCTGAAACTCATGAGGCCCTTAGTTAGGAAAAGATAAATGAATACGCCAAGATTGGTGAACAAGGCATGGTGGTATCTGCCTGGAGAGACCAGATCCTTAAGGATAGTGAGGAAGTAATTGTCAAGTTCACCGAGCTATATCAGAATATTGATCAAGCGAACAAGGAACTCCAGACGATTGCAGGGCCTATCTCCAAAGAGTTGGACCATGCTAGGTCGCAACATGAGACATTCCAGAAGGTACTCGACTGCTCAATCAATGATTTAGTTAAATTTGGTGTCTTCGATCACCCCAGAGCACCCAACAAAGTCCTTGCTACTTTGGACTATCGGGTCGATCAGATGGAATTTGTCCTGGAAAAGATTGACAAGGTCAAAGAGGAAGCCTTGGATGCAATGCATCAGATGGACCAAATTGTCCTAAGGATGTCTCCGGGCTTGTTCGCTCCATCATTCACCTTGAGGAAGGTAGATGAAACCATTCAGATCTTTAAAGAGATCGTCTCGTAATGGTTAGGGCCAGAAGCTACTTTTGACGTGGAATCCATCAACAACCTTCTAGCCTACCGTGACTTTGTGGGATACCTGATGGAGGTAGGTAATGAGTACTTCAAGCTCCCTGAAAAACTCAGAGATGAACGGGAGACTTGTGAAGTCATCGACGATCACACCAAGGGTCCTGCCCAGGATCATCTCCAACTGATGATTAGCAAATTCATGGAGTATCACGCCCAATTCCACATTGCCTCTCCTGAGCAGAAGCAGGATACTCCCTTCCACCCATGGGATGATGACGAATAGACTTCCTCGTCTTGGCTTTCTTTTTGTAATATTTAAAAGTATGTTGGCACAAATGATGATATCATCAATGTTGCACCATGGGATGTTGTTATTCACCAAGTTGCCCCAAAGTCAACAGTTGAATTTTAGATATTTTGTAAATATTTTGTAATTAGTTGTTTTATTTTTTGCCTTCTCTCTCCTTCTCCTTCTATATATACTTGAATACTTGTTGTATTCAGGTGGTGGACACTTTTTAGATGAAAAATAGAAGTGAGAAGAAAAAGCTTTGTACTTTTTGTAACAGAAGAAAACATTAATACAAATATTAAGATTTTGTGCTGAATATATGTGTTATGGGCATTTGATCTTTCTTATGTCAGATCTGTGTGTTTATTCTGTTGGATCTATCTCTACTTTTTTGTCATTTGTTCATCAGTATTGCTTTGTTTGTTTATGCAAGTAGGTTTGGATATGTTTACTACCAGCCCAAAACATAAACCCTTTGACCTTTGTGCTTTGGAATTCATTTCGTTTCTCCCTTCAGATCTATCTTATCTCCTCTCCTCACTTCATTCCCTTCTTTTCATAGTCAGAAATTCCCCAACTGGGACGAGATCCCAAACCCCTAAAGGCAGAATACTGTAGGACTTACACAGATTCCTGCTGGTAGAATAGCAATAAACCAGTTTCACTTTGCTGTCTCAAAGAGGGGCTATGCCCTGCACACTGTTGGCTTGTCTATCCATAGATCTGTCCTCCCGACAGATTTTCAGACCAATAGTTTTTGGCAACTCTACTGGGGATCGAACCAGATCTATGTGAGTGTTGTGTCAGTAAAAGGACACTAACAACTTGTAAAGTTGCTAAAGTAACTAAGAAAATCAATAAAACTATAGAAATCACTACCTGTTTGCAAATCTTAACTTTTTGCTTAAAATCCAAAATTTTTATAAAAATGATCCAAACTGAAAATTTTCTTCAGAGATCCATAGATCTGGACTAGTTAGAGATCTTTAGTTCATTGAGTATTTACAAAACCCTGTATTTTTCCATAGATCTAAGATTCTGATAGTTTACAAAAAATTTCAAACCCTTGCAAAAAAGTCAACTCTAAGATCCGAAAATCAGCTTGCTAAGTTAACCATCATTTTATCCTCGTCAATCTTTGTCATTAAACCAAAATCGGTTTTCAAAAGAGGGAGAAAATTAAATATTTAGAAAAGTGCATGCTACTGATTTTTGTCAAAAAATACAAAAAATCAGCAACTACACCAAAAAAAAAGTTTTTTTTTAAATCTGCTCTAAAAGCATTACAGATCTAAAAGATACACTAGCAGGTGAACCATTCACTCGCAGTAGGAGAGCTCATAGAGACGTTGATCCTAATTTCGATCTACTTCAAAGGCACAACTTTAGTATCACACCGGCACGCTTCTCATCACTGAGTTCAATGGATCGGTTAGCCAGAAGTGTCTCGCCCCCACGAAGGAGCCATTTTTCGCAAGGAGCCTCGACATCCCTTTACAATGCTTTATTGCTCAGCAAAACCATGCTTCCAGCTCACGTCCTTCTTCCAGCGTTTCAAATGGCAGTACCATGGGGAAACGCTATGGGCCCTCTTGCTTTGCCACATCCTGTTCATGCACTCCCTCATGGAAACTAAAATAATTTCCCCAAATTTGATGGGAGCGGAAACCAAAGCATAGATTCACATATATTTACATTCATCTGTCATGCAGCATCCTAGATGTGACCCATGAGGATGTGTCAGTATGCCTCTTTCTAGAGACCTTGCAAGGACCCGCAACAGAGTAGTTCCAACATTTTTCGGTTGGATCTATCGCTAGTTGGGCCACATTACGAACTACATTTAAAGAAATGTATAAGCCTTCAGAGGATGCGTTTACATTACTGTCCAAGATCACTCACCTAAAAAAGGAACTCAATGAAACCATGCGTGATTTTTTCGCTCATTTCAATTCACTCATTAACCGTGTGCCGCTTGCCATGTTGCCAATGCCAGAAAAACAGAAGTGTTTCTTTATGAACGCCATGAGCTCAAGAGTAAGTTTCTTGCTCTTGAAAGAAAAAATTACCACCCTGGTTCTCATTCAAGCTGCTGCCATTTAGATAGAAGACAATCTGCTTATATCTGGTGAATTAAAATGAGATTCGTCCAATCCCAAAGTTTCAACCCCTTCTCAAGCCACTTCTTCAAATCCGGCATTCCAGAAGATGGTGAACGACTTGCTTGCGTTAAAGAAGCAGTTAGCTCAAGCTTCTCCTGGCACTTCATACCGGGATATCCCACAAAGAAATTTCACTTCCAAAAATGCCCCACCAAAGGCCACATTTACCTGCAACTACTCTGTGGTTGGCACTTGAGGCTCCTTCAATCAATGCCCTAGTCGAGATTGAAGAAGAGGAGTAAAATTTATGAAGAACCTTCATCGCAAGGTGAAGATGATCAAGATGTCAGTGAATTGACTAGTGACTCTACAATTGGGTATATGGAATTTGAAGATGAGGAATCTGATGAAGAAGAGGGTACCCAAGGGTATGCAAAGTGGGGCAATCATATGCTGTTTTCACCTGCAATCTCAAGGAAAAGAAGCAGAAGTTGCTGCTAGGATACAAAAAGAGAAGGCTGTGTCAAACACACCTCTGACCATTGCTAAAAGAGGTAATCCTCTTCTTGCTCAACCTCCTGTTAAGTCTTTTACAAAGAGATATTTTCCCCCTATCTCTCCTCCAAATCAGCCTCCTCCTATTCCCACAAAGAATAGTAACCCTACCTCTCCGTCGCGAAATGAAGGACTCATTCCCTCATCACCGCAACCTTTGGTCGCATTCGACATAATCGATCATGCTAAGAAGACCAAGATCAAAATGTCAGAGGCTGAATGTCTTCAGTCTAATCCTGAGCAGATCGTAAGATTGACCGAGTATATCCAAAACCAAGCTATCGTAAAATCCCATGTTTCCCCGAAATGAATCCTTTCTACTCCTCCTGCATCTCGCATAAATGTTGCCTCGACTTCTGTGTCAGGCAAAATTGAACCTTTTTATCTCTCCCCCCTAATCAATGGTCACAAGTTAAGCAACTACATAATTGATTCTGGGGCTTCTGATAATGTCATGCCGGGAAAAGTTGCCCATGCTTTGGGCCTCACTCTTACCAAGCCTTTTGGCAGATGTTACTCCATGGAAACCAAACAGGTTCCATTGATTGGTTAAATCAAAGATGCACAATTCACCTTTGCAGCGTTCCTAGAGAAAAGAGTAAAGATGACCATCCTCATTGCTAATATCCTTGCAGCATATGGAATTCTACTAGGAAGGAGCTTTTGCAAATAAGTTGGTGGAGAGATTTATATGGACTGGTCCAAAGCCAGAATCCCCGTCAAAGGTGTAATGCAGACATTAGAGCCTGAATCGCAAAAGAAGTACTTGGTCACCAATTCTGACGACCCCAAAGCCCAAATTCTCTTCGAATCATCAGGGATGGGGAATTACTTCTTATCTACTGAGTCTGATAAAATGGATGTCCTTGTCCAGGAAGAAGACCTTAACAAGGTTTGGACATTACAGTTTGATGGCAGTTGTGCAACTAGCGGATGCGGTGCTGGAGCTGTGCTAATATCTCCTGAAGAGGAGATTTTTCCCCTCTCTTTCAAGTTGCAGTTTTTCAACACGAATAATACTACTGAATACGAATCTTTTCTACTTGGCATGCAAGCTGCTAAAGAAAGGGGAATCAAGAACCTAAAAGTACAGGGTGATGCCGAGCTAGTCATGAATCAATTAAAAAGGATATACCAAGTAAAAAACAAAAGGCTCAGGCATTACCGCAACACAGTATGGGCCAACATTGAGGAATTTGACACCTTCTCAATAAAATTTGTTTCGAGAGTTTAGAACGATATGGGCGACTCACTGGCCGTCTCAGCATCTCTCATGCTCCCTCACCCAGGATTAAAAATAGGACACATATACTATTGAGGTAGTCTTCTGCCCAAGTGTGCCAGACAATTCTCAGCACTGGTAGGTATTGAATGATGACAATCAACTTATTGCCTTTTTGGAGAAGACAGAAAATTTCAGTGAGCTTGATTTTGAAGGATCTACTTCTGCATGCCGTGAATCTGTCACTGATCAAGCAAACGAATCAAAAGGGGGTGATGGCATATGTCAGCTCAAAGGAAATAAAATCCCAAAAGGTTTAGTTTCTCTGGAACGATTATTTGATAGACGTGACCATTTTGTCAGGAAGAAGTGGCAGGATGATCCTAACTCTTCTCTAGAGACCGAACTAGTCAATCTAGGTACTATGGAACATCCGCAGTTCATGAACATCGGAAGATGTTGCACACTCGAGGAAAAGCAAAAGTTTGTCAAATTTATAAAGAAATATATGGACATATTGGCATGGTCTTATGCCGATCTAAAGTATTTCAAGCCGAAGGACGTTCAACATGATATCCTGTTGAAAGAAGATGTCAAACCTTTTCGCTAGAAATAGAGGCACTACAATCCCAAGATCTCAGGTACCATCCAAGCGGAAATACAGAAGATGCTAGATGCGAGGATCATTTTTCCTATCCATCACAGTACTTGGGTCACAAACATTGTGCCAGTCTAAAAGAAGAATGGCGAGATATGCATATGCATAGATTTTCGCAACCTGAATCAGGCATCCTTGAAGGATAATTACCCACTTCCCATAATGGATCAAGTTCTGCAGGTAGTAACTAGTTCAGAAATGTTGTCCATGCTTGACAGTTTTTCAGGCTACAATCAGATTAAAGTCTCGCCTGAAGACCAATTCAAAATAGCATTCACTACTCCTTGGGGCACATTCGCTTACAACAGGATGCCTTTTGGCTCGACCAATGATGGTGCTACCTTTCAACGGGTGATGGACTTCACATTCAGAGGTATGATGGGAAAGGTTATTGTGGTTTATCTAGATGACTTAACTGTGTTCTCTAGGCAGTGAAGTGATCATTGTGATCATTTGGAGTAAGTATTGATTAGATGCCGAGAACACGGGATCTCCTTAAATCCGAAAAAGTCTATTTTCGGGGTCACTGAAGGAAAGTTGTTAGGACACGTTGTCAGCAAGGAAGGGACAAAGATAGATGTCGAAAGGGTTAAGGCTATTCAGAGCCTTACTTTATCCACAAGCAAGACCGACATTCACTCTTTCTTCGAAAAAGTGAATTTTCTCAGGCACTTTGTTCCCGACTTTGCTGAAAAGACTCACCACATATCAAATATGATGAAAAGGTCATAAACTTTCCGATGGAGCGAAGAAGTAAAGACGTCATTCGAGGATATAAAAGCCTCCATCGCCCATGCACCCGTCCTAGTATGTCTTGACTTCTCCAAGGATTTTATCGTGTACAATGATGCGTCTGAGCATACTGTATCTGCCATCTTAATGCAAAAGAATTATGAGGACGTTGAATCTCCGATCGCATTCATGAGCTCTCCCCTCAAGCCTCATGAATTGAAGATGTCTTAGTTGGAAAAGCATGCCTTCACCATTTTCAAAGTAGTTAATAACTTCCGATATTATATCCTAAACTCTCATACAATAGTGTTGGTTCTTGACACGGCAGTCAAGTCAATCTTGACTCAACAAGAGTTAGGAATCTTGCGAGGGAATTGGATCGTGAAGGTCCAAGAGTATGATCTATATATAAAGCCAACCAAGCTTGTAAGAGGCAAGGGCCTATGTTATCTCATGGCTAAAAACAAAGATTCAAAGGTCCCTGAAGAAAAAGATGATTGCATCGATGAAACGCTGGAACAACCAGAGAAAGCTGATTCTCTGCCTATGGTTCTATTTGTTGCGACTAGCGATGAGTGGTATTTTGACATCACTTTCTTTCTCACTTACGGTGAGTGTCCAGCGCATCTAACTTCAAAAGAGAAGCATACTATAAAGCTCAGGGCAGCAAGATATGTCATCTGGGATGATAGTTTATACAAGCGTGGGATTGATGACATCTTCTTGTGATGCGTTGACAAGCCACAACAGGTAAAATTGCTAGAAAGATTTCATGACTCAGCCTGTGGTGGTCATTTTTCCTCTTCTGTGACAACACACAAGATCATCCGGGCTAGGTACTATTGGCCAATGCTATTTCAGGATATAGCCACCTAGGTAGCAAAATGTGAGCTCTGCCAACAGTTTGTTGGAAAACCAAAATTGGTTGCTTTTCCCCTCAGGCCGGTCGTTATTGACGAGCCATTCAAGCAATGGGGAATTGAATTTATTGGAGCACTGCATCCCCAATCAGGTGCCAGACATAGTTATGTCCTAACAACAATAGACTACTTCACCAAGTGGGTGGAGGTCATACCTGTCAAGAATGCCACTTTGGAGGTTGTTTGCAACTTCATTAAAGAGAATATCATTGTGAGATTTGGCATCCCACACAAGATCGTTGCTGATAATGCTTCCAAATTCTCCTCACGGGAAGTTATCGATTTTTACTATGAATATGGGATAACCTTGGCCCACGTCTCGAATTATTACCCCCAGGGAAATGGTCAGGCAGAATCCATTAATAAGAACTTAGTGACCATCATACAGAAGCTAGTTGATGAGAATCAGGGGTCATGACACAAGTCATTATATGATGCTTTGTGGGCAGACCACATTACTCCAAAGAGGTCTCTTGGTATGTCACCTTTTCAAGTATTATATGGAATCGACTCCAAGCTTCCCATTTCTACAGAGCTTCCTACTCTGTACTTGGCACGAGTGATCGAAGATGAAACTTTCTAAAATTCTCTATAAAAGAGGATCATGTCTAACAGAGCTTGAAGAAAAAGAGTAAGAGTGGTCAAAAGGATCATCGAACATTAGAATCAAGTCAAGAGACTGTTCGATAAAAAGACCAAGCAGAGAGATTTTCAGGTGGGAGATCTCATCCTTTTGTGGGACAAGCGAAGAGAGCCAAAAGGCATGCACGTGAAATTTGATTCTCTATGGAGAGGACCTTTTAAGATCAAGCAGCTCAACGAAGAGAATAGCTTCTATCTCTCGTATCTAGACGGAACCGAGCTCCCGCTTCCCTATAGTGGGCAACATCTCAAAATATTCAGGAAGTAGAGCTTGCTCTCTTCTTTGTACAGTTTGTTTTTATCGTGTGTTTGTTTTTGTCAGTTGTGTGTTTTCCTTTTTGTCATCGCCCTTGTTTTTGACTTTGTAACCCAATGGATAGACACATACTAATCTGGGGTTCTCTACCCTAAGCTTCGCTCAAAGATAGTCCCCAGAAAGAGCCAACTATTATCCTGAAAAATTAACAAGGGTAATTTTGTAGGTACCCATACAAAAATTTTGTTTTGTGTCCCCGCCAAGGTCCCTCAGCATTTAGAAGGCCATAATATCCCTTTTCAGAAAATCTAGTTTTTCGAACTTAGTCGTTTGGTCCTTTTTTGGCTGGGCACATATTTTATTCATGTAATATCAAATATACTTGCACCCTCTTCTATTCCTTTGGCACACTCTCTGTCGTGTCGACATTAAAATTGTTGCACCTCCCCATGTTGCGCCTTCCTATGTTGCACCTTTCAAACCTACGCCAAGGAGCATGCGCTACACTCTTGACACCAAAATTGTTGTGCCCTGATTGGTGCCCCAAGGCGCTGAAAAAATTATGTTAATAGTTGCATAACCACGTCGTGGCACAAATAATTTCATGCTGACATTCGTTTTGGTGTGCCGGACTAAAAAGTTAGTGGCGCATCCGACCTGTCATTTTCACGATTGAAAACACGTGAATTTTTTTTTTCTCTGCACCTGTCAGCACTTTTGTCATCCTCATGTCACTTTACATCACATTCGTGGACCCCATGTCATTTCTTCCAGTCTATATTCCCGATAAGTGGTCCTTGCATTCCTTGTAGTTTTTGTTTGTTGGTTTTCTGTGTTATTTGCTGAGGTTGTGGTTGTTTACAAAATAAACAAATAAACCTAGGAGGCTTCCCCCCCCCAAACCAATTTTACCCTCCTTCTAGATCTACTAGCCTGGAGGGCTTTTTCCCATAAATGAACCTAGGATCCTCTTCTCTCTGTTCCCCTTACTGACAAACCCATAATGAAAGAGCCCCAAAAAACCGCATGAACCAACCAAAAAGGAAGAAATATTAAGATATCACAATCCAGAGCCACGGTTTTTTCCCTTGGCGCAAACGCCGTCACTGTTACATAAGACATAGTCGCGCCAAAGGGTGCACTATTCCTCCCTAAAGCACGCATCTTCCCTGCGCCCATCAAACTCTGAAAATCCTACACAAGCACAAGCGCATCCCACCTACACCGACACATGAATGCTATGCAAGTTTTTTCTGTGCCGCACTAAAGGATAAAAACTAGCGCACCTCAAGTCAATGGTACACCATTTAAACATGCACCCCATTGGTGCACCAAAACTTTTTGCAACATGTTCCAAACCTGCGCTCTTGGCGCATCCTGCTGCCATGCAACACCAAAATAATTTGTGCCCACTTTACACCTTACATAATGGCACAGGCGCATATCTTTTAACATCAACACTACATGTTATGTGTTACATTCTTGCGCCCTGCACCCTTTGGTGCTATTTTCTTCCTTGCAACACTCTGCATCAGTGCGCCTTGCTTTTCTGACCCTACAGCCTGCAGTATAGTTGCGCCCTGCACCCAGAAGCATCTATATTGATAACTCTCCTTTCTGTAAAGCTTTGATGGATAATCTAACAGCTAACATGGGTCTTCTACGTTGGACTTTGCTCCTTCTTCTTGTAGATTAGCAACTAAACTTAGATTCACACATGTCTTCATCAAGCAAGAGACTGACCAAGTCGAAAGGTAAGGTCAAACTCACAGAAGAAGAAATGAAGTACAAGTATCAAAGGGTCAGGATGCTCGAGTCTCATGCAGAGTGTGACTTAGACATCAGAGACGCTGAACTTGGCCACATCGACATGGATGATTTTTGGGCCAGAACCAGAAGAGTCACATGCAGTCCTTGGATGGACAAATTGGTTGGTAGTGGTCTACACTTCACTGGGGGAATTCCCGTAAGCGCGGTAAATAATGAATTCATGATGGTGGTGGCCCACTACTATAATAAAGACACAAGGTGTGTCAAGAATGAAAAGGGTGAGGTTATAATCAACCTCACTGCCCGGCACTTCGAGATCATGTTGGGTATCCCCCACCATCGGCACTTTGTACCAGTAAGTCGGGAAGACTACATTAAGGCATGGGAGGAAAATGAAGACAAGTGCATGCAACTCATGAATGAAGTATACCTGAAAAATAAGAAGGTAATAACTAGGTGGCCGCAGGTTATTCACCGCAATGATTTTTTAGAGGAGCTGAGCGACACCATAACCTTCCTAAGTAGGGTATTTGGTCTTCCTGACGCCCATTACTTCCACAAGTGGATGCTCAGGTATTTGGAGACAATGAACAAAAATGTGTCTGATCAGCGTTTTGAGTGGACAGAGATCATCAGCAGCACCATCTCCTAGCAGCTCCAACAACTCACAACAACAAAGAGGTTCTACATGAACTCCTACGTGGTCTACGCTACTTCCTCTGAGAGAGATTATCCAGTGCTGAGCCAATGCGGGGTATGGCCCCAGGTGAAAATTTATGAATATTATCCAGAATTGAAACTGGAGAACAACATGCCGCAGTTCAGCAAGATCAATGATGCCTTCTTCTACGACATCATCTACTTATTGAGGCTAAATATGACTCACGGTCAGACGACTAAGAGCATAGTAATTGCAACAAAGAAATGGGGGGCGTTATTTACGTAATTCCCCACTTTTACCTATCTTAGAGCTGCCAACTTCTTGGGGGAGCCCACCAAGTTGCCAAGATATGCAGGCCCTAAGCTGATCCTATTGGAGCTATCCAGACAGCTCATCACGTATCATGAGAAGTGCCTAAAGAGAAAGAAGGGCATAACTCCATTCCCCCTTGCAGTGGGCAGGTACACCTACACTTCTCACACCAAGCCCCAGGAAATGTTTGCAGAACTTGAGCTGCTCAACCTGAAGCACAATTTCCTGGCAAGGCCGACCTTTGATCCATGAAATTTCCTCCCAAACGCAAAGCTCGATCCGATCCACGTCCCACAGATCGAGGATATCTACATCGACCTGTATCATGAGGTCAACCTTAGAAGAAAGGATCACTCCCGCCTGGCCTTAGTAGAGATCATCCAGTATGGTGTGGCCATTATTCTGAAAGGTTTCCAAACAACTGATCAAGAAGTTGATCAGGTATATCTAGATATGGACGGGGACAACTGGCCATTTGCTGAGATAGACAGAGAAAAGACACCTCATACTATTGAGGAGAGGGTAAAGGGAACTTTACAGCACACGAAATACTGGTGCAGGTTTAATGGTCTTATCTACCTTGGGGTAGACTTCACCACGTCTCCCTTAGGTAATGCACCTGCCAGGCTGAAGCATCTTCCAAAGGGAAAATGAAAATACAAGGAAGGGGAATCAAGTGCTACTCAAGAGCAAGCTCCCAAGAGTCCCCCTTCCACCACCCAGGAACAAGTTGTAACCCTGGTATCTCTAGAGAAAGAGTAGGTGGTAAGTATTACAATGGGCACATCCACTCAGGATGTTACCACTACTACAACCACTGAGGTTCCCACCATCCCTTCTCCCACTCCTCCTTCCCCTCCTCACGTCACTCAAGTAGCCATTCCTTTGGTTGTGTCTTCTTCCCCATCTTCTATTGTTCCCCTTTATCTTCCTCCATCTTCTCTTCCCTCACAGAGTTGTCCCCTAGCATTTCTTCTCTCATCTCTCAGATCCCTTCCACCCCCGCAGTTTCCTCTCCTACATTGACTCCTACCCCTATGAGCATTGGAGATTTGGCTTCTTTATCAATGCTGCCACCAAGCATCTCGACACATTTCCCCTTGTTCACTATAGCCACCCCTTCTTCTGCCGCCCTTCCCTCTTCTCCCACTGGCCCCACTCCCTTAAGTCCAGCATGGATCTCCCAACACCTGATCCAGTAGAAGAGGAAAGTCCCCATTGCAACTATGGACTTCTCTGTCATTTCCACAAAAGGAGCAAAGAAGCTAAAGCCAATAACCCACTTCTCTCAGAGTGCATCAGGTGAAAGAGTAATGGAGATCACGTATCTTGATCCCACAAAGGACAAAAAGGATATGTCTCCTACAGATTATACAGTGTCGCAGGTCACAATGGGAACGTCCTCCGAGAGCCTTCAAGGGGAGGCCCTATCTGTAGTGGATGTCCTTTGCAAGAAGCTCCAGGAAGCAAAGGAAGAGAAGAGGATACTAAAAGAGTAAAATAAACATCTTCTCCAAGCCCTGTAGAAAATGGGCAGTGCACCTCCTACAATTTCCACGGAAACTCCTGAGGCCCTTAGTCAGGAAAAGATAAATGAATACACCAAGATTGGTGAACAAGGCATGGCGGTATCCGCCTAGAGAGACCATGTCCTCAAGGATAGTCAGGAAGTAATTGTCAAGTTCATCGAGCTATATCAAAATATTGAACAGGCGAACAAGGAACTCCAAGCGACTGCAGGGCCTATCTCCAAAGAGTTGGACCATGCTAGGTTACAACATGAGACATTCTAGAAGATGCTCGACTGATCAGTCAATGATTTAGTTAAATTCGGTGTCTTCGATCACCCCAGAGCACCCAACAAAGTCCTTGCTGCTTTGGACTACCGGGTCGATCAGATGGAATTTGTCCTAGAAAATATTGACAAGGTCAAAGAGGAAGCCTTTGATGCAATGCATCAAATGGAGAAAATTGTCCTAAGGATGTCTCTGGGCTTGCTCACTCCATCATTCACCTTAAGGAAGGTAGATGAAACCATTCAGATCTTCAAAGAGATCGTCTCGCAAGGGTTAGGGCTAGAAGCTACTTTTGACGTGGAATCCATCAACAACCTTCTAGCCTACCGCGATTTTGTGGGATACCTGATGGAGGTAGGTAATGAGTACTTCAAGCTCCCTAAAAAACTCAGAGATGAACGGGAAACTTGTGAAGTCATCTACGATCACACCAAGGGTCCTGCCCAGGATCAACTCCAACTAATGTTTAGCAAATTCATGGAGTATCGCACCCAATTCCACATTGCCTCTCCTGAGCAGAAGCGGGATACTCCCTTCCAGCCGCGGGACGACGAAAAATAGCCTTCCTCCTCTTGGCTTTCCTTTTGTAATATTTAAAAGTATGTTGGCACAAACAATGACATCATCCATGTTGCACCATGGGATGTTATTATTCACCAAGTTGCCCCAAAGTCAATAGTTGACTTTTAGATATTTTGTAAATATTTTGTAATTTTTTTTTGTTTTATTTTTTGCCTTCTCTCTCCTTCTCCTTCTGTATATACTTGAATACTTGTTGTATTCAGGTGGTGGACATTTTGTAGATAAAAAATAGAAGTGAGAAGAAAAGGCTTTGTACTTTTTGTAACAAAAGAAAACATTAATACAAATATTAAGACTTTGTGTTGAATATATGTGTTATGGGCATCTGATCTTTCTTATGTCAGATCTTTGTGTTTATTCTGTTGGATCTATCTCTACTTTTTTGTCATTTGTTCATCAGTATTGCTTTGTTCATTTATGCAAGTAGGTTTGGCTCTGTTTACTACCAGCCCAAAACATAAACCCTGTGACCTTTCTGCTTTGGAATTCATTTCTTTTCTCACTTCAGATCTATCCTATCTCCTCTCCTCACTTCATTCCCTTCTTTTCACAATCAGAAATACCCCAATTGGGATGAGATCCCAAAACCCTGAAGGTAAAATACTGTAGGGCTTGCGTAGATTCCTGCTGGTAGAATAGCAATAAACCAGTTTCACTTTGTTGTCTCAAAGAGGGGCTATGCCCTGCACACTATTGGCTTGTTTATCCATAGATCTATCCTCCTGACAGATTTTCGGACCAACAAGGGAAAAAAAAAATTCCCCTAGACCTCCTATTTTTTCATTCCGAGCAACTTTTTTTAAAGGAGGTATACTTAAAAATTGCATTTTCATCTATTTATTTTGTAATTTTTGTTATAGAGGGTCGTATTGGGCTCTGGAGGCCACCAAGGCCCATAAAACAAAAGTAATTTATTTGTCATTCAATTTTCCAAATTTTTGAATATAATTTGTATACTTCATTATATTGTACTAATAAATAGGCTGCCATAGTCAACCACAAACTTTGTAACTACTCAGAAATTGGTAGAATATTGTACTCAAAAACTAAAAAAATTCGTTCAAAAACACTTGCGAGATCCTAGATCTCATTCACAACATTCAGTATATATAATGCCTTTGGGAAGTGCTTATGGGTAAATCTATCACTACTCCTACTGCACTTAACACCTAATATAGCTGTAACAATGTCGTCTCGGCATCAACCCTTTAAATCGATGGGGAGTAATAAAGACACAATGCACACATTATGAGCCTTGCCATTTGTCTATGAATTATTGCATGACATAAATCTGTACTGAGAAATTATCCGAGTATATAGCAAAGTTACGCGCGTGTATGAGGATATTTCTTTGAGCCGGTGTCAATAATCACACAGATCCCTTTCAGTACTGTCTTGGTACCACGTATTGAATTCTTTCACATACATTAACGCCTCTTTCACGTATTTTTGGGTATATAAAAAGGGTGATCTTCTTCCACGTACCACCGGGTATATTAGAAGGATGCGTAAATAGAAGGGTTCAGTATATCAGACTGACAGTGTATAGATTGGGAGATCTTATACCTAGAGTGATAAGAGCCTAACCCTATCAGTGATTTCTACAAAATAGGCACCAATGCCCCCAAATTATTTCTTCCTAATTCACAACTACTTATAGGAAACAACTATACTTCCTAGAAGACTAAAATCAAGAAACAAATCGAGTTTGAAGAGATATGAACTGTTGTGAATGGTACTTTGACTAGATCAACTACTAATACAACACAACAATGACAATTTGATAAAGCAAATCAGAAGGCCAAGCTCATCATCTTGTTTGGAGTGTTCAACAATGTGCAAACCGACATTCGAGATGCTAAAATAGCCAAACAAGTGTGGGATAAGTTGAGCACAATATATGAGGCCAAAAACAAGAATGTCATTATGAATTTACAGAGTCAGTTACACACAATGAAGTTTAAGAAAAATGAGAAAATCGAAGCTTTCTTGAGAAGAGTTTCAGAGTTGATGGCTTCACTTCTATCCCTAGGAGAAGCGGTCACAGATGAAGCTTTCATTTCCATTATTCTGAGATCTCTCCCTTCTTCTTATCACATTTTTGTAACAACACTAAAATTTTTAGATACGACAATTAGTGTTGACAAACTAGTAAACCTACTACAGCAAGAGGAAGCTATTCATAATAAGGATGATGAAGAGGAGCAGGCACTTTCTTCACATCAAAAATGGAAAGGACAAGGTAAAGGAAAACCTAATTCCTATCAAAACTCCCAAAATCAGCATCAGCATCAAGAGGACAACCAACAGAATAAGAAATATCCAATTTGTAAAAGAAGACATGACTTAAAATATTGTTGGTATAATACTTACAAGAAAGGTTCATCAAGCAACTCTGGACCTCCACAACAAAAATCTCATAAGGGACATTCTAACTAAAATCAGGGGCAGAAAAAGGGTAACTGGAAAAGAAAACCCTATCAGCAAGGAAATATTGTTGAGCAACAAGAACTATCAGATAATGAAGACTACTTGTACACTGCTTGATCAAGTGAACCTTCCACATCATCTAGTGATGTCTGGTATGTTTATTTGGGAGCCACTCAACACATGACCGGCCATAGAGATTAGTTTACTTCAATGAGGGACACACCTTAGAAAAACCATGTTTCGTTGGGTAATGATTCTTCATATAAAGTTCAGGGGATTGGGAACATTTCTTTACCCCTTGGTTCACATAACTGTAGACTATCATATGTCTTATATGTCCCTGGGTTGACTAAAAATCTGATTTAAGTCAGTCAACTCCTAGATCACAACTTAAACAATGACTTTGATAGTCATTCTAACAAGAAAACGTGTTTTATTTGAGACAAAACATGAGGCTCGAAAATAGTTACAAAAGCCTACAATGTGGGATGCATGTTCCAGCTTGATTTTATCCACAAAAATGATCAGGCACTTGTGGCTAAGAACTCTACCTCTGCATAGTTATGACATCAGAGACTTGGTCATGTCAATTTCAAGTATCTCTAGACACTTCGTCAGCGTAATATGGTACATGGGTTACCATCTCTTCAGAAGGATACAAACAAGTGTCCTCACTGCCTAGTAGGAAAACAACACAGAGCTTCATTCCAAAAGATTACTTTTTGAGCTCATGGAAAACTTGACCTGGTTCATACTGATCTTTGCGGTCTAATTCAACTGAGTCATTCTAGATTTCAGTATTTCATGTTTTGTGTTGATGAATATTCAAGAAAAATGTGGATTTTCTGTCTTCGCAAGAAAAGTGAAGCTCTTGAAGCCTTCAAGAAGTTCAAAGTAGTTGTTGAGAACAAAAATGGTCGTCACATCAGAACAATTCACTTAGATCGAGGGAGGGAATTCACCATTGATGAGTTCAAATACTACCTACAAGCTCATGCAATTCACTAAAAAAGTCATCCTCCAGACACACCGCATTAGAATTATGTTGTTGAGAGAAGAAACTGTATTATCATGGAAATGATGCGATGCATGATCGATGATTCTAGACTTACAAAGACATTCTGGGAAGAAGCATCAAATACAACTATGTATTTGTTGAACAGAGTGCCCGCAGTTTCTCTTGACGGAGTAACGCCACATGAAGCATAGTCAAAGTGGAAACCATATGTTGCACACCTCAGAGTATTCGGGTGTAAAGCAAGTATGGACATACCCAAGAAGAACAGAAATAAATTGGACATGAAGTCACATAAACTCATTTTTATTGGCTATAGTGAAGAAACTCTTGGGTACAAATTGATGGATCTGAAGACAAGGAGAGTCTACACCAGCAGAGATGTTGATTTCTTTGAGAATAAGGAAGAAGAGTCTCCTCCTCCAGACTCGCCTGATGTAGATTCTTCACCAGTTGTAAAACCTGAAGCTGATGTTCCCACAGATGATAAAAGTGATGATGGAAATTATGGTGATGATTTGATAGAACCACAACCCATGGGAACATTTCAGCGTATGCCCAAGTGGTATACTAGCACATTACGAGATGCAAGAATGAATGATCCATCGGATACATCCACCCCTTGACCATGGAATCGTAGTAAAGCAAGAGAAGTTAAATTTGCTTTGATGAGTAGAGTTATTGAATATGACGAGCCCTCTACAGTCTAGGAAGCCCTACAATCAAAATCTTGAAAAGATTCCATGGATTCTAAATAACAGTAAGTAATGAAAAATAACACTTGGCAACTTGTCGATCTTCCACTAGGGAAGAAACCCATTGGATGTAAATGAATATTCAAAATGAAGTACAAAGTAGATGGGATAGTGGAAAATTACAAAGTGAGACTAGTAGCAAATGGGTATGCACAAAAATAAGGCATTGACTATGAGGAGACATTTTCTCCCATAGCTAAGATCAAAACGATCAAGATGATCTTTTCTCTAGATGTGCAGTTTGGTTGGAAAGTCCATCAGATGGATGTTAAAAGTGCCTTCCTAAACAAAGATTTACAAGAAGAAGTCTACACGACTCAATCTGAGGGATATGTTATACATGGTCAAGAAGTAAAGGTATGCAAACTCAGGAAAGTTTTGTATGGCCTCAAACATGCACCTTGGGCATGATACATTGAAATTGATGAGCATATCGTATAACATGAATTTCTTCAAAATCCATATGATCCCAATCTTTACCTTAAAAAGAAAGGGGGGATATTGTCATTGTCATTGTCTATGTCGAAGATCTATGCAACACTAGTAGTTCAGTGAGGATGATTGATGCAACAAAGAAAGATCTTAAGCGATCGTTCGACATGACAGATCTCGGGCTAATGCACTATTGTCTTAGATTGGAAGTATGGTAGAAATAGAATCACATCTTTATTTCTTAGATGAAATATACCAAGATGATGCTCAATAAATTTAGGATGATGGATTACACACCAATTTCTACACCTATGGAGAACATATTGCAATTATCTCGTTTAGATCCATCTCATAAGGTAAATGCAACTCTCTATCATCAAGTGATTGGGAGTCTCATTTACCTGACCTAAACTAGACCAAATATCAGCTTTACAGTAAGCTATCTATCCAGGTTCATGCAGGAACCCAAAGTTTGTCACTATAAAGCAGGAAGGCACATCTTGAGATATCTCAAAGGATCAGTGGATCTTAGTCTAGAATACAAGAAGAACGACAAATTCTTCTTTTTAGGATACTCAGATTTAGATCATGCAAGTAATATTGATGACAGAAAATTCACTTCAAGGTTTGTGTTCTTTATGGGATCTGGACCATATCATGGGGAAGCAAGAAATACCACTTTGTTTCTCATTCTTCCATAGAAGCCAAGTATCGTTCTACAGGAGAAGTTTTCTGTGAAGTGATTTGGCTATGTCGCATACTCGAAGGACTTAGAATACCACATGACAAACCAAACACCATGTATGTTGAAAATGAAGGTGTTCTCAAACTTGTTTGCAATCTAGTTTTTCATGAAAGAACAAAACACATTGAGGTATAGGTACATTTCATATGTGAGCATGTCTTGAAGCACAATATACAGCTTCATTTTTTTCCAACAGCTGAACAACAAGAAGATATCTTCACAAAGTCACTTGCACATCAAAATTTTGAGATGTTCAGAGAGTTCCTCTCCTCATCCCTTGAGGCAATGCAAAATTAAGGGAGGGAATGTTAGGGTAAATATATTATTACCTTAATTAATTATGCATTGCACAATATTTAGTTTATTTATTAAATGTTATATGGTTATATTTAATCATAACCATCTTATTGTTTTTATTGAAACACTATGAGTGTTGTTATATTGTTTTAACAATATTATTGTTTGTATTAATTAACGGGTGTAATTGTGCAACATCCTTTATTGTTTATATCTGGATGTGCAATACATATTTATATTGCAGCCTGCACCTATGTATTTTGGAATGATTCACATTAATATAATTATACAGGCTTCCGTCCCTATTTGTGAAATTACAATTCTTATTGCAGGTTTGTTGATCCTTTCCTTTGCATTCAAATTTTCTAAGACTTTGTAAAACCATCAAAAATTCATATATTCAAAAATTCAAAAAATGTATATATTTAAAAAATTCAAAAAATCATATATTCAAAAATTTTAAAAAGCACAAAATTTATAAAAATCCGAACAAACATTCACTTAGCACAGAAATCCTATAATTAGAAAACCATGAAGTTGATATTTCAACATTTCAAGACAATATTGATAAAACTACCCTAGTAATCATTACAATCTTATGACTATCACTTGCTTCCCTTTGCATGGTAGTAACTTTACTTGGTGCAAGCCAACTCAATTGTGTTTCCTTCGTGATATAACTTCGCATGGGAAAATTTAGGCTCTCATTCTACCTCTCATGCAATTCATAAGTTTATTGCACTAAGGAAATGATCCTTTTTCAAATTTCAGATCACTTTTCAATGTGGATCCAACAAGACTCGTTAGGAGTATCTAAGCATCACTTCAATCTTCAATATGATCCTATCCCAATGCATTTCATAAGTTTAGTGCTTGGGTACATTTACATCTTCTTAATCATCATTGTGGCACACATTAGGGGCATAGATAATTTCCTTTTTTTAAAAATTATGTTGCATTTTTTAGCTTACTTTTTGGACTAATTACAGGTAGTATGATAACATCTTAGTTCATTTATAACCATGATGCCTGCATCTATTGTGTACAATGGGTTTTTTTTCCTTTTTATCTTTTCTTTGTTCTTTGTGTTTATTTATGTGCATTTGGGTTACCCATCATGATTATTTCATAATCAGGGTGATAACTCTATTGTGTAACAATAAATTAAGGTTTCTCTAAATTTCACTCTCTGAATGACATTCATGCTATGAGCACATTCCTTCCATCCTTGTTCGATTTCCTTGTATTCTTCCTATCAAATGGCCATCCGCTGCTTTTTTGTGTAACCCACCCTATTGAAGGGGAATTCCCTTACCATCCTACTCATTGGGACATCTAAATGCTTCACCGAGGGAAATTTATAACGTCTACCATTTTTATCATGTATTTTTTTCACTGATCTACATATGTCTACTATCATTAAAATGTTATTACTTTGTAATAACACTTTAAAGAGAGGAATATGTAGACACCTTAAATTCACATAATTGTTCCTAGTATTATCCCAGTTCACATCCTATTATTCACCCCCTTATGATTGATTAAATTAGTTCCTAACCCCACTTTAGCTATGTTAATTATCATTTATTAAATAAATAGTTAATTAACTACCTTGTAATTTGTAGCTAATTAAAATTAATTACTTAATTGGGAAAATGCACCTATTTTCCTAGTCAAACAACCACTTCAACTCCACTTGGGATCCACTTCACCATCACAGTCAACTCCACTTGGAATTCCACTTGGACTACACTTCTAGAATCCTAAAAAGGTGGGGGAAATTAATTTACATGTATAACCACCTTTCCTTTAATAAATTCCAAATTTTCATTACCCCTTCAAAGTTTTAAGAAATGCACATACCAAGTCTATTTATTATTTTAAGAAATGCACTCATGATACTAGAACTCATTCAAATTATGATCTACTTTTCATGGCCTCTCCTTCATCTATAAAAAATAGGCCTTACCCTTTTGTAAATCCCCTTGGATTGTTATCTCCCACTTGTAGCCAAATGTTTTTGTTTTGATTTCTAATATCTACATATTGGAAGCTTTTCCAAATCCATATTTGTGTTCCTACCATTTTCAAATCCATATTTGGAGGTCACATTCAAGAGCACCCAAAATCCTTCTTAATACAAGATTCAACAAGTCTTACATGATGTTTGCTAGGGAAAAATCAGAAGAAATGTATATTGTGTTTATTGTTTTTCTTTCAACTTCTAATGAGATTTTCATTGCTTACATTACCTACCTCTAGCTTATTAGTTGAGAGAGTTTCCAACTTGAAATCTCATGTCATGGTTGATTTGGAATTCTGTGTACACCTTTCACTTGTTCTTTCTACCTTTAAGTATTTTCTTTCGCGCACACTTTGATTTATTTTACAATTTCCGCACGCTGCCTGCTTCAATTAATGTCATCCCCAAATACTCACGTTCAATCTTTGCATGTTATAGTACTTCTATTCTCCCACACTTTTGTTTCTTAGTTGATCGTCTTCAATTCTTATGTGCGCTCCACTTCGCTTAGCTAAAATTATATGTAGTTACCTGGATTTCCCATGATGCTCTTGCATCATTCACGAATGAATATTCCCCATGGTGGTGAATGTTACAGTTACCATGGTTTCCTTTAAGGAGTGTGTGTTTGGAACAAATATGATACACTTAAAAAATATGTTTCCTCTGCAATCTCTTCATCGGTATTATGTTATGTATAGAAAAAAATTGGTTCTTGGCTTGGAATTTTTTTTCAGTGGGAACGTTGGAAATTTATGGGAACAGTCATGTCTCTAAGTAAATTTTAAACAAATACATTTGTATGCTCTTCCATAAAACACAAAATTTTCCCGCATACTCCCTAGCCATGCCTAAAATGGAAATTTGAAAACAAGGTATGGGCACCTGTAAGATCATAATGGAAAGTAATTTTTTCCCTTTTTGTGGTTGTATGAATGTAGAAAGACTTGTAGATGGAGTTTGGATGCATACACAAGGCATGTGGATTATTTAACAAAAATACTCAACAAGTTGTTATCTCATAGACTACATGGTTTCAGGATAAGTACAAACTGGGTTCATTCAAATGTTGTGGAACCTTTCAAGAAAATGTGATTGGTAGGTGTAAATCCTTCCACCTCAACCTTTTGTAATCATCCTCCTAGTTTGTGTCAAAATGGGAGATATAAATTGTGGCATGATCACCCATTGAAGCATAATACAAGGAAACTATTTTTGTTAGAGGCAGTTGCAAGTGCCTTAGTAGATATGTATGTAAAATTTTAAAGCATGCACAAAGCATACCAAATGTTAACAAAATGGTTAAAGAGAGGTGGTCTCATAGAATTCTATGATCATAGGATATGTACAAATTACCATTGTAATGATGATATCAAACTCTTTAGATTATAGGAGTGTGTTTTCTTGGTGTTTTAGAGTACATTAGAAAATGGATTCTAGTTATATGTAAATCTAGGGATTTTGGTGGATACATGTGTATTATTATAGAAATTCCAATGTTGTTAATGCCCCCTTGGGTGTCTATTTCATGTTTGGATATGTGCAAGCAAGATCTCTTGATTGATTTTTGGTCATTACAGCCTCCACTTCCATAGTCCATCCTTATCTAGAATAAGCATGGGTTTCTCCCTTGTTAGTTTGGTTATCATGTGCTGATTTTATGTTTTTGTTTTAAAAATATATTTTATAAATTAGTGGAATGTTTGTATTTTGAATATGTGGAAAATTTTCCATTATTTGCAAGTAACAATGAAATAATTATTTTGGTAGTGAAAACCGACCTCTAAAACACCCCTTTGCTTTTCAGTATCTAAATAACTCAAAATGTACCTTACCAACCTATCAAATAAAACATGAATTTCCTTGAAATTTATGGGTTAGGCCTCATATACATGATAAAAAAAAACACTTGGAACACTAAACTTTATGACTTAAAAACAACCATCTTAAAGTTACAAAGTCACTTTGGAAATGATGTTTGGCAAGCATGTGTGACCTCTCCTTGTACAATTTTTTATATTGTATGCAATCCTTGATGCTAGGAGTTTCTAAAATGATACATAAGATTCACCCACCCTCTTATTTGATATTTTATTGAATCAAGTTTCAAACCATTTTGATGAGTCGAATGGAGGATGTGACCGCTCAACCTGAAAAAACTAGTTTGGAACTGACCGAGATTAAATAATCATTGACTAAGAATTTGTTTCATATGAACACTAACCTCTTAATTTATATTTTTAGACTAGGAATCCATAGCTATTTTCATCCTACCCCATGGGGAAGCACATTTTCCATGCCATTTCTAGAGCCACTTCAATTTACAGTGTTCAAAACCATACCTCTAAATTTCACTAACTCACTTGAGAACAATGCTCCAAAAATGAGCATCACTTAGAAGAGTTTTGAAGTGACAGATTTCATGTTCACTTTCTTAACGAACCTTTTCAAAGGCCATTTCATTTTTGTTTCTGCTGCTTTGAACTACACCTTTTCTAAGTCTCTTTGACCCAATTTTGACCCCATAAGATGACCCTTTTTTGGGTTTAATAGGTTGCTTATGGGAAATGATTTCTAATACAAATCTCTCTTTAAACCTGATTATGTAAACAAAAAGTATACAATTAGTGCAAACTATGATTTTTCTCCCTCTGAACTCTTTCTCCACATGGTAAAATAGAAATTGAGATTGTTTGAAAAATAATGTTCTCTCTCTAAAATCCACTTTATCTTGCAAATGAAATTGAATTTTTTGCAAAAAAATTAATTTCTTCTCTATAGAACCTAGAAATGCAAATGAAATATGAAATTTTGTGTGAAGATATTGATTTCTATGTCTCTCTCTCATCTATATGTGTTGAATGATTTGTGAAGCTCTAGTAAGTGATTTCCAATGCTTTCTCTCTCTCCTCTTTGGAAAGTTTATATACATGCTACCATAACTAGCAAGGGATATTGAAATCCATGTCAACCTTGTGTTGACCCGTGAGGTTATAGGCTTGCATGTGTTATGGAAAGAATGTGAATGAATGTATAGGCTCAAATAATTGTAAAATTTTACAGTTATTCTTATATTTCTATTTATAAAGAGAGATAATGAAATTTTTAATAACATGTATAAGTGTTTTATATCTAGGTGAAACATGTCTATTCTGATTATTTTTATAATTGTATTTCTTATATGCTAAAGTAACATATCTTTTTTATATTGTGATGTATAAACATATTTGAAATGTAATCAAACTAGTCTCATTGGACCTTACTTTTATAATGTTCCCATGTGATTAAATCATGAGAAAAAAATATAAACATAATGTGAAGTAAATTTCTTATGTCAATGTATAAGATAACTCAATATATATGCCTTGAAAGAAACTGAAAATGAGACCAATCTCTCAATGGGGTTATTTCTCTGTTTAGATTGATTAGATAATGTTTGGATAATGTATCTACCTTTAATTATCCCTACGTGGAGTGGGTCATACTTATCTTACCCTCCCCTAGTGCTTTGGTTGACAAGGTCTCTACCTTGGTGTCATCCTTGTAAGGTCACCTCTTAGGATTTTGTTCTAAGTTCATTGTGATTAGAAAATCATACCAGTTGACCTATTTATATAACTTTCCTATCTTGTGCATAGAAAATATTTGAAGGCTTGCATGTGACCATCTCGTTTTAATTGTGATTGATGTGTTGCTATAGGGTAATTCTCTTCACCTTGTTCCTCGATGCACAAGTTTAGTGATCTCTCCATAGTGTGATTATTCTCTTTGGTGAGATTGGGATGATCTTATCCCTAATATATCTTTAATAATATGTTTTTGGGTAGAATTTTATACGTTTGTTTCCTCTACTAAGATCTTAGTTGGTTTTTACCTTGGAGCTTGATATGTTCCCTCATTGGACCCATTTTTCTAACCTTTAGAATGATTTTCTAAAGTGAAGTTTTGTTCCTCCTAGAGGGAAGCACATATGACTTATGGGATGGAATACTAACCTTGTACTAACCCTTATCCTTGTGTACTTTAAATTTTCTGCAATACAAATGAATAAACAAGTAATTACATTTAAAGTGGGTGTATAAACTAAACTGTAACATGTGTAGATAGTATTTTTATACAAGTTTTATTTGTGTAATGTTGTGGAAGAAAATGGTTTATTAAAATTAAATTTAATGTAAGGACATTGTTGATCAGATAGATAAAATAGTAAATAAACAAGAATAAGCCAAGGAAATGCAAGAAATATTTATAGATAAGGTTTGTAGAATGACTCGGATTGTATCTTATAGGTTTGAATTGATTATGAAGTGAAGATTGATCTAAAAGGGAAGATTATGGGATGTGCAAGATTTGTAAAAACAGGAAATGCAAGAAATATTTATAGATAAGGTTTGTAGAATGACTCGGATTGTATCTTGTAGGTTTGTATCAGAAATTGGACTATAACAATCTTAGGGACATGAGCACTTGGACTAGGACAGAGCCACCTGGGCATTAACGTCTGATCTAGGCATTGGTGTTTTTATAAATAGTCAGGATTTGATTCTTTTTGTGTCATTTCCTGTTAATTGTAGGTCACATCAAGTTCACTACACCTCTGTTCTGTCACACCTGTACCTATAAAATAAACCCTAGCTACCTACACAATACTTAAATGCAAAATAGTTGAATAAAATTATGCATATGTTTTATTTGAACTGAACTCGACAGTCACCCCAATTTGATTATTATTGAGTGTTGCACTACAATTCATACTTAATGTAGCTATAGTATGTGTGTGTGATTGAAATAGCATCACTTGAGCTGGGATTCCTTAGTTCCAATCACACAAATAATAACAGGTTAAAACTACTTTATCTCAATGCAAATGTGTGGTATGGAATTCAAAATAATAGTATGTGCCTCTTGAAACTTTTTTCCCCTAATGGAGTTAAATAAGACATGTATATATATGATTAATTTTCTTAAGTTCCTTTATTAACAAGTAAAATGATGACTAAGATTGATAAACAAATATAATAAATAAGTAACATTCAAAAGATCAAAAAAAGGAAGGAGGATAGTAACACCCAGAGGGGACAGTGACGCCTAAGTACTCATATCCCTAATGGGCGGTCTTGTACAGGTTTCTCAAAAAGGTTAAAGACAATGAAATCAGAGTTGAGTAGGATGTTAGCTAATATGTAAAACAACAAGTTGAAAGTCATAAATAGTAAGCAATAAAGATAAAAGAAATGTCAAAGTAAGGTAAAATAAGTTGTTAATGACTAGTTTTGTTGCTTATGATTCATGCATATACATGAAGTATTTAAAGGCTATATGTACATAGTAAGTGCTTGATTTAATTATTACATTTGCCCCAACTTTATGTTGATGAATAAGGATTTGATAGCATAAAATAGAAAATAAAAGCATACCTTGGAGAGTTGAATGAAATGTAGATAGCTAAATTTGGTATTTATACCCTTATTGCCTATGTGTGCATGTTTTTAACATGGTCTTAGCTAGACCCCTTAATTTAATTTAAATTCCCATACCCCATCACCTCTAGCCATAATTAATTCATATTAATTAATTAAATTCCTATTTATTAATTAATACCCATTTCCTTTCCCTAATAGATTTTTTATTGTGCATCCCTATGCTTTTTCTAACCTATCTCTACCTCCAACTCACCCATGACACACCTTCTTCCCGCTTCATGCTTTAAAGCATTTTCCCAATCCTTAAAAGCCCGAAATCACGCCAAAATCATAAAATATAGCCCCAATGGGGAAACTTTCCCCGTGGTCAATGGCAACCCAACCCAATCGTCATCGACCCTAAAAAGCTAAGCCCTTCTTTCCATAATGATCAAATGCATACGAACATCCAAGCCTCCTTGTGACCTGTGAACTCTCACCCGTGCCTGAGGATTCCTTGAGCACTTAAAAAATTTTCAAACCTCCTTGGAACATGCTTACATTGCTCACGAACATCCTTCGTGAGCTTATCATTATCTTTGTGTTTCTTTATTCAAGATTTTATCATGTTACCATTATTTTTCTTGTATCTAATGTTTTACAGGTTTAGATCAACTTCTATAACACCAAAATCTCCCTCAACAACATTGTATCCCATATTATTTGCTTACAGGTCTCCCATTTCATCCTTTTGACCTCATCCTTACCCAAATTTGTTACAGTCATCGTTAACTCCCCTGATCGCCGTCTAACAGGGTCCTGAATGCCAATCAATCCTTCCTTATTGTTGTTTTTTTCCATCCCCTAGTGTTTTCTACCTCTGAGAACATTATGCAAGTCATCTCCTAGCATCCACAAACCTCTTCCATTTTACACTCATGCTTTTACATGCCTACATATTCATTCTACATTCCAAATCCTCTCCCCGAGGTAATCGTCGACTTGCCTCTGCACAGTCTGGGTCAGCGTCGACCCACACCAAGTAACATTTAACTTAAAGTTATTTCAATCAAATAAGATTTAATATCAATATCAATCATTTTTTTAGATTCCGTAAATACTTCTTTTTATTCATGATATCTATTGGTTCATCCTTTACTACACTTTATTTTATCAAACAAGGGTTGACATCCACCAAGGAAGTTAACGCTTCTTTGATCCACTTTGTCATCCAACCCTTGCATATCATATCTAATACAATTTCTTTTTAGTGGTTCTTATTTGTAGTTTATCAACTTGTAGCAAGGATCCATCATCTACTTTGCACCCTCTCATCCAACATCACACATTAGAGGTACCATAAACCCTCCATCATTTCTAAGTTATGTACTTTCTTTATTAGCTAAATCATTAACTTAAAATGAATGATAAAATACTACAAGATTCCTGGCATGCCCGATGGGACCACCCTTTATCTGATCCCTTTTATTTCTTTCATATCTTTTTTTTCTTTTGTCTTCTACTAACATTGTAGCATAAGGATTTAATTTTTTCTTGCTCGTGTTGGTTCGGCTGTTGGATTTCTCTTCCCACTAAAGTTTAGATAAAAAGGAAAATATGTATCTAGGTATTCTTATTTATTCCACATTTTCTCTTTTATGCATCATATTTCCCTTTCCTGTGTGTCTCCTCATCAAAAAATCACACTACGATTTGGTTTAAAAATAACCTTTCTTGTCTGCATCATGCTTGCTCACATAGTTTAAGTAGGGGTTAACTTGTTACATCTCACATTTTCACACACAACCAAAACTTAAAAAATTAAACCACACATCAAAACATCATCCTACCCAATTGACTAATTGGGATTTCATCACCCAACAAAAATCCACCTAAGACTTCCCTAACCATAACAAACCTGAAACCAGACATAGACTGTGTTCTCCTAGGTACCTTGTTATCCATATTTTTTTTTCACACTTTAATCTAAAAATACATAAAAAGAATTGTTTTCTTGACTTTCTTGGTTTAGGTAACATAAAACTTGCTCTTATTTCATGCCCCTAATTACTCATTCCACAGCCAAAAAAATGGAGCAAAACTTTTCTTTTAATATTTCTTCATCTCAAACATCTACCATAACAGTTACCTCATATGTGCCCTTGATTACTTCTTTCATGAGAAATCAACCTCTCATCAATGTCTCTCACCTAGGAGCCCTTTTTCAAACTACAACCTTAGGTGAGACCAATCCATTCTTGCATCATCAATCTACCCTGTCTAGGCCAGATACCTTACCCTCCATTAGTTCAGAACATTTTGGACCTCCTAAAGTCCCTCTCGATGTTACCATGTTCCAATATCTTCTGGATGCCAATCCATTGGCACTCCAATACTATCTCCTTAGGAGATCAACTCTTCTCTCCCCAGATGGCCCACCACTTCAGTAACTTTATCCTTATCAGACCAATCCCGAAACCACCCAATTTGCATTAAATGAACTTTCTACAGCCCATCTTGCTTCCTCTTCCACCAATCCCTCATCTCACTAGTCTACCCAGGTAGTCACACATATTCCTCACAATCTCCCTCTAATCAACATGACAATAAACACTACCCTTCCTATCACCTCTTCGATCTCTATTTTTACTATTTTCCCTAACCAACATACCCAAACATCACATCCCCTATTTGAATAGCGTGACCTTCTCACATCTAGCATGTCTATCAATACTTCTCAACCCCCTTTTAATGGTACTCTATATTATTCAATATATTATCCACTCAATCAACAGTTTAAACTTGTTCGTACCCACATCTCCACTCAACATTTTCCATAACAACCAACCCAATCCCAAAAATCATATCATGTACCCATCTCCCAACAACAATTCTTTCAACAACCACCCTTTCAATAACAACCCATGACTTACACTCACTGTAGACACCTAAAATTGGTTACTCAATTTAGTGTCCCTCTTATCCATTTACGTGCTTAGGTAACCTGGGGCACGTTTGCGTCACCAACTATCCCCTTGGGATATTATCCAACCTGTGAGTTAACCACTTACTCTAAATTTAACTCATCCCATCATATCTTGCCCATGAGTAATTAAATAATTAAATATTTAATTACGCTTCTTCCCATGCATCTTAATCACTTATCCACCCCAAATTTATTCTACCCATGCATTGCATCCATTTTTAATCTTCCCTAAGCGGGATATTTCCCCGTAGTCGGGATAAGTCTTATCTTTCTCGAATCGATCAATGTGGCCATCTCGGGAGTCTTTTCCGCGATCGGCGCCGACCCATATGGTCGGCGCCGATTTTCTAGGAGCGGCGCCGATTATAAAAGCAAGCCCAGAACTCAGTTCTAGGGGCCCGGAAGAGATTACGAACGAGCGAAAAAGCGAACAGAAGAGCGAAAGATACAGGTTGAGAGAAAGAGAGATCTTCCTAGCATCAATTGTATCAAATTAGGGCAGATCCTGTCCAAGTCAATCCCTGAGAGGAGCACCGTTACTCTGTCCCGGTCATATCAGCATCGCATCACCATCTATTCCAGTGTCTCGCCAACTTCGGCACATCCAACAAACCACATTCACCTTCCAATCCTCAAATCCTATCGCACAGCCCCCGATTGTTCAGTCTGTCTTCAGTTGGCACAGATCTTGTTCAGTCGACGCCGATCAGTCCTAGTCGACGCCGATCACATCAGTCGCCACCGATTGGACCCAGTCGACGCCGATTTCTCTACAGACAGGTAAAAGGTCACAGGTAATACAAATCCAGTATTATTTCCCTGTTCCCTGTTTTCTGTATTTCCTGTCTGCTGTTCAGTTTCTGTTTTATTACTGCAATCAGATAATCTAGTCTTTATTTACATCTTTTATCATGCATGCTTCTTTTCTTTATTGAAAACGTGGACTGACATCCGCCGAGGAAGCTTATCGCTTCTCGGACCCGCTTCTCGGGCAGTCCACCCATATATCTTCTAACGCCATCTTTTTCTGTCAAGCACCGGTGTTTTGCAGGTTATTCGGATCTATTGTGCAAATTGCTTGTGTGCGCCCGTCTTGTCTACATCGGCTTCCTCATCCGTCCATATCTTCATCAGGTATCAATTTCATTGAGGTTTTTCAGGGTTCTTGTGTTTAGTTTGGTGCATTAACTTGGACAGGTAACAAACGCAAAATTCTTGATCTACATTCTGGCACGCCCGGTGGGAGACAACCAAAGTCCCTTATTGGTAAGTTCACTTCTTTCCTAGTTTTGAACTTTGTTCCTTTTCTTCACTGATTTCTATCAGTCCTATTTGAGCATTTTTGTTCATCATTTCAATCTGGCTCTTAGGCGAAATCATTATCTTGAAATTTTTCTATTTTCTTAAAATAGAAGTTTTTCGTTTCGCCATTATCTGGATGTATCTTTCCGGATCTTGTTTGTTGTTTGCTTGATCCTTTCTTGCGGAGCGCTTTGCTTGTTCGTGGGATTGTTCGAGGGGAAGAGCTCAACAACGCGCTTTTTGAAGTCCACACACCTTGGAGAGCTAAAACTACAGGTATTCTTCTTTTTCGGTGTTTCCTCCTTTTTAGGATTTCTTTGTTGGTTGTCTATCACATCCAAACACTTCAATTTTTGGTGCTTAAAAATAACTTAATCGCATTTGGGAAAGAATCTGTTTGACTTGTCTTCATCGAAATCAAACATTTCGTTTTAAGTGCTTAAAAAGAACCTTTTCTTTGTCATTGCTGCATGCTTTTTCATCTAGTTTTAATTAGGCTGGAAAATTGATCAAAATCGGTAGTGACACTATTTGATTTTTATTTTTCACCCTTGCACACAAAGCCAAAATCACTAGGTATAAAGCATCTAAACAAAACTCCTTCCCTGGCCTCGCCTACTTGGAAGTGATATCCAAGAGGAAGAGCCTACGCGGTACTCGGGCCGCGCTATAAATTCACGAAATATTTTGGTATATATTGGCAAAGCACCCGACTCCCTTATCGCAGAGGTGTGTGAAGTGCGGGGGTAGGCCCCTATATCAAGCCACGTACCGGTCTTTTACTGAAGTGCCTTCGGGACTCCCCACCAAACATTACCCAAACCATCCTTAGTTTGGCTATCTGAGTAGTTCCTGTTCTAAAAAGCCTTCCCTAACATTTTCTTTTCTTAAAAGCACCAAAATTTAAAGGAGATAATCACTTGCGCTGCTTGAATTGTTTGTGCATTAGTTAGGACAATCTTCTTTCTTGCTTGTTTATGACGGTTATCACCCGGTCACAATCTAGGAAAATGGCCCAACAGGTTCCTTTTTCCTCCGAAATCACCACCAGCGTGGATGTTTCGGCACCCCTCCAATCTTCCTCGGGACCGCTGTTAGTTGGTTCCCCGTCATGGTCGTATAATCCCTTCTATCAAACCAAAGCGCCTCCTTCACGTCCAGCTTCTCCTAGTCCCTCCGAGATATCATCTGGCTCGGAGTATGTTCCTCGCGGGGACCCTGAATTTCAGGCTTTCCTCGATCGCAATCCAATAGCCCTCATGGACTACTTAGTACACAAGTCGGTTCAAATCTCTGACCAAGACCCACCAATCCGACAAGTGTACAATTATCCTCGCGGATCATCCCAGGCCTCTTTAGAACAGTTTTCACCATCTCTCTTGCCTCGAGCCACGGAGAAGGGCGAAGCCCCTATGCCTCCCTTTTCTCTTCCACCTACCATGTTGACTAATTCCCAATTAGTCTTACCTATCCCTAACACTGCAGTTACCTCGAATATTCCACAACCCATTTCTGAGAGGTCTTCTGCCCTTGCTATAGTAAATGCGTCTGCACACCCGCACATTGCCGTCAATTCGTCTATGCCCTCTATCGTTTCCCAAGGTCAATACCTCTTCATGAGCCAACCCCCTCCGAATAGGCAGTTGGCTCCTACTTCTCGTCCTCTAGGGGGTCTTTCTTCCAGTATTCCAGCGACTGTGACATTCGCCCATCCTCTAGTATCGACACCCTTGATACCTAATTCGGCAGTAGAAGGCCCCTTTCAGGTCTTATTCCCCAACATGACCAATCCAACCAACACTCATATTCCTCAATCTATCCCGATCCAATCAACAAACATAGGAACCCACCAATCACAGGCTCCGTCCGTCACCCAACCTTTATTTGCTCAACCACTTATTATCTCGCAGCATGCCTGTACGCAAGCTGCCTCACAGCAAATACCCCACCCGGTGTCACCCAGAACACCTGGTTATTCCTCTTATCATCCTATCCAACAACAGATGAATCCCCCATCGACACCCCAACAACACCCACTACTTGCTTCTCATGGAGGACAAACCAATGTACCTCCTCCCCAATCGGATGTGGTTCAATTTCTCTTCAAGAAAATTGCAGACTTAGAAGCCTCCACAAAAGGAGCCCGCCCTTCATACTCCTTTGAAGAAGTATGCAATGAACCCATTCATCCTTCGGTGGCTTTTAAGCCTTATCCTCCCCAGTGGGAACTTCCCAAATTCTCAAAATTTCATAGTCGGGAAGACCCCCAACAACATCTGCGAGCATTCAAACATGCTTGCTACCTCATTGTCCAAGACCAGGAGCTCATGCTCCGTACCTTTCCTATGTCTCTAGCGGGTCCCGCTTTGGACTGGTACAATAATATTCCTCAACATTCATTATTTTCTTTCTCTCAATTGGCCCAAATGTTTGTTGAGAACTTTTCAATAAATATTGCCCATAAGATCTCAATCACAGATCTTTACAACATTCGCCAATTTGACGATGAGTCTATTGCAGACTTTGTCGCTCGTTGGAGAGGGTTAATCAACCAATTGTCCTTCTCTCTTCCTCAATCACAACAGATCGAGCTGTTCACCCGATCTTGCGCTAGTCACATTTCTTCCACGTTAATGATCCAAACTTTTCACACCTTCGAAGAAGCCTTCACAATGGCACGCAAACTCGAATCTCGTGCCATTGAACAAGGAAAACTAAAACTTCGCTCCAAATCTAAACCCGATTTTTCTCGGTTCACCAAACCAAATTCTTTCCCTCCTAAAGATAAGAATCAAGGCTCCACCAATGCTATCGTATTAAAAACATCAAGAACCGATAGTACTCCTAATCAACCACCACGAAGAGACCCTTCATCTGCTCGAAAAGGGGCTTCATCATCTCGATGCTTCGCTCCATTGGGGGAATCATATGCCTCCATCTTAGAAAAAATGTTGGAAGTTCGCATGATCGAACTTCCACCCATTAGAGATATTGATGAAAGTCGAGAGCGTCCTTTGTGGTACAGAGAAAATGATTTTTGCCACTATCATAGAACCAAGGGTCATGACATCGAACGATGTCAGACTTTCAAAAACCTTGTCCAAAAATTCATTGATAAAGGCGAGATTATTCTGGATAACCCAAATGCTCCCCCAAATCAAGCACTGGACGTTTTCAAAACAACCCTTCCCCAATCATGCCCCAAATCATAATTCTTCGGAATCTCAAAAACCAAACACCCACACTATCAACTTCATCTCTACCAAGGACTCTTCTTCTGAAACCACGTCATCTACAAACACAGCAATCGACTCAGAACCCTCTTCCACTTCATCAATCACTGGGATTCCTCCATCTTCAGATAACCCACCTTTGAATATTCCTACATTGCTAAACACGGAGTCATCTCTCTCCGCTCCTTTGTCCGATCTCCCATCCATACCCGAGACAGTGTCTTCCTCATCTATCTCATCATCAGACATCCTTTCAATGCTCGAGGCAATTACATCCCTTCGAGTTTCCACTTCAGACACATCTACTTATGTTGCTCCCATTCCGGCTACAACTATGCCCTTGATAAACATCCCTATAATCGTGCCGACTTCGGCGGAAGTGTCTTCAACTTTGACTCTTCCTATCTCTTTTCCTACGGTGGTTCCACCCATGATCACTACACCAAAAGTGGTCCCTTCGCAAGGAACTTCTTCATCACTTACTTCTTCCATCACTAATGTTACTTCACCTATTCAAGAAAAACCAAAAGAAGTAGCACCAACATCTATACGCTCGGTTCCTGAACCTAAACCGAGACAACCAAAATCTAACATTATACCATCAGTATCTCCACATTTGCTTCCTCCAAAAAGGTTACAATCACCTTATGACGTTGAAGTTGTCACCATCCCTGAAAAATGGAAGCCCATATTTCGGACCATCAAAACTCTTGGTGCTCTTCCACAAAAGTCTCTCTCCACGCCTCATAAACGATTAGATTTGCCCACTGAGAAGGCATCTTCTTCTACCACCTATCAAAGCCATCGTCTTCTTCTACAACACATTCCTCACCAATACTTCGAAAAGTAGACTTACCTACCAAAAGATGCCACCTCTTCTATCAAGATCCTCATCTTTATTACCAAAAATCAAGACACCCTATCTTCCTCCAATTTCACCTATTTTGGGAGCTTCTTCCTCTTCTAAACCGACATTATCTAAATCATCAGTACATTCAACCAAACAACCCCCTTTGTCTCCAAAAAACCGTAAAATTTGTCGCATCTTCCATCCTCCTCAAAATCTATCTTAGGGGCTCCTCCTCCACCAAAGACAATCATGTCTCACTTGCTCCCATCCCAAGCACCCAAGACCGCTCCTCCAAATGTCCAAACAAATAAGAGGATCCCTAATAAAACTGTTAAACCTAACATGCAAGCCCTCTTGCCTCGGCAGTCGGTTGATGTGAAAGAACCATCTCCATCATCTCTATCCCCATCTTCGTCTACCGGATTCTACACCGAAATCCTTCATCAACTTATCCAATCTTCAGCCATAACCCTTCCTCCGATTAAACCTTACAATCCTAAAGGAGTGAAACCTACCTGGTTTAACTCTGACCTGATTTGTGCTTACCACCGTACTCCAGGTCATGACACTGAGGGATGTAAAGCTCTTCAAGCCGTTGTCAAGAACCTTCTGGAAGAAAGTGACCTCTTGCTGGAGGAGGAACAAGTACCTCCTGTCACCCTAGCCTCATCCGAACCTCAACCATCCGTTCAGACCTCTAGTGGTTCCACTCCACTTGATCTCCCTCCTTCCCAAATTGACACAATCCATATCGCCACTAGAACCCAACATTATGATAACCATCTCATCTTCAAAATCTAGACCAGGGGTTGCATTTCTGCAGCCCCTGAA